>VXAK01013778.1:22373-81835 GCA_013399435.1 Arenaria interpres | reverse complement strand
AACCCCATATGATTCTGTGAAAAGGAGAGAAGCACCTCAGTGCTGTCCTGTGAGGGCCTGGAACCTTCTAACCAAGCTCTCTCCTACAATTTTTTTCTCAATGCTTTTGAGATACCTTGGTGACAGAGTATGAGGGATTGTCTTTTCTTAAGGCATACTAGATATCAGTTATAACCTTAATACATTTTGGTTTATACCTCAATAGGCAATTTGAGGTTGGTTTATTAGTAAACATTGCATAGAGAAACTACAGGGAAGTGATTGATGTACTGTAATGCCTCCCATATGTTTACGGTAGGTCTGTATGTGGATATAGGAGGGTCCACTCCCAGTGCCCAAATTACCACTATTTCAAAACGGTACCAACTCTAGAGAGCTGACAATGTCCCTCAATTGCAGGGGGCGGCAGAACAGGATGAGCTTGTTACAGAGAAGACATTTTACCTGTGGTAAAATTTCCTAAGAAGACAAATGTATAATCAGGAAGACTAGAGTGCAAGTGAAGAGTTTCCAGTGTATGATGACGTGTATGAATACGGCATGTATCAGCATCTCGGGGAACATCCACTTGGCAGTGATTCCGGAGAAGGGTAAGCTTCAGTTAAATGGAAGTAGGTATTTCAAAAACAAAGCTGCCAGCTGGGTTTTTTTTTTTTGCATTGACCATGTGGCACCGGTAAAATCCGGGATTATGGCAGGATTACGCAGCAGGAAAGGCAGAGGAATACTGGTGATTCTGTTTTCTCATAATTAATTTAAAAAGGCACTGTACTCTTCCGGGCACAGGAGGAAGAATATTTTTCTGGCAGGTTGCCCCTCTCCTTAACCCACGGCTGCCTGAGGTTTTATCCATTTCCACCCTTTACAGAAAAAGCTGCTGGTTCCAGGAGTTGATGCACAGAGTCTTGGCTGCTGGGTAAGGACAATCAGAGCATCAATCACAGCCGGTTAATCTCTTTTGGACATTTCTGAGCTTGGAGACTATTTTAACAGAGGAGGAGGTTTGTTTACTACCTTCAGGCTCTTCTAGTTCTGGGAAACAAGCTATGTGCCACAGGCTTTAGAAATCACAACCGTATATTTACGAAATAAGAGAGTGTCTAACTAAATCTTAATCAGAAAGTTTGGGGTTCCACCTTAGCTTGCAGGTTTTATGATGGATGATGACTACTTTCTTTATTAAAAGCCATCCCTCCTTCCACTAAATCAGTTAGCTCTGCTTGTTGAGGGGCAGTTGCAGCTGCACGGGCGGTGCAACAATTTTGCATCTGATGTCGGACATTCATCTTTTACACAGACTCTTGTCGCTTGTTCTGCCAAAATTTGTAGCAGAATATATTTTCCAAGAGCACCCTGTTATAAAAACTTGAGCCGTAAGAGCATCTTTTCAAATTTCCAGCTGACGAGCAAAAGAGAAAGAGGCGGGGGCATGAAAGTATTGGATTGAAATAGATATTGGGAAAGCTTTAGCTTGCAATCTTTTGATTGATTAGGAGGCTATCAATTTATGAGCCTTTTTTCCTGAATATATTTGATGCCTTTCGCTGGAAATAGGATGCTTTTTTTTTTTTTTTGTCAATTAAGAAATATAAATCTATCCTTGTCAGAAGGAAAGCATCTTTTCTTCAACTGATTTTGAAACACATTTCCAACAACTGGCTCTGACAAAAAAATACAGTCTCACCAGAGGACTATTAATTTCAGCTTGGATTTAGGACTTTACTTCATCTCTGGCAGAGTCTGCCCAACCATCATTTTCCTTTTGACACCAGCTGCAATACTGTTAATTTAAAGGACCATAATCAAGACAGAGGCATATATTTCAGCAAGTCCTTACTTGCATTACTCATAGCAAACCAGTAAAACAAAGATTTTTGCACGCATAACTTAGTTTTCATTATTTAAACTATTGATTCACTTTTAGCATTTCATCCATCTTCGACAATGAAATTGCTGACCGATTTTGCATTGCTTCATAATAATCTTCCGCTTCCCCAACATTTATGATGCTTTGTCCTGTCATGTCAGGCACGAACGGAGAGAGCCACGTAATGCTTTATTTATGTTATATATAAAGCACTTCGGTGATTTTCAAAGACGATGGACAAGCATTGATTATAAAGGTTATGACACGTTTCTCCAAGGGCACAACAAATCTTTAAAGGAAAGCTCTTGACACTTTTGAGAGTGTTGTTCCAGCACCTAAGAAATCAAAATATCAGCCCTATACTAAAGGTGCCCCATGTTAATCACACTAGTCTGTATTAAACCCTCATCTGGTTGGCTTAGAAAGTTCACAATCAGCTTCACCTTCTTGTTAGCGCACTCTAAAACCAGTATCACGTTTTGCTATAAACATCTCCACGGTACTAACAATCTCCTAGCAAAAGAAACAATCTTTAAATTTTTATAGGTACATATGCGTATGTTTGTATCTATGTGTGAATGTTGGGAATTGGCTGGTCCTGAGCGGAAAGTGTCTTCTTCCAAATGCTTTTTTTTTTTTCCACCAGCAGAATTCTGAATATGGTATGAACGGATGAGATAGAATAAGGAAGTAGTGAACTGCTACAGCCAATTTCCTTTTTTACCACTGTCAGTTTCCATGAGAATGAAAATATTGTAACACTATTAATTCCAGTAGTAACTTTTAAAAAAAGTAAAATGCATGTAGTTCTTTGGGATTGTGCAATGGAAATAAAGTTACAACTGTGGCATCTCAGAAGATGACCAGGTCATCTGGTGCAAAATACTATTATAAATATATTCCCTGATAATTTATTCTGAAGTTGAAGAGGACGTATATGTAAATCAAGATCATCAGATTGGGTTGTTATTTTGATAAATTTGGAAGATAGTGTGAGGCCTGCTTGTGGGCGTCCTTCAGTGTGCCCTCTGATTTACCATATAACCCGATGTTATCTGATAAAAAAAATCTATCCCAAGATGGCACATTCTCACAGCAGCTTTAATGAAGGAGCTTGCAATAAAGTGAAACACAGACATTCAGTTACCTTAAACTGATCTTTGTATTTGCAAGTGATTTTTCTTCAAAATGAATTATAGCATTTTATGAAGCTTCTGGAAGACACATCAGTAGGATTTTTTTCTTTACTTATGCTACTTCACCCGAGAAAGAATGGGCTTCTCCTTCCTCCATCTCCTTTCCATAATTCTACCTACAGTCTAACTTTCAAAATCAGGCAAATTAGAAAAATCTACACAAGTCCCGGAATGATTTCTAATTATGTTTTTCTTTTTATTAAATTAAATCAAGTGCATCTGAGGTTTCACAAATAAATTACATTATTATTGTAATCTCTGAAATGTTTTGCATTGTGCCAAACTTAATGGGACAGGAATATTTTCAATAAATTTAATTTTTTGTTACTGATGAGTCACAAATTATTATCGAATCAGGGTATTCTATTTTTTGATTAAAAGTTTGAATGCAAATCATCATAAACCAATGCATGTTTTATTACCTGTTGTCCTGAATGTGAATAACTTTGGGGAAAATAGAATTCTTTATTGTATAGATAATAATTCATTCCATCTTCATGAAAAAAACATTAGTATATGAGCTTAATATACTCAGTTATGGGAAGCATTTACACCTTCTTATATTGTACGGCTTTAACTGAAAAAATTCTTTTATTTATGTGATGGAATATTGATTGTTTTTATTATTAACATTGTGTCCTATTATAGGTTATACGTCTGTATTAGGATAGAGATTTTTTTTTTCTCCCCCCTTTCTCCTTCCCTCAACATATTCGTATATACATAAACAGGAGATTGTACTAGTAGAAAATTTAACAGAGTCTACAAATGAATTCCAGGCAGAGAAATATACTTTTAAGGAAAATGGGATATTTAATATGTTTAGTTTGATTTCTAATGTAGGCCAAAGATCTCACTCCAGCAAATTCTATGCCAAGTACTAAGTTCTGCATCTGTTTCAATACAATTTTTTCAATAATACAAAATTAACTCCATTGCTAGGTAAATTCTTCCATTATTTTATTTTTTTTTTTTACTATCTCAGTTTACTCACTTCAGCTTTAAAGAAGATATCCTTGCACTTTTTCTTTATGGATTGTGAGAAAAAAATTACTATGAAGGAATTGCTGTCAATAGTCAAGTTACCGTCCGTTTCTCTTTCCTTGGCAACTAACTTCCAGATCTGTGCCCTGTACCTTTAGGATTGAACTACTGGTATTCCTAAAAACGGAGCAAAAGAAGCATCAAGACTGAAGGATTTGCTGGCATGCTTGTGTCTGCCATGGGACCTTTGCTGTAGCAATTCGAGCTCTGCCAGCTACCAAAGCTAAAAATCTCTCTTCTTTCCACACCCGCTGAGCACAAATGGAGCAGCAGGTAGTAATAATATCAATTCTATACCACATTTGATAGCTGGGGATAAGTATGGACAGTTTACACCCTTGGACGTTTGTAGAGGTGGAGGACGCTGTTACCTCTTCGTTTAAGCGGAACCACTGCAAAACCAGTACAAGCTGATCCATCCCTTTCACTCTTCCTTCTACTCTGGTACATATGTTCAGCATGCTAAATGCTTTTTCTAGTATAACTTTTTCTATGGTCACGTCAGGAACCAGATCCAAGCACAGATCTGGCTAAAAAAGTATCTTCTTGGGCAGCCGGTGCTACGCTTTTTGCAGGTGGGTCCTGCAAAAATGCCAGAAGGCTTCAGGGAATAAGCATGACGATGTTGGTCATAAAGCCTCTTTGCTGTTCTTGCTCCTGGTTTACGTTCTGAAAGGCTTCACCTCCTGAGTGCATCACTGCAGGGTCACTTCATGTAAAGGTTTCCACTCTTGTTGACGTTGGTTGACTTTAGCAAATGACAGTAGAAACCACGTTTGAAGGCAAGGTGCCGTTGCGTCTACGAAGCTTGCACGGCGTGGTGCTGTGTCTCCTGCTTGATACCATGCAGTGGATGCCGATGGTAACTGCAGTTGTGGCTGGATTTCCCACGCAGCTCGGTGTGACAGAGCCCGCTGATCCATCACAGCCTGTCAGCACTCTCACAGCATGCCTAATGAGGGGGTCTGTGATAATGTGGAAGATAAGCTATTCCCTTCCCACCAATTGATCCTTGCGCTTCTAGGTGATTTGTCTTTGATGCTTCTTGCAGCATCTTACAAAGCTGCGGGCTAAAAAGCCAACAAATTTTTCTTTCTTAACTTAGAGGATGCCCGGAGTCAAATACAAAGACAAATACAACGACAGATGATGTGTACTCAGAAATCATACATTAGACACTAAGCAAAGGGAACAAAATTTCATGCATTTCTGCTGGGGTTGACCTTTCTTTTCTTTTCCAATAATAAAGGATTTCAGGAGAAATAGCTATGAAATGTAAATAAAATAATAATTTTGCAGATGTCAAAATCATAAGCAAAAGAAATGTCAATATTTGAAAGGGATTCATCAGAAAGTTAGAAACTAGATCTCGCCAGAAGATGTAATTTATACACAGGCTTTCTGTTAGACTTGGGAATTTTACTCTTTACATACCTGTGCTTGGAAGTGTCACTACAGGTTCCAAGTAAAAATTAAAAAATGGTTTGACTTCCTCCTGTTTCTCAAAACCTATCCATCCCCAGGCATTAGCAACCTTCGACTTAACTGCAATGTGATCATCTGTGTAGTATTTTCCTTCCCCCTTTAAAACCCTTATGGCTGTGAGAATACAAAATTTTTGGTAGGAGGAACGTTGGTTTCAATAATCAACCGAACTGGGAAAGCCTGAAGAGTGGGCAGTGGAAAAATAGGAGTGACTAGTCTTAGTCAGCTGTTTCGCCCACAACTCCCTCTAGCCCTTAAACTGCCCCAGGAATACAGTCGAGGAGAACTAAAAATGGCTCCACAGGCTTTTACCATATATTCTGAAATTAATGCTTCTTACTCCCAGGAAGAGACATCACCACTGTTTTCACAAAATCACCTCCACCATCTCAGCTGCTTCCAGTCCTGGGAAACAGAAATGGTGTCTCTCTGCCAGGTTTTTTCTCTGACAGGGAGGTCTAGTTAGGAAACGCAGAACGGAGCAAAGCATCTTGAGACAGGCTTTAGTGTTTCCTAACAAAAATCTTTGTTGCTTTAAGTACTGTGCAATTCTCATTGGGAGTTCAATAGCCATTAGTTCTATATGATCTGTTTTAATAAGCTATAAAAGGGCAAGATTTTAATTGCTAAATAGCAATAAACATTGATTTTTTTTTTATTTTACTTTTTTTATTTTGCCTTGCTGCTCTCCCCAGGATGAGCCACAATGGCTCTTTAGCCTGGACTGTGAGGTTTTAATTTCTAGTTGTTTCAGCTGTTATCTCCTTCCCTGCTCTCACATTTTTTTTTCATGACCCAACTCTTGTTACAGCCTCCAGTTATAAACTGGAAACCTTCCAACATCAGAACTCATACGGAGATAAAAAGCTGCGATGGGTACAGGAAGACTGGGAGACAGGCGCTGGAATAAAGGACTAACGAAGGATAAGCATCAACAATCAAAAGGCAACCTTGATTTTAATCATGACTTTTCGATTTAAAAAAAAAAAAGATGAATTATTTATATATTTACATATTCACACCAACTTTCAGAAATATACTATACGCATCACGTATCATTTCCTCACATTCCTTTCTAGAACAGACTTACAAAATCTTTACAATGCAATACAATACTAAAAGATTATATAGATAATCTTACATAAATGATAATTTATGATTATATGATTATGATTATAGATAATCTTACTTAAACCATAATTTACCTATATTAGATCTACGAAAGCTTGTCTTTACTTGATCTTTGGGGGAGCAACGAATTCATAACCCTGGGACTCACATTTCTTCGCTTTTTTTGACAGCCAGCCACTTTCACACTATTTGAGCAACACTGCATAAAATTGCAGAGTCTCAATTGTATTTTGAGGCAGTTAGAGGCTTTGTTCTAGAACACTATGCACGACCTGGAATACTATAAATAGTTAATTACAGTCCAATAATTGATTCTGTATAAAAGGGGATATGAGTTGGCAGAAGCAATAACGATTAGCCAACTGAGCTGAGAAATGTACAGTAATACGAATGGAGGAAAAAGTCCATTTGTCCAGCAACTACAGAAGAATTCTCAGGATAGAAATAGGAGGGCAGTTTGGTTGAAATGGCTCCCATCATGGCAGTTTTTGAAATATAGGGGTCTATATTCTCTAAACTGTGTGCGGTAAATATGTATTTTAGAAAAAAATCATAAAAGGAAAAAAAAACTGTCAAGAATAACTTCTTTTTTTCTTTTTTTTAACTATAACAGTATCTTGAACTTGCTTGTCCCTGAATTTCCTTAAATGCTAACTTTTCTGACTGACATCAAGACACTGTGGACTTGTAATGGAACTTTACTGTTAAAGTGCTTTTTTAAGTAAACAAAAAAAAAATATTGCTTTTCTGCGACTTTTTAATATCGCGTTATTTTCAACCAAGTGTTCCATGGCATCTTTCTCCAGAGTGCATAAATGAAACTCTTTGGGTACAGAAAGGAAAACTTTTCTTTCTGTAGCAGTTTCCTTTCTTACTTTTAAATAAAACCAACATTTTTTAGTAGTTTTATTACTATCATATGTTCTATTGCAATTTGAGAGAACATTTTACAGCTACAGATGTATCATGAAGAATAGCATAAAAGAACCTGCTTTACAATAGACATGTTAAAAAGATGAAAATTAAAATTAGTTTAAATCTTTATAATTTAAATCAACATATATGTGTATTTAAGAATTAAATAAAACTTATATTTTTGTATTCTATTTTTATTCTACTTTCAAAAATCAAACCATGATTTAGCTCAAATCTGGAAATAAAACATGTTTCAAATTATCAACATTTCCGGCAAAATGCAAATATTGACTTTCAACACAGCTTCTCCTGCATTCTGTTTGAGGAACCTTCTCTCATCTCACTCCCTGATCTTGGGCAAATCATTTTGTGTCTCTCAGATTCCCCTTTTATAAAGTGAGTGAAATACTTGCTTACTGTTCTTACCTCCCAAGGGGCTTTCTGTGTGTTAATTAGTTAATGTTTATATAGCACTTCGAAAATCTAAAGCATTATATCAGTGCCAAGCATTATTATTATGAAACCTATTAAAAACACAATGCATGATCAATTAGCTCAGATCAAAGGACATGTAGCTGCAAAGGATCTAATTAAAAGTTGATAAATAGAATTATTGAAAGCAGATGAACTTTTGTACTACCTCTCACTTAAAGTGCACAGAGACCTATTAGTCACCACCGTGCCCTGTATTCTTCATGTCACAGACCAAGCAGCTAGAGGTTTGAAAAAAGCCAATATTTTCCTTATTTGCTTAAGAGCTCATTAAGTAGACTGAAAAGCCCTGTTCTACAATATCTAAAGGCCTTTATTTAAAGCGCTGTGTGAATGTGGCTAAACAAATAGGAAGAAATCTATTTGAAATACATTAATATCAGTTATAATTGATATTCTCACGAATCGGGAAGCCATGCCGTTTTATCTCAGTCTGAAACCTAAAGGTGGTGACTTGGTAATTTAGTGACAGAGCTTTTTAGCAGCAATAGGAGCTCATGTGGTAGTGTAGCAGTTAGGATAATATTGTCAGAAAATTTTCATTGTCTAAATCAGGCCTTTCTTTTGCTTCAGAAATAATAGCACGGCATACTTGGCTATGGTTTAGCTGTTGAGAAGAGATATCACTATTTTCTAGTGGTTTTTGTCACACTGATTTTTTGACACAAAATAAAGGGAGGGAGGATTCTAGCCATAGATGTGTATCCATATTCTTGATATTTTGAACTGCATCTCTATATCTATCCGGCTCTTGGCACTTACTTCATCTGCCGTGATACCTATTAGTCGGTGTGAATCCTAGTAAAATATACTTATTTTAAACAAGTTAAAAATTACAGCTAAAGCCAAAATATGTTGCTCAGGTTCACGTTTTTCTTTTTCACAGGTCGTGTTCATTCTTCTTTGAGTGTCTTTCTTTATGTTCTTTGATTAGGAATTTATCTACCTTATTTTCTTTTCTTTCTCACCACTTTATGAACATACCTTGCAGCTTTGGACCTCTGAGTACTGCGTGTCATGTAACATTGTATTTTAAAACTAATTTCTTTGAAGAAAACTTCTTTCACTCTTTTTAGTCTACTTCCTCACCTCCTTTTTGACATTATAACATTTAAAATGATTCAGAGGGTTCAATTCAGCAAATGCACTACTATTTACAATATTCCAAGTATATTTGTATGTCTACAGCCATTTGTCTACCTACATCTATTTGTATACTTAAAGAGCTTTAGCTTTGCAGTCATCTTTGATCCTGGATTTTCAGGAAAAAAGCCAACAGTCTTACAAATTTTTAGTTTGTCTTTAAATTCAAGGTAATCCTAGAAATGTTAGCTAGAAGGAAATTAGGAGATTATCTAATACGATCTCCTGCTTGAAATGGGACTGTTGCCACTGTCACATTAGCAATAATTTTATCTAGGCAACAGAGAAAGCTACTTAAAATATAGGCATCTGTAATTTTGTATTTAAAAGGAGGTATTTAGAAGATGGGACTAGTGGTGGACTTGGCAGTGTTAGGCTGATGGTTGGACTCAGTGATCTGAAAGGTCCCTTCCAACCTAAATGCTTCTATGATTCTATGATGGAGCCTTGTGTGGTGAGGAAGAATAGGATGAGTCCTTGTAGGTACCAAGTCATGACGAACTCTGTAGCACTGCTCTGGTCATTACGAACTCTACACTCAGCGGCAGTTTTCCCAGCACTTCTTTGTTCCTTACACCCTTGAAACTGGATACCCGTTAAGCTACTGTGCACTGCACTTTATCTTTCGTAAAGGACTTGGAACTGTTTTTCATGGTATTTCACATAAAATATAAGCATTGGGTTACTATCAGCTTCCTTGATTTATACCATATTCTTCTTCCAACAAACGTTAATGTCCTGTTTGCCCTCTTCACTGCAGCAACATATTAGGTTGAAAGATTTATGGTTTGGGTTGCGTTTTCTTTTTTAATAATAACTTCCTAATCTTTTTCCTGCTAAGTACCTCACATCTTAAAAGATAATATTTTCATTCCATTTTTAGTTAAAATTCTATTGCACTTATAGTTTACTTGAAGAGAATTTATCATTTGTTAGTCAATGCACTAGAGCAGTCCAAAACTTTCAGTGCACATATACTTTTTTTGCCTTTTGGTACCTATATTGAATATAGATATATTGTGTTTAATATCAAAAATAGCATATTGTGTTTAGTATCAAAAAAGGAACCCAAAGCAAAGGATCAAAGAGCCCTTATTCTTTATGAGTATTATCACCCCAAAACACTATCATAATTTTGTAATGAATGTACAATAACCCCCTTGGTTGACATTTTTAGTATTATTCTCTCTCATATGATATCTTGTCACTCATTTTGGTTTTTGGGTTTTTATATAGACTTGCCCTGAGCCTCTTAAAACACAGAGCCTCTCAAAAGGCCTGGGAGATTAATAAGGAATTTCTTATGGGTTTCAAATTGTTCTTCTTTCTACGTCTGCCTTTGCTTTAAAAGCATCAGATTACAGCAGAATTGGAGATTACTTTATTCGTTTATTAAGACATTTTGCCAGTGATATTTGTATGTTTTCAGGGCTCAGTCTTCAGAGATCTAAAATATTGCTTGTTGGTTGACAAGAGTGTGTCTACAGAAAGACTGAATTTGCAAGGATTACCAACAGAAAACTACCTAAGAAGTTATGCTACCAATGCAGATTTTTTTTGGGTCTCTTTTAGTCAGTTATAAATAGTTCAGATAAATGCTCTGCAATGAATCTATTTGAAAGTCTGCTTTTAAAAGTCTTTGAAGGACTTTTTCTGCTTCTCTACCCCAATATTTTCCAATGATGTTCAGGATGGACTTGTTTGCTTCTCGTAAACCTGCGAAACAAAATGTCACGGTTTGCTTGGCATGCGTGATCATCTCAGAAACCTCTGTAAGGAGCTTTTGGTAGCAAGCTTTTTTTCTTCTAAAGGAGTAGTATTAATAACCATAGCACTGCAAAAACTAGTAGGTTGTTTACTTTGTCAATAAAGACAAAGATTTCTTCAGGCCAAATATATGGGCTTCCATGCATTGAGTTTCTCTGTGAGCTTTGGGTGCTAAAAACCTCAGAGAAATCTCAAGCAGAATTGGTAAATCTTTTCTGGCTCCCAGCAACAACAAAATACCAGTCCAAGATGATTCCATTTATCATAAGCCAACTGAAAATTCTGCAAATCTTAGTCAGACCTTCAGAAAAAAAAACACCCAACATTTCAAGGTTTCTAAGAGGGTTTTCTTTTTATTTTTCTTTTCTTTTTCCCACCCTTGCAAGAAATTTTGCAAGACCTTTAACCACCATCTGTTTTTCATGTAAAATTGTATGCAACCAGTTACTGATTGAAGACACTGTACAAAATTTAAGCCAGTGGATGATGTTTCCTTGCAGCATCATATATTAATGGTTCAATTAAATTTTGTGAGGGTTTCCACAACACATTTGTTGTCTGGTGGTTTTTTTCAGATCCTCCCACGTCCCAGTCTTAATCACTGTTTTTGCACAACTGAACAAAATGAATCATGTTTGAGTTGGAAAATAGTGTAAAATCTGCACAGGGGCCTGGATAATTCATCAGACACAGTCATACAGTATGACCAAGGGAATTCATTCAATGAATGTATTCACTGACATTCGATTTAAATTGTGACCCAAAGAAACCAGGGTATTAAAGTGTATTTGGGCAGCCAGATTGTGATGTGCTCCGTGCCTGTGGGTGGGATCAATGTTCAAAAACGGCTCCATTCTTAATTAAATGAAAGGTAAAGGAAAATTCTTAAATATTTGCTGTTTAGATTAGTGCTAAATCACATACAGCTACGTTTTTTTTAACATTAACAATGGTGAGCTATTGACCAGCTTTCAAAATCTTGATCTTACTTTTAAATATTACACAGGATAACTGAACTCTCTTGAGTATTCAGTTGTGTTAAGTGTGGATGAAGGTCTCCCTCATAAAATATGTTCTACATGCTCACAATAACAGGTTCAGAGATCGATAGTTTTCAGTTACACTATGGATCGGCCCTGCGACTGAAAGCATTTTTCTTTCTTTTTATTAAAAACAGTTTTAACAGATGCCAAAAAAACAAAGAAGAAAGAAAAATAAATTCAGACATATTTACCCAGAAACTTAGATGTGAGAATGAAAAATTGGTAATAGCAGATGGAGTATTGTTTGAATATAAAGGAAAATAATAATTCTTTGATATTTGCTTTAATCATGACATCTCGTTTCTTCACATCATTTTGCTATGGTTGTTTTTTTATTTATTCCTTAAAAGCAGATCGCAAAAACTACGGAAAAATACCTTAGATCTTTGTTTGAATTCTTTACCTTCTTCCTTACTTAAATTTCAGCTTCCTTCTACATTTCAGCTTACGTAGCAAATTTTCCAAAAATAGAGTAGCAAGTTAGTAAGTGCAAAGTGTGAAAAAAATTGCCAATGAAATTTTGAAATGTCTGAATATGCACTTCTAGTCTGTAGTCGGAAATCCCCACTTAGTGTTACTTTAAATGGCAGCAGTTCTAGAGGAAATACTCTTCTAAGCAGCGCTAAGTTTCTACATGCACACAGCTAGTAGAAGTCTATTCAAACCATGCAGGAGCAGCCATTCTACAGCGTATGTCTGGAGCCACATTAAATTGCAGAATCAGGGTTTTAGTCAAGCTGCTGTCGTCACTCTGCTGTCTCTGTTCCAGTTTAATGTAATCTCATCACAGACTTTGAGCAATAGATGAAAATGACTGAGATAATTTATTCTTCTATCATTTTAGCATCTATTTAAAACTTTATTCCTCTTAATACACTTTGATATTCTAATTGAAAGCTAGTCTGTATTTTTTCCCATTCAAAGTACAGATTATCACTTTTGGGGCTATTACCTGGAGGTACAAAGGAAAAAATCTAGGCTTTTCTTTTTTTTTTTTTTTCTCTATTCCAATTTTTACCATAAATATACCACTAGATTTCCAAGTTCAGGTAGAATTTAGATAACGGCAGATGTACATTTAAAATTCTTTTGTATATTAGTATTTCCTTAGGTTTCAGCCTTCTCCAGGAACGCAGGGCTCCATCGAGCATAGCGGTTACTTGGGAAGACAAATGCCACAACGCCAAATGTCCTCTCTTCCTCCTTCTTCTCTACAGATTTTATTGCTGAGCACAAAGTCATACGGTATGGAATAAACCTTTGGTCAGTTGGGGTCAGCTGTCCCTGCTGTGTCCCCTCCAAGCTTCTTGTGCACCCACAGCCTCCTCACTGACAGGGCAGTTTCAGAAGCAGAAAAGGCCCTGACGCTGTGTTATCAACAGTTTTCATCACATATCCAAAGCATAGTGCCATGCGAGCTACTGTGAAGAAAATTAACTTTATCCCAGCCAAAACTAGTTCAGGAGGACAAAGGAAATAGAGTTTAAGAAGTGATCCTTGCTTTTTTTCTTCCTTGGACTCACTTTTATAGAATCATAGAATTGTCTAGGACCAACCATCAACCTAACTCTGACAAAAACCATCACTAAACCATGTCTCTAAGCACTATGTCTACCCGTCTTTTAAATACCTCCAGGGACGGGGCCTCAACCACTTCACTGGGCAGCCTGTTCCAATGCTTAATCCCCCTTTCAGTGTAAAAATTTTTCCTAATATCCAATCTGAACCTCCCCTGGTGCAACTTAAGGCCTTTTCCTCTTGTCCTATCACCTGTGACTTGGGAGAAGAGACTGACCCCCACCTCTCTACAACCTCCTTTCAGGCTTTTCATTTTCCCCAGCTTGGACCATGTGGAAAAAGTTCATTCAACTATCCATTGCTCTGTCTACAGAAGAATTTCCCCAGAGACAGAAGGAAGGCTCAGAATTGCATCCAAGATATGTGTCAGTCCAAAAATACATGTTTCAGAAAACACATGCTGCAACAACTGCTGGCAAAATCTGGCATAGAAATTTGGATCATTGAGCAACACAAAATGAAAGTCTCGGATCACTATTAAGCTGCCAAGGTCTGCATTAATTTCCCCATAAAACCCTCACCGGTGTTTGATGTTTGCTAAGAGATCATTCCACTCAGGACTGGTCATTTCCAGAACTTACAGCAAAAGTATAAAGGTATATTCAGGAGGCTCTGGCCTTAGAAGTGAGAGTGAGACTGTCCTCCAAGAAACAAGGACAACACACAGGACCGCATCTGTGTGTCAGAAGCACATCCTACTTCATAGGCTATCTGTGCTATGCTTGAAACCATAAAGCCTGAAGGCTTTTGTTCCTACCAAGTCTCTAGCGGATGAAATTATATTTTTCTTTGAGGACAATACAGGTTGATATTTTTCGGGATTTCCTCTCTAAGCCAGAGTTTGCACAGATGACTCCAGACATTAGTTCTAAATCAACAGTTTACTACAATTGCTCTTTTTCTCCCAGATATTTATATTTTGCCAGTTATTCATTGTTTAATTGTGTAGTCTTCCCACCCGGACCATATTTCGAATTGGACTAAAGCAATGAAGTTTAGCTGTACACAAAGGCTTCAGCCCATAGAAATATGGGCTGCTCTGAGCACATCAGACCTGTCTTTCCTCCTCTGGACAGAAGGTTTTCTAGGACAGATCCTAACAGATGAGGTAAAATAGTACACATATCCTCTGACGATGGGGGCTCTCTGCTCTCCAGAAGATCAGCAGTATTTTGAGGGCTGGCCCAAGAGTCTTATGAGAAACATCAGAAGAGCTACACGTGATCAGAAACCTTACCCACTTTTATGTTAGTGAAAAATTCCGTTTTGACCTTGACATCTTTCAAATAAATGCACAGCCATATTTGCTTTAGAGATAAGGAAAAGAAGCTGTAACAAAACAATCCACTGCATACATAACTTGGGACAACAGGGAAGAAATACCAAATTGTACTTATTGATCATCCTGCTTAAGGCATTACTGAAAGATGCTCAAAGAATAAAAAAAAAAAAAGTGATTGCTGGTAGTTTAAGACCTGTAATGGAACTGAACAGGGTTTCAGTAAGATGTATTTACTATGGTTGATGGAAATCCTGAGTATGTATAGATTCAGGGATCCGTAAATTGTCTTTACCAACTAGAGTGACATCATTGGTTTTTTTCCAATACTGTATATAAATGTTAATTGTATATGTCCTTTTTATAAAATCTATATAGCACTAAAATCAACCTGCAGTAATGTGTCTTGTCACTAAAGTTTCTTTTTTTAACTATATAATGCTTGAATCTAAAGACTAAACATATTAAAGCTATTCACACCTTAAGGTCTTTGTGTCAATTAAGAGATTTCCAAGGTCCAGATTAGTAGTTTTGTCTAAAGCCTGGACCCCTATCTGTAATTTGGTGTTCCTCACTGTAAATGAAATCCAGATGTTTTCTTCTAGGCCAATCAGCCCTTTGCATTTGCATTAATTAATTAATTGAGTCTTACTATATCACTCTGCAGCAGACTAGTTTTTTCTGTCAATCAGCTATGTTGATATGAAAGCCTAGATAATTAACTTTGAGTCAAGAATTTTTGCATCCTTTATATAAATATGTTTTAAAAAGTGTGCATACATATATATATGCACACACTGTTTTTTTAATTCAGGAGAAAACCAATTAAGCCTGCTATATAATGAGCAATCATGCCAACAGCAAATCAATTTCCATGTAATTTGTATGATGCGGTACTATAAATTCTACAAGCAGGATCAATAATTGGCAATAAAATATCAAGCTATAATTCTCCAACGTCCACAGCCAGGCTGCACATACTTATGTAAAAACAGAACTCAATATTTAGTTTACTCTCTGTATGAGCTAATTTACTACATAAGAAAACAAGTCAGGGGTCTGACCATTAATGCCATCTAAATCACTCTCAGAAAAACCAGAAAGTTTTTTGAGTGTGATGCAGGTAAGCATTTAGTGAAATTTCAGGAATCCAAGGACATCTCACTTTGTTTACATCACCGCTACAGAATTCCACAGACCAAATGAAAATCTGTCAGTCTTCCAGACCCCTGAAATAGTGCTGATTACAAGAAGGCACTGAAAATGGTAACAGCTGCCTTTGTTGAGGCAGTCACATACTCTATACCACTTCTAAATGTCTGAAAGAGTTCTGGAGCACAGATTCACAGGTGAGGAACAGTTAGGAGACTATAAATGCAGAACTTGATCATCTCAGCTTCATCTTCAATACCTGTAAGGTGGAAAACCTATTATGAATTGGTATCTCACTTTTTTTTTTTTTCCTACCTATTTTGAGAATTACCTTTCTCTAGAATTTGGAGGGACTTCCAAAAGATAAGGGACAGATGAAAACCACTGATTTTATTTTTGATTACCAGTGCTTTGGGTAGAAAAACATACAGGAGAAGCCCAGAATCTAATGTAAATGTTTGCAGTTTATAGAGACGACAGAGTTTGAAGGGAATTCCTTAGGTCCTGCATGAGCTTTCTTGGTAACCACGGTTTGCTCCTTCAGGTTCTTGAAAACAAATATTCCTCTTAAATGTGGCTGGTGGGGAATGTCACACCCAAAGGTAGCCTGGGCTGCAGCGATCATGAAATGGTAGAATTCACGATTCTTAGGGCAGCGAGGAGGGTGTGCAGCAAGCTCACTACCATGGACTTCAGGAGAGCAGACTTTGGACTCTTGAGGGATCTGCTTGGCAGGGTACCATGGGGAAAAGTACCGGAGGGGAGAGGGGCCCAAGAAAGCTGGTTAGTATTCAAGGATCTCCTCCTCCGAGCTCAGGAGAGGTGCACCCCAAAAAAGAAGAAGTCATGCAAAAAGGCCAGGAGGCCTGCATGGATAAACAAGGAGCTCCTGCGTAAGCTCAAAACCCAAAAGGAGGCCTATAGAGGTTGGAAGCAAGGAGGGGTAGGCTGAGTGGAATATAGACAAATTGTCTGAGTGGTCAGGAACCAGATTAGGCAAGCTAAAGCCCAGACAGAGTTAAATCTGGCCAGGGACATCAAGGATAACAAGAAAAACTTCTATAGATATGTCAGGGAAAAAGGCAAGGCCAGGGAAAATGTGGGCCCTCTCCAGAAGGAAACGGGAGACCTGGACATATATATCCTCCTGGAATCTCTGCTAAAATCCATAGGACACAAATCTGTCCAAAACAATCATTATTTATGTTGTTAATGTTATGAAAATGTCACTGTTCAAAAAGCCCGAAGCGTCTGAGAAAGATGCAAAGAATACTAGATGCAAAGAATACTAATTCTACTCCCAGTGTATTTACACAGATAAAGAGCTGCTTTAAGCCAATACCTTATCCAGAGACCTTGTGGATGTGCCATACAGCATGTATAGTGGAGATGTAGTGGACATCTTAAAGCCTTTAGTGATGGTGGAGATATCCCACTGGAGAAAGATAAAATAACACTTGGTTTGTTAGGTTAAAACACCTTTATACTGAGGTCAGAGAAGTAGCTACAGAAGAAAACAGCTACAGAAATAAGGGTAGGTTTGTTTTTTGATTGATAATTCACATCTCCAAGAACAGCTGGAAAAAAACTCCTACATTACAGGAATTCAATATCTGTTTCGAAAAACATTGCAAGGTGGTTTAAATGACAGAAATTGTTTAACTGCAGAATATTATTGCCAGTTAGTAATAAACAGTAAAAAGGTAATAAACAGGTGTAAAGGTGCTTTCAGGAGGCATCAAATGTGCAGTGAGTGGATAATAAACGAGTACTGTCTGTGATGTTGAGGATCAGGCATGCAATGGAGACTGTATATGATGAATGGAAGTCTGATGTATGCATGAGCAATATTTGATTGAAAGATCAATGTATATGATTTAACCTTTATTTATGAAGAAATAGAAAACAAAACAAGGACAGTTCTAATTTCACCATTATTACCCAAATAGAACAGCTATGCTTGAAATACCGTTAGCATAAAGTGAACAATGTGAAAACAGTAACAATTACCTCAAAACGCATACTCCTTGGGTGAACCTCTAATTCTGATGAAGCCAATGACAAAACTCCTGCTACCTTCCAGGAAACTGAAATTTCATCTCCTGCCTTTATTTGGAGTCCTATCTTCCTGGCAGTTGTCAAAATACACCCCAATGATAGGAGTTGCTGTTCCCATTTTAGACAGCACACGCAACAGAGAAAGGTGAAGCTCGTGGTTTTGCAATGATTTTTGCAAGCCACAGCATACAATGCGCAGTGACTTGCAGATTGTGAGCTGAGAATGAGCACTGACATATTGCCAAAAAAAATCTTTGTTTCTATGTGATCTTAATAGATCTGATGTAATAACACTAAGAAACAACCTGCACTGAACACAACAGAAGTATAGGTAAGCAGTGCTGTACTGGGCACGGTCCACGCGAGACCTTGTCCTAGAAGAAACAATTTTGAAGGAAATAATTCCACTAAAAAAGCTGAAACAAAACTGTGAACAGCCCTGAGTATATTCTCACACACCCACCCATATTAAATATTTACAGCTGTTATAAATTGTTTAGACTATGACCTTGATAGTGTAAACACTTCCCTTGCAGTCTGCTATCAGACTTGCATTTTAGTAATGATTTTTATAGAATATTTTATTAAAGATATTAAAATTCTAACATATTAAAAGTCTGGAGAATGCATCTGCAAAAATAACATAATGATAAACAGAGCCTTACAATCCATTAATAAAGGAAACTGGGTATCTGTTTAAATTAAACATTTATCTTTCACCGTTGGTGGCAAAGGTTTATATCCAACACTAACAAGAAGAGGTAAACTATTGGCCTCATCAGTTGCTTGAGTAAGCTGTTGTAAAGTGAATTTCCTGACCACACTGGCTGGCTGTTTCCAAAACGTCTTTACAGCAACATAATCCATAGTCCTTATTCCATCCATTGATGGAATTATTGATACTAATGGAATCTTCAGTCTAAGCAATATAGGACAGAGTGGTAACTGCCTGTGAGAATTAACACATAAACTCATGGAGATGACTTTATCATTACACCTGCGAATCTGACTTAATAGAAAATGAAAAAAGGTGAGGTACAAATGGAGTTTAAATATGAAACTTTGACCCTGCAAGATTATGCAGAGTACAAAATCTCACAGTACTTTAGAATTTATTTGCAGGATTGGGGTTGTGCAATGAAAATATACTATTTTAAGGTCTATATCCTGAAATATAGTAGAAGAGCTGGATTTCCCAACGCAACAGAAAATACCTAAAAATAAGACGCTGTCACATCAAGTACTGCAGCATGTGAGGCTTTTTGTCTCTGCTTCATAAACTAGGAAAAGTTTACAAAAAGTTATGACTGGTTATCAATCTGTGGCCTATTTCCTGCACAGTCACTTAATGCTATGATAGCTCCCTGCATCACTCTGTAAGGAAAATGATCTTGAACACCTTCCATGTATCCCAAGTATCTTAGTCATGCCTTTCTGTCAAAAGTCCCTAGAAGAGAGAGAAAAAACTGCTTGATTTTCTGAAATGCTAGACATATACCGATGCAACTGCATTCCAAGAGAGCTGCAGATGCCTAATGGGTCAAAGAAAACAAATGCTACTTCGTTTCAGCCCTCTTAACTCAAAAGAAAGTACTGCCTAGGTGATTTCTTTCACTCTGTGAATTAAGATTAAACCAAAGGTTATTATTATTGTTTTTTAGCTATCACAACTATTTAGTTTTCTCTGCCATATTTCGATTAACAGCTCATATAGATTCTCTGCTATGACAAACAGGCATTGCTTTCCCTCTGGTCCCACCGAATAAATCTGTCCACTCCCCAGTAAATATGTCTTGGCAGCAGTCCAAATCATGGGAATCACTAACAAGATGGTACACCTGAGGTCAACCAAATCACCCTTTAATACAATAATCACATCTTGGCTTGGCAGTCAATCACCTCTCATTCTCCCCAAATGAACAAACAAACCTTCAGGAGAAAACACTCCTGGGCACTAGCTTGCACTGAAATGGTGGCAACAGCTGGTCCAGCAGATGCTTCTCATGCGATTCAACACCTGTGTCTTTGCATTTCCGCAGTAGGCCATGCTAATAGATATTTCTTTCCTTTTTTTCAAAAATCCTGAAAGATTCATACCTAAAATAAATGCTCCTAGGGATTTAGCAGAATTCTACTTCTGTTGTTTGAAGGAAACCATCCAATTGTAGAAAAGAGCCTGGAGGAGCGTTGAAAGTCTCTATTAGTATAATCTCTGTACTTTGTAATTTATGTGTGATATAGATTTGAGACTCCTCAGTCCTCCTCATATCCTGTAAGACTGAAACACATATGGCAAAGAAATGCAATTAACCAGAGTGTTAGCCCGAGCTAACATAGATTAGATAGGTACATACAGGTATTTTTAAAATGAAAACTCTTGAGAGCTTTTGATTTGGTAAACGCGCACTCCATTTTCAGTATAATAATTCCTTACTGTCTGAATAGAACAGTGGGGCTTTTGTTATCTAACATGCATGCTAAAAATATAGGACAGTGACCCAGTTTTCTACTAGAGGTTTATTAGACATACAAAAAGTATGTACATATGAAAATCCTTTGTCCTTAAATAGTATTGTAAATCTTAGTACAGCATGGAAACAGATAGTCACGAGTAACTAATCTACTCATTCGGAAATCTAATGATTTCAAAATGTACATTTCAGGAGTTGGATTCAATGATCCTCATGGGCCCCTTCCAATTCAGGATATTCTATGATTCTGTAATTGTACACTCCATATACTCAAATCAGTCAGATAAAAAGGAAATACAAATAAACCATGATCTTCTGTTCATCAGAACTGCCTCCCTGGAGGCAATACCAGGAGAAAACACAATTGTTGTATAACCACACCTTTCCATACTGGAACTGCCTCTTTGCCTACTGTCATCTCCATTCCAGATGAGTATTCCTGCTCGTATCTCTAACAGACCCTTGAAAGCTTATGTGTTTCACCACTGTTATGGAAAGCACTTGCTAGGGGATTTCTTAAGATGGAAATCAGACTGGGAAAAGTGAAGAGACCCAATTCTTAATTTCTTAGAAGTGAGCTTTTGTTTTTTCATTTTTTTCCAAACTGTTTGAATTAATTAATTAAGGAGCTATAAAAAATTAGATTTTAAAAAATATGTCTTGTTGGGTTTTTTTTTAAATAATATCAACAGTTATTGTTAATAGCAACATTGCTTACTTTTCAGAAGTAGTATAATTTATAAAGAGCCCATTTTTCAGGTAGAAGGCTTAACTATTTCCCATACTAGTCAGGTAATATTATTATAAAGGAAGGTGATACTTTTGATGAAGAGTTACATGTATATTGAAAATGAAAAGGAAACAAAATGGAATCTTTCAGGACAGAAATATCTTGACATAGAGTGGAATTAAATGTCTTTCTAAAGTTCTTAACGTTAACTTCCACCTTACTATGAGAATATAGAACATCACAGATGAAAAATTTAACTAAGGTGTCGGGAAAACTACAGAGCACCTTTAAAAGTGATGAGGGCCTAAACCCTATTAAGATTTTCCATTTTTCATTTAAAGATTTCTTCTTTGAAAATATATGAACTCAATCTGTGACAGAAGCACTGCCTCGAACATTTTCTTCCAATCTGTTCATAGACAAAGACACAGTGATTGTTGGCCACTGTCTAGACGTTTGATGACCTCTCTGTTCTAGAAAGAAGTGACTTGTCGGTTCTCACATTTCTTGCTGATTTTGTTAAAATAGGTAACAAAACAGTTAGCCCTCAAATGATGTGTGTCAAAGGAGACTAAAGTGACTAAAGTATATTCTATCACTTAGGAAAAGCAAGAATAGCAGAGTTAAGGAAGGAAAAATATTACAAACCACTAAGCGTCATAAAGTGCTTCTCATACATTTATATAGGAGATTATAATTTTGAAAGCCAGCTTTTGCCAATGTTTTTCCCATTCTGTTATAAAATGTATTTTCTAATACTTAGAAATAGCAGTGGCTGGTAGAGGTTCACTTTGAGTGGCAGCAGTATATGTTGTTTCACATCAGCTAAGTCAACTACGTAGTTAATTAAATGAAGAAGTTGCAATATCAATAATTTCCAGTGTGATACTGATGGGAAAACCTAAATCTGAAATACTTGTCCTTTCACATTTGTCCCTCAGATATGTCTAAAATGTACAGTAAGTTCATAAAAAGAAAATCTCATTCCTTATGTACACTTTTTTTTTCCTATAAAAAATGGTAAAATCCTGAACAACATCAGAAAGAACCTGGTTCCTAAACCCCAATTACAACATTATTCAATCATCTAAAGATGCATTAGCACCTAGGAGAATTGTCAAAATTGCTTAAGGAGGTGCCATAAGCTTAATATATTCTATTTGTAATATCACTAAGTACCTATTTGAATCTTTAAATAAATATTTTTGTTAAACCTGACTCTAAGACTCAGATCATCAAGGGACTTAAGCATCTAAATCAATGGAATTCTTGGAAATGAATTGAATACTTCAATGGAAGTTACTTAGGTACTTTGCAAATGTTTTCCCTAAACTCTCATTAATTGCTAGAGATACTGGAAAATCAATTTGGGTAACTTTAAAAGGGATCAAATTTGAAGGTTTACTGAAAATGAAAGTTGTAAAATTGTCAGCAAAGGCTGACAAACAGAATCACTAGGGACTCCTAGAAAACTAAGCCTTTTTTTTTCTTTAAAGAATTGAGTCTTTACTATTAAAAGCAGATTTCCACAGTACATACTAAAGCCAAACTTGTCTGGCTTTATGTCCTGAACGCTAAATGAAAATGTGAACTGGGGACAATTTATTAAATTCTTTGCCTTACTATGACTACTCATAAGATATAGTCAAACAACTAATTAACAATTACTTATGATGGGTATAGTAGTTGGGCTTAATTTTCAGCCAACAAATAAACAAATAAGCAAATGAGCTCCTTTGCATTCATGCGATAAAGAAGAATAAGAAAGAATATTAATGATTCCTCAGAATGGGGTAAAACTCACTCCAACTCAGTACTCAGATGGCCAGAAAAATCCCTGTGAACTATTTAAGCCCTCGAATTACATTGCAACCGCTGTCAGAGATGCTTTGTGAAACCAGCTGTAGCAGCAGAAGATAACCAACAGACCTGTTGATGGAGGAGAGGAAGCTCAATGCGTAGCTGTTACCGTTTTGGGAACACAGCAAACTCCTAGCCAGAAGACTTTTACTGACATGGTCATACTGGTCACCTATGGATCATTCAGTGATCTCTGTTTAGCATAGGTTGTACTGGGAGAAGCTGATGGCATATACTAAGATACGCAGTCAAACTGATAATATTTTTCATTCTGGCTGTGGGTGTTACCCTGCATTGATATAAAACGCGGATTTCTTTATCTAATTGTGTCATACCATGAGTTGTCAGAAGTTTTTAAGAAATGTAATCCTATATGAATACAGCCTTTTTTTCCCTACTTGATTCATGTAAAATATTAGGAAGGAAAATTATTTATCCATTTAATTTTATCCATTTTACATTATTTTAGGTACACTATGTGATTGTAAAACAATTTTTAAAAAATGGAAATAGAAATGTCATAATTAGCATATGGAAAAATAGAATTGAAGATTGTAGCATAGGTTGACATTAGTTGGAAAAGAGATGACTTGGGATTCACTGGCTCAGTAATAACAAAAGAAAAAATGAGAGATTTTAGACTTTAAAATACATATTCTATTTATCTGAATATCAGCTGTGCAAATTGTGCCTAAGAAGGTGCATCAGAACCGAATCTATTCACCAGCACAGCTATCTGGCACTGGATCTCACTGTTCTTGTACGTCTTTATTGTATATTTCTGTGTGTTTTCATTAAAGGTGCCGTGTTTTCATTAACCACTTCTATTCATGACACTAAACACCTTGTTTCCCTGTTCGAGCTATTGTACCATTGAGATCGGGCAGATTCAAAACTGAAGTCCAAGTGGTGAACTTTCTCTTTCCTGGAGAAGCTGCTAACTCTTAATCAGCTTCACGGGAAAAGGCAGAAAGCAAAATTCACAAAGGTACTTCAAAACTAAAATGCTGTGTACTGTAATAACTAAATCTTGGGAACCTGCTTAATTCAGAGACCCACGCTGAGCATCTAAATTCTTTCTGGGTGGATGGGTGAGGCTGAGCAGCTTCGGAATGAGATCCACAACAAACAGCTGGCTGAACAGGGGGTACCTGTTCATTAATTGCAAATACTGTCCTGGCTATCAGCTCATTCACAAAAAAAATCAGATATTTTCAGCATAAAATTGCATTCCATAGTATAACAATGCCCTAATTTTACAATAGAGCAATGCTCCAGATAGTTTATCTTAGAGAATATTTCATACAGCTGCCCTGTCTGACCCATCTGTAGGCTTGTACCATTTCTATTAGCTGTTCGGAACATAGGTAAACATTGGTTTAGTGAAAAGATTATTACATTTGATATTCATTAAATTAGGGGTGGGCACTGATTTAATTTCTATTGCAGTTGCATTAAAAAAAAAAAATATATATATATAAAAAAAAGCTTTTATTAGCTTCCTGCTCACTGCTCCCTGTCATTAACCTTTCCTTCTCTTGTACCTCTGAGTCACAGATAAAATGTGCTCCAGGTTTTGCATAAGCAGAGAGTGCTGTATCAAAAAAGTCCTGTGTGTTCCAAAGGGTAGCATTCAGGATACGGATCTGAGCCAGAAGATTAACAACAAAAGACCTCCCAAACCTGATCTCTCCAATGTCAGTCTGCTGGGACTCTGGAAATTTACTTCAGTCTGTGAACTTCCACGGCAATGCCTCGGTTCCTCACTGTTACTGAGAAAGGAAGACGTGTTTCCCCACTACCTTCAGTTGGTCATTAAGTTACCCGCTTCTCCAACATAAATCTTTTGGCATAATTTTCACTGAATGATATTAAAGCAAAGGACTTTTCTTCTTAGTTTAAACAATACTTTCTTGCATTAAGAGCTGCAGGTTCCAGAAATTCAGGATCCAGGAAATAAATCCAGCCCTTTAAAGCATGGCAGATTTCGCTCAGAAGAAATCTGAACAACTTTGACCTCTGTGTTTCCAAACATTCTGAACTTACTTTAGTTCAAGGTTTCAAACATGAACAATTCTTCCCTTCAATAGCTGCTCCAAGCTACTGTGCCATTAGAAACTGAAGCAGAAACCCGTCTCGTAGCCGTGTTCACAGTGTTTGTACTCAGACAACAAGGAAGAAAAGCGTGTATGCTTGGAAAACAATGGGGGACAAAAATCAGGAAAGAGAAGACAGAGCATGGAATCTGAAACAAAGATGATAAGCAAAGGTGGTAAGATAGTAAAAAATGTCAGAAGTGAGTTTGGAGAGAAAGAAATACAAAGGAAAGGAAAAACTGTGAGTCAAAAGCCAATGGTGAATACTAGAACTGACTCCTGGACTTCACAAAGAAAGAATGAAATGAGGTGCCAGTGTGAGTGTGAAGTTTGTCTAAATAAGAACATAAAATGAAAATGGGCAATTCTAGTATATAAGGAATTAGTCCCTAATATGTATATATATGGACATGAGGATCAATTGAACGGGTACTGGATTTATAGTTGAAATCAAGATCAAAGCTTTTAAAAGGCAGGACAGAGGAATCACTTGATGACATTTTATCACCTGTATTATCCAAGAAGTCAATTTAAATTATTATAATGGTATTCTCTTGTCCAAAGACCCAAAATGAATATAAAATTTAGAGATTACTTTTAATAGAAAACAGTAAATCACCTTTTTCTTTCTTGGATACGAGGCTGCTGGTATGGGCAAGTAATACCTCTGATTCCAGAAGATGGGAGAGGACATCAGAAAATGTTGATTTCTCTGTATTTTCCCCAAAACTATTTCCTTAATCATCTTCAGCAGGGAACTGTTAGAATACTAACCTGGATACACCTTCTGCTAGACCTGTTTTTATTTTTTCATGTTACTTTTTACCCTTTTTCATTTTTCATAAGACCAGGCAACAAAACTTTAACATACAAGTTGGAGAGCATGTCATCTACTAAGTCCAGCGTCTACCACTCCTCTGCTCACTTGCCTTCCATTTTCCAGTTGCCCAGTGCAGGAGCTGACCCTGATGTCAATACCAACCCTATGGGAAAAAAAATATACTTAAAAAAAACCCCAAAAAACCCCCCAAAAACCAAACCAAAAAACAGTCAAGTAAGCAAGCTGTAAAGATACAACTGAGTAGGATTTCTGTGTTGGAGACACTATTAACTGGGACATAACAGATTTTGAACAGCTCTGATGAGGTTGGTTTTCAGAATAAGACACTGGAGATCACCTTATGCCAGATAAACAGGAATAGGTTGTGTCCTGCTGGCCATGAAAAATACATACACAATACCAGAAAAAAATAAATGCAACAACTCTTTAAATGAGATCCAGTTGCTTTGAGAAACATAGAGAAAGATTGTCTCTAAAGTCTGAGCAGGACATTGAAGAACAGAAGGGCCATTGGTAGTACATTAGAAAGCACAAAAAAACGATGCTTCTTTTTCTTGTAACACTAACCTGATTAAGCTGTGATTTTTATAACCTTAATTGCCTGTTATAGTCATACAAGCCTTGATTACCTGAAAAGAACATTAGGAACAATAAGCCAATGAATATATGATGAAGGCATTCCAAAATATTGCAAGGTTTTTCTTTGCTTTGGTCTGAAGTTTTATCAAGAACAAGGGCGCTTTCTTCAAAAAATGAAGGAAAATATGTATTAGAGTTGATAAGGCACATGAAGAAGTCTATAAACAGAATATCCATTCGAAATACATGCACAACATGTCCGAAATGAACTCAAACTTCTGTATGTTAGATTCCTGTGGGTTAGCATCCTAATCTCTGATGGGGAACCTAGCATCCATCCCAATCAGGTGTTCTCCTGAGATGCAAAAGCCATGGGTTTTAAGATTTCTAGGCCAAGCAGAACACAGGAGGCTCACTTCCTGGAGAAAGCACTTCAATAGTGAGGCTAACAGACCGCTTCTTTTTAACCTTTAGGAGCAGCTTTTTGGAAGGAACCTAGTTCTGTCCGTGTGTGTTAGATATATTGCTAATGCGCCGCTTGAACCAGCAAAGGAAACAGAGTATTGGAGATACCCGCAAACCTTCTCACGGGACCACAACCGATGTCGGGAACTGACAACTTTGAACTTCCTGTGCTTCTCTACCTTCTGATCCAGCCACACATCCCTCATATACTAACAACTTCAGATGACTTTGACTGCTCATTACTCTTGATGTAGTTATTGCTTTTTTATTTCCAGTGCAACGATAACTAACGCATATTTATTACAACAAAATGACAACGTCTTGCCTAAGCAGCAGTGTAATTTATTTTTGTTGTTCATGACTCGAATTGCCAGACTGATACGTAATTAAAATGTGCGGCTTGCTGTAAAGCAGAGTACTGTCATTCTAAATGAAAAACTACCAGTTGTTACCATTACCAGACAATGAAATTTGTATCAAATACTTAGGTTAATCAAGAATTAAAATAAACAAAAGAAAATAAATAAAAACCCCAAAGTAACTGCCTTTAGAATTATAAAATGGCATAGGAGGCTAGGTTTTTAATCAATGAATCTACTGCTTAAAAAAAAAAATAAAAATTAGCCAGCCAGACTATAGGGAAAAGTGCAAGTTATCTTACTTCAGGGATACAACTAAAATTACATTAAAATATGATATATTAATGGCAAATCAACTTGCTGGATGCCAGTATGCAGTAATACTGTGACATTAAAGTGTGGCTGTAAAGTTTCATGCTGACATCCACATTTATCTCTACATGCAGAATTATAATTTGACTGAGCCATGTGCAAACCTGCACTGTTCATTTTTTGGAAATTTAGCAGCATTCAATACTTATGAGTCAGTTAAAATTTGTTGGGGAGTCCACAACTTTCTAGTTTTTCATAGGGCTTCCCTTTCTGTTTTAGAGCTTCTCGTCTTTGTTACTTCTTCCTTGCTCGTGTAGTCATTTTTCTCCTGAATCTGTCTAGAAAGGCAACCAATTTAACTGTAATTTACATGAACGTGTCTATCTAGTGAAGCAGCACATATTCGATAAGATAATTAAACTATTTTTAAAAAGCAGTGTTAATGTCAGGAAAAAACCTCTGACTGAATGCCTGAGCACTACACAAACAAGCCCTATTTCACGATGCTGCTTTTAAGTCTAGAGAACTGGAATTAACGATGGAATGACACACTGCACTTCCAGAAGCATGTAAGTAATGGAGGAATCTTGGCATTCCCCTTGCTAATCGCTATTCATTTTCTCAAGGAAGAAAAAAGTTTAATCTGTAAAGATTTCTTAAGTCAAGGTATTTACTCTAGAGCTGGAACAACGAGAGTACAATGAAAGTAAAAGGCGGAGAAAAAAGGCAAGCAGATGAACAAAATGCTAAAATGAACACGTGGCAAATATGAAGTGTTTTACTAGGATATGGAACACCTTATGTAAATTAAAAGAGCGAGACAAACATATGAAAGTGATACATGTGTCTGTGACCACAGAGACAAGTAAGAGTTTCATCTGGAGTTGGAAAATTCCCAAGAAAAGCAAGGACCTGCAGTGACATTGTGGCCCCAAAAGATTTTGTTGATAAGGATGTTTATGTTAATCATTGAATTCATTGTACTTATAGCCACACTGTGCCTGATTTTTTGTAAGTCTACAAAACCTAAAGCCAGCATCAATGGTATCTAAAGAAATTATTCTTTCTCACATTAGCTAATGCAACCTGTAACTTGTGATATAGGTCAGTGATTTTATTTAATAAGCTCCATAATTCAAGTAATTAATCTTTATAAACCTATGACTGGCTTGAATCTTTGTAGACTGCATTTTAACTCAAGTAAATACTTGTAGCTAAATTGTACCTTTCAAATAAGCTAACATTGGGAAAGCTGGTTTTTAAATGTGCCATTGTGCTTGAGTCCTGTGGAAATCTGCTGCGTTCATCTTACTTCATTAGTTCTTTTCCCCAGGATTATTACGCAAACAGAAAGATGGCAGGTGAATTTAGAGATTAATCCATTAGACTGTACATGCTTCCATTTCAAAGTTTGTTAATTTTCTTTCTCCTTTGTCAGTTTTAATTTGTCACTAAAACCAAAATGCAATAATTGTGCCAGTGTCTAAGTTCTGTTGCATAGTTAAGGTTTTAGTGCAGGTATAAAATTGGCTTTTGGATTCAACTGACGCTGGTTAAATGATTACACACTAGCACATGTTGAGACAAGGCTCCTGACATGTCAAATTAAATCAAAATTAGTTCAATCACAGTTTAGTGTTTATACACACTGGTAACATATCTTGTAAAATATCTATAAAGCTACTGTTTACAAAATATTACAATGAAATGTAATCATTGCCTTTGGAAAACAATGGCAAGGAATTATAAACAGCAAAATTATTTAGACTCAGATTTTGAAATACATTTTCCTTCTATTAAGTCACTACCTCCTCTAAAAAGGGACTTTACAAAGCACCTGTCTGTCACATTAATATTCTATGCAATGATTAGGCACCAACACTATCAAAGTCATCCTAACCTTTCAGAACTCACTTTGGCTAGTTTCCCACATTAGTCATAAAAACAGTACAAAGCCTACTTCCATTCAGCCTTTTACAGCTATTAAAACAAATCAGAAAATTTAATTCACGCTCTGACATCCTTACAGAAGAGAGCGCAGGCAAAAGCATTCTCAAGGCTTTTGTAGGAGGTCATCAGATTGAATTCCAAGGCTAATCCATATGCAAAATGAAAATAACATCTTCCTTTCTGAAAATAGCTACGAAAGCAAAAGGATCACATATTCATTTGAGTATCTGAAAATAAATGGCAGGACTGTGATATCAAATTGTATTGCGGTAAGTCTTACTGCTGCAGACAGAGAGAGATTTTTAAATGCATTTAAATATGAAGACAAGAAGATTAAACCCTAATAAGACCTTCTATTGAGATGTCTAACCTTGACAGAAAACAGCAGAAATTATTTTTTTTTACTTGTTTTAGACATTTTAATAATGTTATCTGGAGCTCTTATATATGAAATAATCACATTGGTATTAATATTTTTACCTTTATGACTATGAATTGCTCATAAAATTAAGAGCTGTTGAATCGAGACTTTGATTTCTAACAAGTGTTATTAAGACTGATAAATTAAAGATTCATTAAGATTCTGATAAAATTCCCAGTGTCTTCAATGGAATCAAAGCTGAGTCTAAAAACGAAAATGCAATGTTTGCTCTAGAAGAGGCAACCGAAATGTTCATGATTAAAAATATTTGCCTTACTTACGAGATGTCCAAATTAAGTTCAATGTATTGCTCCTGCTGGCTTAGGCTATCCGGGTGCCCTTCAATTCATGTGTCTGTGTAGGCTGTGTGACAACGCTGAGAAAATTCTTCCACATAGCACCACGTTTCACCATCTGATAGATTGCATGGTGCCTAAACTGTTCTTTAGCTATTTGCTGGTTGGTGCTTTACCACTGAATTCACCAGGAGCCAACACAAGTAAGGAATAATAGGTCTCTAATTTCATCCTCGGGTTTTCTGACTGCTTTGGTGATAGCTGACCGTTCTGTGACCGAATACAGCAAAAAATTAATAATTCCTATCCGTGAGATAGCACTTTATATATAAAGTAGGTCAATATCAAACCCATTCAAAAAAGACCAAGGCACAAAGAGTTGAAGTGACTGGTTCCAAACTATTCAGGCAGCTCATAAAAAAAAAGAAAATACAGGAACTCATACTAAAAAGTGTCAGGTCAGCAGCTTCAAAAGCCAAGTCGTTGCTATTCTGAAGTCAAAAAAAAATGTTGACAGTTGTTTCAGAAGATCCAAAGTTTTGGTACAGAGATTAAGATAAGAGATGCTCCTTTCAAGTCATCTGAACTCAGGTCCCTTCCCATCATACACACAACCAAGAGCTCTAGATGGATCCAAGGCACATGAGAAATTAAGCTAAGGGTCAGACAAAATTCACTGTTTGGTATTAATCAATTATTTTTTACCATTAGAAACTCCAGATACAAAAGAAATAAAACTTTGAAGGGAAAAGATATTTTCAAGGGAAAATAAAATAAGTTCGTCTCACTGAGTCTTCTTTCAGGAAGATTTCCACATGCTTAGAATACATAGTCTAATGTCTTTCTTTAGTGAGAATGGTTTGGTATGCATATTTTTTTCCTCTGTAGTATGCATTTTCTGCCAGTGTCTGGCAGGAGTGGATTTTTTTTCAGCTGCTTTAATATATTCATTTCAGGTGAATCAGTATGTACATTTCCCCGCTATGGGTAGCAACAATAAATTGGTTAAATAGTTACAATGAGCTACAATAAAGATCAGAATAACAACAGACCATTAAAAAAACCGCAACAGTAATCATGGGTTCCTAATTGTGCATTTTATTATTAAGACCCATCAAGTTCATTTGTTTAATCAACATACATTAGATTAATCACATTGTATGGTTTTGTGGTTTGATGTAAGTTTTGTCTTTCTCCTTCACGTATATACTCTCTCTCTAGTGCATTCCAGAGTCTATAGTGTCTTGAACTTGGCTAGCTACACCCCTAAGTCACAAGGCAAAATGATATTTAGGTGGAAAGCAAATAAAAATGCTGAGTTAAGGCCTTTTATTCTAAAATAATACCTATATTCATTTACGTATTTTGCTAGTGACACACTACAAGATTCCTCTCTCCAAGACTATCCTTTATGAAAAATCCTACTTCAGAAGTAAATAGAAACAGTACCAAAGCACTTTCCACCCGCAAATAGACACAGCTTTCTCTAAAAAAGCATATATTAATTTCACAGGGATAAGGAGAAAAGACCATAGGTGTTTATATCACAGTTCCACATATCCTAGCCTTTCATTTCCGGGAATTGAACTCAAAGTTGCAGGACTTTCCTAATTCATTTTTTGCAAGCAGTGAGCATTTCCTACATCAGGGTTGCCGCAATGTGTTGACTTCATTTTTCTTCCTTTTGTCCTACATCTGTCTTCGAAACTTTCTCTAAGCAGCCGAGACCAGCTGTGGCTTGTGTGTGGCAAGTCTTGCCTAAATGGGTGAGCGGACAACTGTCCTCTGTTGTAGTGACCTCCTCAGCAGCCGCATTAAGTAATTTAAATCTACTTTGTTCAACTCTAGCAGTGCAAGAAGGCCTTAAAAGGATCTTTTGAGAGGAGATTATGTTTTAATCATCCTGATGAGCTCAGCGCGCTCATGTAGGACTTACTGGCATTCTTTCCATCAGAGCTTTACAAAAATCACACCACTTCTTTCTATTTTATGTCATTTACAAATCATAATTTAAATTTGGTAAAGCAACCCTGTTTATTTCTAGTGTAAAAGAAATATGCCAAATTCAGAAGTGGTAAGAAAGAAAATAAATTAAATCCACCTGTATGCATCCAAGGATGAAAAATCTATTTTGACATTCACTCAATTGAAATATCTGAAGGAGCAGAAATTCCAGTGGGGCAGGTGAGTCAGACTTTGAGGCAGGGTATCTGGTCTGTAAGAATGAACGGTCCTGGGACAAGACATCCTCAAAGATACAGTTTTCAGAGACAATTAAAAGCCCCTTCACAAAGAGCTGTTGTGGAAAGAAAATGGCTGCAGTTGCAACGCAGATAGTTCCTCGCAGCTGCTTATAATACATAAGTAGATGTAAAGATATTAATTAGAATCAAGGACATCTACAGGCCTCCATTTAAGAAAAAATTAATTGTTTAATATGCTGAACACAGTATAGTAACACTGGGATTTTTCTAGCTGGACTGCATTAATAATGAAGGGCTTAGCTTTCTTCCACTACACTTTTAAAGAGGTTCTATAGTTCCTTCTTCTCTGGACAGAAGCCAGACTTTCTGAGGTTAATCAGTGAGAGAGAGGTGCCAACGTAGCCTTACACTGTGTCGTTCAGATCTCTTGCTCTTTCTCTGCCTCCTAGAAGGCCTGTCTATTTTCTTTCATAACTACTGAAGTTCAGGATGGAGTTCTATGTGATTTGGTGAAATGACTTACTTTAGTAGGTTCCTTCTTTACTTGTAATTATGCCTGAGAATAACACCAGCTAAAAAAAACCCAGTCAGCAGTAACAAACACAAACTGTTGTATGCTTACTAAGCATGAAGAATCCTGCTTAATAGTATGAATGTAAACTCAATTATATTGCACAACAGCATAGTAACACGGGGGGTGTCTGTCTAGGTGCCTGTTAAGAAGGAATACAGCTTTACAGAGCTGCAGTGTCAGCGCTCTGCTCCAAAGCAGCACACTGAGTGCCTGACATATGTGTAGGGTTAGAGCATGGATGTCAGTCCTCTCTTTCTTTGTAGAATGTTCATTTATATTCTCTAGGAGGCACTGGGTTTGCATGTGAGAACCCATCATTAGTCTGAGGGACATTATGACATTCTTCTAATTCAACATCCTTCCACAATAATCAACTACAACATTTTTAATTAAGTTCCTGACCTACACATTTTCTCCCAATTTGCTTTTATGGTATACTGGGCATATGAAAGGTTATTATTCATGAAGGAATTTTCTTTTGGTCTTCTACAGCAAGTTGGTGAACATTCAACTAAAGGAATTCACCCTATGCTGATCATACTTCAAATTTCTCCTGTGTTATCAGTCCTTATAGTAAACTTCCTTTAATTACAGATACGATATGTATATATATAAAATAATTAAATATTTATATGCCTATATACTTTTATATAATAGGCTATTATCACTGAGATATATAGAACTCAGTCTGGAACAAAATCCAAACAAACTCAAGATGATTTTATTGTTACCGTTCTTCAGCTTCTGATTTTCTGAGCAAACAGACCCTCTCTTAGAAGGGTCTTTTAAAATAAATCTGCAAGAATGGTAAGGAATTGAACAGGTTAAGGGGAGGTGTTCCTTTTTTTCTTATTTTGGATTTGTTATCGTCCAAATATATGCTCCTAAAGTTCAGCCCAGCTTGGGCTCTGCACCTGGGCTTATGAAACTTACAATTCTGGCTTCAACCAGGGTTTCTGTCTCTCATTTCTTCCTTACAGAGCTGTGACGCTGATCTTCAGGTAGAACTGCAGCTCCTGAGACCTTCAGCCCTTGGTTCAGCACCGCAGGGTGACAGGTGCTGGTGTGTTCAGCTGAGCCTCCTGTCAGAGCCTGAAAGGATCCATGCAAAATATTTCGCAGTCAGTGAACCGCAGTTTTCTTACAAATAGCTATTTCATCCTAAATATAACCTACTGCTTCTACTTAAAAAAGATAAAACAAAATTAAATATTCTGTGATTCCTTCACTCAGAAGTAACCTTTCTTCACTAGCTCAAGGAGGATTAAGATGAAGTGACCCAAGACCCCTCTACATCTGAATTAAAGCATCCATACAAAGCTTTAATGCTCTGTAGCTAGCGTACGATGCATGTCCTGTGCCTTTTTGATGTTAATGGCCTTGTTCCTCCATTACAAACCTCTTAATAAACTGTCATGATTTACCAAGGTACTTAAATATGTGGTTAATTTAAAGCACGTAAGTGAGTCCATTCATTACAATGACACTTCACTTGCCCTTTAAGTTACACATGTGCTTTCTGAATTGTAGGCTGAAAGTGAGTCTGTTAGCAAAGGATGCTTTTGGGACATCTTACTTCCCAATCCTGCAAGGTGTTAGTCGTTCTGCTCCTAACCACCACAACAGCAATACTGGATTCTCAATATTTCTCAAAATTTCTCAGCACCTTGCAGAAACAAATCTACCCTCTATCAGTCAGAAAAATCAAAGGCTGATTTACATGTGTTTGCCTACCTTCGCAGTGTGAGGCAATTTTGTGCTCACAAATCACTGACCTGCATTCATGTGCCTAAAGTGAATGTGAGCACAAATATTAGCTGTTACCTAATCACCCAAAGAATATTTGCACCTGTTATGAATTATGCATGCAGAAATTCAAGCTCAATTATTTGTTTATGCAAAGTTGAACACACAAAAAGACCACTTCTTAAAATCTAGGGGAAGATGTTAAACTCCCCATATTTTATACAAGTACTGACTTATCAGAATATTGAATATTTTATGTCTGAGTAAGAGCATATGCTTAGAAGTGGTAAAATATAGATTAATACAAGAATCTTCACATAACAACAAGATAATATTTCTTGCCTGAATTCTAAACATTTTGAATGTATTTGGTAAATTTACTCAAAGAAGACAATAGATTCTCCATCAGTAGAGAGGATAAATTTTTGTGTATGCAAATTACTGTGTTTCAAAATCAGATCTTTAAAATGTCAGTTCAATCTAGGCATAAGGAAAAGAGGCAGAAATCTTTATGAAAGTAAAAAGGTGAAAAGAAGCAGAAAATGTCCCTGAACTAAGGTAACAAAAATTTCCAAATGAAAGGATGTTTTCTAAGAAGAGCTGTGGTCTTGTCTTGTTTCCATTGGTCTACCTGCAAATGGACAGTGGCAACAGTATGAAACAAGGAAATACTTTTCCCATCATTTCTTTGCTAAGGAGGTAAGTCAGAATAATGCCTATTATCAGATAAGACAAGAGAAAAGAATTATCTAGGGCCTCAGGAGAGTACTCATGTTTTGACAGTTGACAAGGAGACATCAAGAGAGAGAAAGAATTGAACAAGTAGAAGAGGTGGAGAGAGTTACCAGGAATCCTACACAGCCCTTCCAAAAGAAAGTTACACTAAGAATAAAAAAAACCTTTGCAAACTGGGATTCCACAACATTTCTTCAGCTGCATAGTCGAATCTCTGATGCCCTGACTTTGCACCCTGTTTAGCTCCCCGCTACAAATTTACGGCAAGAGCCTGGTAGTGTAAAGGATGTGCTGTAATTTTAGCAGTGAGAATGAATCTGGCCGTTCAATTTCTGTCAGTGACTAAGTGAAGAATAGTCTCAAGATAACAACTCACTTCTTTATATTCAGTCTGAAAATAGGGTTTTGATTTCAGACATGTGATAGGCGTATCTGAGCATACATGACCCAGAATCACACTTCTCTGTGCTATGAATTTTGTTCTCCTTGATGCACAGTGAGTAATCTAAGCTATTCTAAAAAAGCTACTTAGAGTGACTCGAAACTACAGTTGAAAACATTCTAATAACAGTATTTTTCATTGTTTGCAGACAAATGACCATTAGAAAAGTAGTCATTACTTTTAATTTTGAACCAGCATAACCTTTAAAACTAAAATATGAAAAAGAATTTATTTTCTGCGTATCCTCCCAAATTGTTGTCCATTTACTGAAAGAATATCTAAATGCTTCAAGTCTAAACAGGAGAGGAAGAAATTAGTCTGTGCTATTTTAAGTTCAGAGAAAACTTTAGGCAAAGCAAAACACCCTAGTAATCTCCATAGATGAAACAGAAGTGCTTCAAAGAAGTAAATTTGCAATTTTCAGTCTATTTTTTATTTAAGAATATGTCCTGAAAGTCCTTGAATTTTGACAGTCTTGCATCAGCTAGCTGCCTGCAGCATTCCCCTGGGCCTGCTTTTCAGATGCTCTCAGTTTGGGATCTATAATAACACTGCTTCATATCACAAGCACAAACAACTTTTTTTCTTGCATACTTATCTCATTGCTATCTCAGAAACTGTATGCATAGCACAATAGCTTTTCAAATATTGAGGGAATATTCAGTTGTTATGCTATCTCCCTTGCAGCACTCCCTCAAAAAGCAACACAAACATTTTCAGCCTCTGCTTAATGTCATATATACTGGATTCTTACTTTCCATTGCACATATTCAAAGCTAAAATAGCAGTTGAATTAAAAATAACGGACCAAGAAATAAGTTCTTAAACCTTCTAGAAGACATAGGCCAAATTTTCAAAGGCAAGTGACTCCATATTACTGACTGTATTGTTATGACCACACGCAGATTTACCAGGACAGACTTGATGGGAAACTCACCTCCCGAAATCACACGGCTAGTCCATCACATGTTTCTACACAGTAATACATGATTGCATGATTATGCACCCTTTTCCTCCACATCCATTTGTTTTAGAGGTATGTCCATGTGGGAAAGCAACGAAAGATTGGCAAGGAGATTGTACACACGCCCAAGTGACATGCAGCTGGGGTGTCAAAGAACACATATATCACACTAATCATTGTTTAGTCTTGTGTGCTTGACAAGCAGAACAGCTGTATTTGGCTTTAACACAGGCCTGTGATAGACTCAAAGGCACCTAATCAAACATGTGTGAGATTCCTGCCCTGCTGTCGGAAAGATAAAAGCGCAATAGAAAAATACGCGTGTTTGAATCCCTGATAAACAGGCGAGAACAGCGAGTTTGGACTCGCTCTCTCTCGCTAGTAAAAAACTCTCTGGCAAGGACTGAGCTCCACGGTGCCTGCGTTCCCACTTGTGTGCCTGTGCCCTGGTGCTGCTTTGGAGATCCCCCGGGTTGCAAGGCATCGAGATTAAATTTACTCTGCATTTCACCTGCGGTTTTGATGTTCCTGCATCTTGCCTGTGGTGGCTCACGCAGTCCAATTTTGATGATGGTTATAGGTGTGTAGTATAGGATACAGTATACTTGGTAAAAACTCCTTTGTTTGTTTCCGTGTCAACCAAGAGTTCACTTAAAACGCCCAACACAGATATCTACTGTCATTTCATATAGTAGGATAGCCTGCTGTCTCTGCTGGTGTCTAGCAGCTGCTCTTGAAGAGCATGGGGATGTGCATGAGTCTCAAAAATATTGTGTCTGGCACCTCTATGGAGAAATTAACATCCCAGGATAGCTTAAATAGCATGTGCTGCCTATATCTGGATACCTGAATCAGGTTCTTGGTGAATAAGGTTCTTGGTGAATCAGGTTCTTGGTGAATCAGGTTCTTGGTGTCTAATGTCCCCTTATAATCAATGGGGGAATATCTGGTCAACATAGTAAAAATAATATGGAAAACTATTTACTTTGCCCAACAGTGGATAAGCATTTGTTTTTCAGGTGATTATACTCCATTGACCATGTCAAATATAATGCAACTTTAGACACATGGCTCACATGAAGATACTCACAATGAGGTACAGAATTTAAGTGGTTTATTGCATGAGATAACCCTCAACCACTCAATTTCCATAAGCAAGGACACACACTCTTGTCAAGAGCTGGCATTCTATGTTCTCATGTATAAAGTATGCAGGTATCTAAAATGGGATTCATGCCCATTGAAGAGGATAATCTACAAATCTATGCATACTTTGATGCCAAGACTTTACTTGCATTTAATTTTAGCATGCATTTCTAGGTCTCTTTTTCTGCTTACTCCAAACTGCCACAGTCTTGGACACATTTCAGGGCGAAGCTTGATTTATTAAATATTAAAATATATAAAGTTTTGAGAGACTAGTCTCCCTGCTACAAGAGGATAGCTCTCATTATTGGGCAGCAGATTATGAAACCTATGCTTTCAGAAAACACACTGTATCAAGCCAGCCAGATCACTGCCCTGGAAAGAAAAGGCCTATAAATTAGAGCTTTCTTAAAATATTGAGGACATTAATCCCTGATCATTATCTTAAATGGGATGAATCTCTCTCTGCGAGCAGCTATTCTTTTGAAAGTAGTCTAGGTGACTGGACAACTAAAGTTTTAGTTATCTGAGGCTGGGTGAGTGTGGTGGGTTGGCCCCGGCTGGCAGCCAAGCATCCGCCCAGCTGCTCATTCACTCCTCCTGTCACCAAAGTCGGGAATAAACTTCTCAACACCAATGTAGCATTAAGAAGCAGGTATTCTTTATTACAGCGCTGGGTGCGCAGGGGACTACTCTGCCTAACATGCACACCCAAAGATGCTCAACACTTTGTTTATATTAATACAATCTATACATACTCATCACTTTTCCAGGAACGAGTATACATACTCATGCTTTTTCTCAGAACCCATTATCCTAAGGATCTTGCCCTTTGAGTAACTCAGTTTAGCATCTTGGCAGTCTCAGTGGTCTTCTAGGACCCTCAGGTGGTCGTTCTTACTTGTCCCCTGGGTGAACCCTTGAGTCTTAATACCAAACAAGGGCACACTTGGTCTATATGCCAATTTGCAGTTGCAACACCCTGCCTGAATCGGTTTTTGTCTTGCTTAAGCAGTCTCCTGCTCCTATCCTTGTGGTTATCTTGTCTCTACCTTGCTCTACTAACTAACTCTACTGGAAAATACTTCTGCTGTCCCTGTCCTTGTGGTTATCTTGTTCCTGGCTGGCTCTGTTAACCTTTGTTGGATAGTCCATACACCCTGTTGATTCTGTATCAACTCCCCGCTTTGAAACTCCCAGAGAAGAATTTCTTGGAAATTGGACAGTTATAATACTTAGTTTTGGTTATAAAAAAAGCAGAGGCCTGTCCTTGGTAACATCCCCACGCCCCACAAGCAGGATGGGGAAGAGTGAGAAAACCCGTGGGTCGAAATGAAAGCAAGGAAAGCATGCAGGAACTACTGTCACAAACAAAGCAGACTCAACTCCGCTTGAGTCTGGGGAATTTAACTTTATTTAAAACATTTAATTATTGATTTGGGTATTGGGAAACAAAGAAGGCAAACATTTAAGCACTTATTCCTCCTCCTTTCCCCACCTCACCTTCGCTGCAGTCTTCTCCTCCCACCTTGCCATCGCTGCAGGGTACACGGAGCCCCGTCAGTGAGGTGTGGGGCAGGGGCTGAGAGCCAGGGCACAGCGGTGTCTCCCCCCACTCCTTGGTCCTTACTCTGCCACCGATCCTTCCTTCACACTCATTCCCTCCTCTCCGGTATCTCGGGTGCGAGTCCTCCATAGGAGGTGGAGCGTTGACAGCTCCACCACGGAGCACCTTGTACCCTCCCATGTCATTGATCCTTGTTCATTCAGTGTTTTACCCTGCCTTTCTTAAATATGTTTTCCCAAAGGCACCCTGAGGGGCTCGGCTGTGCCCTCAGGAGGGTCCATTAGAACCGGCTGGAACTGGCTGTGTCCAGCACGGGGCAGCCCCGGCCTCTCCTCACAGAGGCCACCCCAGCGCCGCTGCTGCCAGCACCTTGCCGTTTATACCCAATACAGCCAGATGTGTCCGTTCTGAAACAATTTAAGCATTTGCAGAGGTGAGTCCATGGTGAGTTGCCCTTTGGAAGGTCAAAGTGTCAGTGGCACTTAGTTCCCCAGAGGCCTTGATCCTGTGAGGTGGCGTGCGGCCCCAGGCTGCTCCTCTGCCTCGGGGGGAGCAGTCCGTCCACGCCTCAGGCTTAAAGGGTGGCAGCGAAAGCTGCCTGACAAATCTTGGGACTAAATACGTGTGAGCTACTAACACAATATCCGATATTTTTTTTCAATTTTAAGATAAACGCATTGCTTAACAAGACTACCCTGCGCTCACTGCGGAGCTTTTACTGAGAAGCTGGGAGTGAGAGCTCCCATTGTGCCACCTTGTCTACCTCGGTGGTAGCAGTTTCAGAGGATTTCAACAAACTAGTCGGGCGTGATCTTGATCCTTTCCTGAAACCCGTTATCAGATTGCTTTTCTCATGCATATCTTCCACTTTGATCTCAGGCTTTTAAAAACTCCTCAGGTTGATGTTAAACTACCTACTTTGAAATTTCTTTGGGACTGTCTCTGTATGTCTACTAGCCAGATTAGCACCAGAAAAATATTAATCGGGAACTGTTGTCCTGAAAAATATTATCTTCTAGGTATGATCCCTGATCAAATATTTCCCTTGGTGTTGCTTGATGTTGAGATCTGGGACTTTGGTCTTCCTCTGCTGGTAGGCATGCACTTAGGAGCTACAGATCTGCATTGACCAGAAGCAGGTCCTGGAAAAGTAGCACACCCAAAGATGTCAACAGATGTGAATTTTAGGTAAATAAATACAGAAAGGAAAGTTACAGTATATAACCTTTCCCAGTGCTTGCTGCATTTATTAGAGGGATGACAAGGAGGGTCCACATACATTGCCGCTACTGTCTCGCAGTTAATATAGCAGAACAGCACAGTGGATGTTTTCTTCTGTTTCGCTGACAGCCTGGCAAAAAATACATGGGAGGCAATTGGCTATCATCAGTCATCTATGAAATTTCTGCCATTAAAAATTATATAGAGTGGATAGATGGATCATCTACCAACTTTCCCTGCAATTTGCCCTGACGCCTATCTGATGAAAAAAAAGAAATTTTTGTGTACTAAATATATATGGGAATGGTTTGGATACCTTGAGTAGGTTTAAAATTCATAAATATGCCAATACCATTCTAAATTTTGTAAGGCAACAAATTTGAGTGAACTCCACTGGCAGACATAAGGGTACTGGACATGCAATTGCAGATATAATGTCAAAAGTCTAAAAACAACATTTAAAATTCAAGTCTTTAGTAAATATTTTTAAGAGTAATACATCAGCAATTTTAAGTTTGTTTGCTTTGTGGGAATGCACGTTAGTTTAATGAAATGTGTATAAAATTGGAGAAAAAAATCTTACCATTAGAGGAAACTGCAGCGTAATGTTTCAAGCTATAAAATGGTGTAAGTGCAGAATTATACAGTAGTAACTGTTTATTCATTTGATTCTTTGCATTGTAAGATTTATTAGATTGCTCACTTACCATGCACATGTAACTACAGTTTAAATTTATAAGGCTACTTTGCTTAACTATGCATATACTAAAAAGTATAGGTATACTCTATTCTCACGCGTATATGTAATTGTGGTTATTCAGTTTATCAAGCAAGAAGTGAATCAACAGTGTCACTAGGTTTGTTTTAGGCTGTCACATTCTTCCATTGTTGCTTTCAGAGTCCAAGGGTTTCTGAGCTAAGAGGGCAAGAACTTAGACATTCTGAGCAGTGAAGCAAAAATTGCTTTTTGTCATTAAAACCAAACCATCGTGAAAAATAGCGATTTGCTTTTAATGGATTTTTTTTTTTTCTTTACACAGGTGTTCACATGCATCAAGCTACCTTTAATTTGAGTGTTTTAGGATTTTGCAGAAGCACAACAAATATATAGAGCTGTTAACAAAGCATAGAACATTGATGTGTTTACTGATTCTGCACTAGGGCTTGTACAAAGGGATGGAACTGTCAATTTATTTATTTTTTATAATAACTAAACTTGCTATACTTTTCATTTCTCTGTAGCGGCATCATAAGCGCTCCATTTCTTCTGCAATCTCACAGTTGTGGCTTGTGCTATGCAGTCTTCTCTTCATGTGTAGGATTTCAGTACCACTGTAAATATTTTCTGAATTTGCACAGTCATACGTCTTTCTGTTCAAAAAGTGGTATATCAGTTCTCCCTCAGAACTGTTAAAATATGTATAAAATGACAGAAAGGCATCCATTAAAAAAACCTGAATCTAGCTGCTCACTTGCTTTCAGAATGTAAAGGTCAAGTGTAACTATTGATATTTTTCATAGGAAGATAGGAAGAAACATGCCATATTTTTGATGACAAGATTTGCTACTTCTTTTCTCTAGCTGCAGAGGTGGAATGTATTTGTGCAAATATGACAATAGCATAGAAATTATATATGCATAACAATTCTGTCCCATTGTCGCTTCTGATCTTCATGGTATGTTTCCATGGTTAATAGCTTGATGTGTTACCAACACTTGGTGGGCCCAGCCTTGGCAAAGAGTTGAGGATAACAGCAGCCACCAAGACAGGAATGTGCTTGTAAGAGTGTGCATGAGTGGGATGCCCATATTGTCTGAGTGGGCATTTACCCAAAACTGATCTTTGGAGGAAGACAACAATCAGTCCAATTAAACGGTAACTGGGGAATTAAGAGATGTCTGGGAAAAAAAGTGATCTAAACAGATATACAAAGGAAACGCAAGGATTTGTGGTGGATAGGAGAAGAGGGGACAAGGGCAGCAATGGTGCTGGTATGACCCTGCCAGATGTGGCCCCATGGCAGCTGGGGCTTTGCTGGGCCTGGCAGCACAGCACCCCCATGGCTCTCTGCCCTCAGCCACTGCCCCCAGCTCTCCCACAGCCATCATGGGTGCATTTGGAGACTTGCACCCCAAGGCTGTGGAGTCACCCACCTCTGCGTTTGGGGCAGCCAGCAGATTCACATCTCCCAGAGTAGGGGGTATGAGAGGGTGTCCCACACAGCCAGATGAAGGGGGTCTGCACCACCCATGGCCTCTTGGGGGTGCGTGTGCATGCATCACTGTGTGAGGGATAAAAGGAGGGATTAAGATTTATTGGGATTACAGAATGTATTTAAAAAATGCTTTGTTGCTAAGTAACATTTGCAATAGTGTTGTGATTTATCTGTTGCATTGATAATATTGATCCTGAATATATAGTTCACTGATTTTAAGTTAGTTACGCCTCATTAATAAATCAGTAAAACCACTGCGATCTGGATTTGGTTTAAACTACACGAATTGAGCAGGTTTTCCATGGGACAGGGGCTTGATTTACTAAGGAATGTCTGCTAAACTGTGACTGAAGAGTTTGGAAACACGAACGCTTGTCTAGCTGCGCCCACCACCTTGCTGGCCACTCTGGCAACTAATATCAGAGCAGACTTCATTTGCGCTGCATTTTAAATGAAGTTACATGGAGTGAAAAGAATTTTGCTGGCATTTCTGCTTCTCTCAGTCGAACAGTCTGGGATAGGATAGAGGGCTGGAAATGAGGTGGATTTGGGCTTTTATTTTTCTGTTTGTTTGTATTTATTTCTTTTGAATTTTGCAGGGCTTTGGGGTTTATTTTGTTTGACTTTATTTTTATACAGCCACAGAGTGACCCTTGGGAGAACCTCTTCACTGATGCTCTCTTCCTTGCCTCTGCATTATATTCTTCTCTCATTGATTTGCTGATTGCAGAGAAGGTGATAAATTAGGTTTTGTAAGAGAGACGTTCTTCTATAAGTTAAAGATGCTTTGCCTTTCAGTCTGTGAGCTATAGTTGAATAAAAATACCTCTGATTGGTTTTGACATTATTTCCAGCACATTTGATCACTTTTATAGGCTTGAAAGTCTAAGCATGTTAGGGATAACATAAGTGCAAACACTTGGCTGTTTGCACTGAAAAATCAGAAGTAACTGAACATAATAGCTAAATCACTCCCCTGTATGTTTGAGGTCTACAAAAGCTGGTGCATGCCTTAACTTGACTAGTCTTTTTTAAGCCAGAGGCAGATCATGGTCACCAATCATAATTTGTGTTATGGTTCTAAGCCAGAACCAAAAGCTGTTTGGTGAATTCTGAAAGATATAAGAAAATATTTCTATTTTGAGAGAGCTTTAAGTGAGTCTTTTGACAAAATCCTTTAAAAAACAGTGAGTTTGAGGTTTCTACTGGCTGAAAATACATTTAATAGGCTAAATACCTTGGCAAACATCTGCAACTTAATTTACCTAATTTACACTAATATGTGGTTCGAATATTTATTTTGCCCTCTACCTACAACGCTGCCAAACTGATCTTCTTTATCAGAGAATAACCTCTGGAAGGTCAGGCCTGAAATCTGATCTTTAAAATGATCTCATTCTTTCTAGACAGTTTGCATCCCTATTACCTTCAGCGTGTATGCTTGCTGGTATAACGTCCTATGAACTTTTTCCTGTAGTCTATTATCTGTTCTCATGTTTCTTCAGCTTCTACATCTGTCTTGCCTCCCTCGGTTATTCATTTTTGAAAAATTCTCAACCCTTTCATGTTAAAGAACAAGTAGTATCATTCTTTATGTCTACTATGTTATGTCATCTTAAATGTAATTCTTATCTTCATTTTTATATGTGACAAATTCTGTCAATCCACATAGACTGGTTTCACTACATTCTATGTGATAATTTTTCAGAATTCATTATTTTATCATTTTCATTACATTGACTGTTTGGGATGAAAAATTGCCCTTGATCTAGTATTAAATTGAAGTTACAGAAGAAGTTACTGTCTCAGAGTTGGTTAATGTGCCATCCTTATTTTGAATGGCAAACTGCCCAATAGTGGTGGATTGACATATAATTTAACTCTTATCCATATTGGAGTAACTCGCATCTGTTAATTTTTCAGTGATGACATTAAAATATATCAGAGTCTCGAAACTATAGGCAGCTTTCCAGACCAGGGGATCAGATCTTTAAGTCTTTGGTGTATGAATCCATATAACTATCCGGGGACGACTGAGGCCATCTGATCCAAGCACATAATGGAAATGACAGAGTTTCCTGCCTTAGGATAGACTGCGTCTGGGGGCAGAGGGTGGAGGTAGGGTTTGAGCCTTGTGATTATTGTGACAGAAATCCCAAGCAAGTGACAAAAAGGTCACTATCAGGTGCTTCAAAACCAGCAAAAAATTATAGCACTGCTTTGCACTTCTGGCATAGTAATTGGAATGTATTTTACTGGAATCTGATTGATTTTCTTTCTTAATTTTGACTCTTAACACAGGGGACATTTATTACCATTATGTTCTATCTTATCTACTCTAGCTGTGCATATTCATCTTTTTCATTTTTTTTGACAGTGTTAATCTCAGGATTAGGTAATATCTCATAGCAATTACCTACATATGCTATTTATGTGTTCTGTAAATTAGTTCTCCATGTTTAGAATTGCTTCATAATTAAATTGATTGAACTATCTTTTCTTTTCTTTTTTTTTTAAAAAAAAATAAGATTAGCTCTATCTTTTAATTTACTTCCTGTAAAGTGTTCTTTCTTTGTAGATGTATATTTTCCACTTGTTATTGATCTTATCTTTGAATGTTCCTAATCCTTAGAATACCTCCCTCCACTTANGTCCCATCCTGACACCCTTCCTTTAAGTATTTATAAGCATCGATCAGATCCCCCCTCAGCCTTCTCTTCTCCAGACTAAAAAGACCCGAGTCCCTCAGCCTCTCCTCGTAAAAGAGGTGCTCCAGGCACCTCCTCATCTTTGTAGCCCTATGTGTCTAATCCTTCAGGACCTGACTCAGTTCCCACAGTAGGAAATAGTACTCATTGGAAATTTGATATTCTACTGTTTTTTAAAAGACGAGCGACCATACTAAAGAACTTCAAGGTATACTTTCTAACCAGAAGGTCAGAATACGTATTTTTAACATATTCTTGTCAAGCTCCTTCCACAAATACTGTAGTACTGCAGAATAACAGAAGGATTGATGTTGAATGGCAACTCTACAGGTCATCTAGTCCAAGTTGCTGCTCAAAGCAGGGTCAGCTAGAGGAGGCTTTTTAGTGCCATGCCCAGCTGGGTTTCAAATATCTCCATGAATGAAGACTGCACAGCTTCTCTGGGCAACCTGTTCCGGTGTTGAACCCCCCTCATAGGAAAGAGAAAATTCTTATATTTAAATGAAGTTTCCTGTACTTTGGTTTGTCCCCATTGCCTCTCACTCTTTCACTGGGCAACACCGAAAGGAGCCTGGCTTGCACCCTTTTTGCACCCTCCCTTCAAGTATTTATATATACTGATGAGGTTCCCCCTGACCCTTGACTTCTCCAGGCTGAGTGTTCCCAGATCCCTCAGCCTCTCCTCATAGGCTTCATACTGCTTTGCTGCCCGTGCTTACCCTGCAGGCTATTGTTTTGAACAACATACAGGAAATCTACTGCTGAGCATATTGGACAGTGGTGCTTTATGTACTAAATATACTTGAAGCAATCTCTGACCTTAGTGGGTTCTTAGAGAATAATCTAGTAAGATTTTTATTTGCTATCTGAAGGAATATGAAAGCTTTCTTTCATCATTTGATGGTTTAGTGTACGATGAGTGGTGGGATCTTGAAAGCACTCAGTGTTGGCTTAGATCTGTTCTGTGTTAATTCAGTGGGAGTCTTATTACTGGCTTCAGTGTAAGCCCAATGAAGTCTGCATGTAGCCTGCTTTTGAGAATCCCACTATTTATATTTGTTATTTTTTTGTCTCATAAGCCTCTTTATTTTTTATTTACTAATGTCCTTTTATATTCTCTTTTAAGAGTTTTTCCACTTTTTCTAACCATCTTGCTCCTTTCATTTGAACTTAAGCTGAATATTTCATTTATCCACTATTTAAATTATAATTGTTTCATCCAATTTGTTGTATTTTGGAAGACACTCACGATCAAGAGAAACTGAAATGCAGACCTTGCTGAATTGTTTTAAGAAAACTTGTAAGTTTAAAAACTTTGATTACAAGCTTATTTAATTTTCAAAAATGACTCATTTTAGAAGTATTTTATGAATGGGTCATATATTTCTGTACATGCTCATCTTTATTAACAAGTCTGTAGAGTGTTTAAATCGGAATTCTTCCAGAGGAATAAAGAAACTCAGCTCTTCTGAATGTACCTATAAGAGCCTAAGTCTGAATTTGCTGATTCCAAGACCACTAATGTTCTGAACAATTCCTGTATGCAAAGCAGATTTAAATTGAAGAGTCTTAACTACTGCGTTCTTACTATTTCCAGGAGCTACAGGCATAATTTTAGTTTAAACAAATAGGTAATGGTATGGGTGACTGCCATTTTGACCAATGTCTAACAATCAGAGTGAGTGTCTTCACTGAGTTCTCTTAACTTTCTCTAATATCCTTTTCAGTCTTCTCTTGGCTTCTGTATCTAACATTAAGAAAGGACTTCCACCAAATTTTCTTTCCTATATCCATTTGAATTTTTGAGGTTATTTTACATTAAAAAATAATCATTGACATTGCTCTACTACCAGTGACATTTTTTTGTATTCTCTTTAGGTAAATGGTCACTTGTAATAATAAATAAATGAAATGAAAAGTATTCATAGCTAGAGAAGGAAAATGGAGAAATCATTTTATTATGTTCAACTTGTCTCTGGAGAATTAGAAGAGGGATTTTTACTGATTCTTAGTGTAGCCTCTTAGAAAAGCAAGGCTCAAACTGAATTTGTACTAGAGTGATTCAAGGTGAAAGGAGGTCCTTGTTTAACCTTGGTAGTAGGTGAGGAAGATGGGAGATTGCATGGTTAATAGTCACAGGAAAAATGCAAACAGCCTTGGTAACAAATATGGAAAGAATAATGTGCTTGAACCCTGATCAAACAGTTGCATATAACTTTTGTGACTTTATCATTATGTATTTTAATTCAAGGTGTTTTTATTTTAACTTGCTCAGATTGTCCACTCGGAAACAATCTTTAGTTTTATTTATTGCTCTGCCTGTTTTATTTCTGCAAATACACAGAAGTGATCTACAAAAGTGTTTTGTTTTATCTCTGAGTATAAGAGTGAAGTATGCTGATTATGCCTCAGTCATTCTTCCGAGGCTCCCGTAAAGGTCACAGAAGCTAAAGCGTGGGAAGGCAGACTCCTCAGCAGAAAGGTCATCCTGCCACTAAGAGAAGAGGAATGGCAGGACCAACAGAGAGGCCACTCCTGTTAAAGGAAGTTAGAAACATCAGACAATAGCACAGACTGTCTAGTTTTCAGATTGTAGCAACTCATCCAAAATACAGTACCTTTTTCTTTCTTCCCAGCTACTGTAAGGAACATTCCGCCTAACAGAAAGACTAGTTCTGATCATTGGGCAGAAAAAAAGGAGACTTCTGTAATGACGGAACAGAATTCATAAATGTCAAAAAGGACAGTTAGACGTTCAAAGTGAACTTGTTTCTTAACTGACTAGCATACTACTGTGATTTCCTTACCTCAGGGAACAGCTGTTCCCTTTCGCTCTGACCTGTACCAGGCCAGGGGAAAGCTGAGCAGGTGACAATCCAAGTTAAGAGCCACTTCCCTCTCCCCATCCATATCTACGGGCATTTTGCATTTACAAATTGTTACTTTATTTGTGAAATGGATGCATGAAAAACAACATCCTTGAACAAGACATCACAGTTTAAATTGTTGGAGTCAACAAAAAATCACCTTTGCATGAGCTAGTGGCTCCAAAGAGATTCTCTTGAGATTTCTTAAGAGAACAGCTTGTGAGATTTTAGATCAAGTTTCCAGTCCAGCTCCCTGAAAGGCTCACCTCGTACTTGTATTGTCAGCAGTCCTGGAGAAGACAGAAATGCACATCAGTGGAGGGTAAGGTTGGAGGAGGGCAAGGTGAGTTTACAGCATATGAATTTAAGTCACTGTAACTGTCGTGAAATACATTGCCCATCCTTTGGGTATCTGGGAGAACAGACTGATGTAGAAACAAAAGAGACCTTGCTGTGTTGCAGATTCTAGTTTTACCAAGAGCCCTTCAAAATTTACACCTCAATATTAGTGGAGATGGGCTGAGATACTGGTCAGTGTTTAATCTCAGCTCAGTCCTTTCATCCATCATCCAGCCTCGCAACTGTCCTAGCAGTGGCAGGAAAGACTCTCAAGCTCTCTTTCCTCTGCATTTCCACCCACTTGCTTTCTTTTGTATACAGTGTAAAGTAATTAAATATGAATTACAAAATGCTCCTACTCCTGGGTGCAACATCATAAGTAGAGGTCAGTTTGGGGACCTCTTGGTTTTATCATTTTAGGTGTTTAATCATTTTTCTGGCACTGTGATCTTCATGCTTGCTCAGGTCAGAGGGATTTAATGAAAAGCAAGCTACATATAATTCTGTTGTGTAATTCTGTATGAGATAAGTTGTGCTCAGAAAATGCCAGCTTCTCTTTGTGTCGAATGAGGTGACCAAATGGTTTATCCTCATATTTGGTTTTTTGGGGACTGTTGAGAAATTGTGAGAAGTTGGCACTAGGAGAATTGAGCCTTTTTTCTTTCATGTCTGTTTATTCCTTTTTCTCAGTTTAAGTGTACATTTGAGGAATTATTGATTCTGGCTTCTCAAATGAAGGTGACTTTTACCTTTTGTTTCTTTGTTATGTATAACTGGAAAGTCTTAGGACACGATGGATCATCCAGATTCCTTAGACAAAAAACAAGAATTTACTTTTCATAAGTGCCTTTATTAGCATGTTTCTATCAACTGTTCCTTGCACAATATAAAGCTATCAAAACATCAGTTTATCCATATGAATTTTTCATTTTGACTTCATTTTCTTAGGCAATTGAAATCCAAGGTGTTCAGCTAATGGCTTCTTCAGTGAAACCTTCTTCTACCTGCAGTGCTAACCTCCCAGTTAAAATTCAAAATGAAATCTACTTTATTTGTTCTGGAGGGGTGCTCTAGTTTTGTGATAATAAAATTAATCCTTTTCTTGACAGCATTCTTTAACATCTATTCCATTTTCATCATCATCTCAAATCATTTTTTATAAGAATCTCATTTAATTTAAAGACGAAGTGTACTCCAGAAGGACCCTTAGCTAGTGAGAGCAGAAGATAGTGGAATGTGATGGGACTGGTAACAAAGCCTGTCTGTTGATTGTTATGTTACTCTTGGTTTTTTTTATACTGATCATTTTCTGAACATACTGGTTGTGTGACTGACAGATTCCGAACTAAGATTTTTGTTTTCAGATACCAGGGTTATAGCTTTCAGATACACTGATGACTTTAAAATCTTATTATTATTACCTTCCCTTTGGCAGTTATAAGAAACAGAACATTGCTAGGCCTTGATGGTATAAAAGTTGGGCAAACATCAGTGAACTCAGAAGCAGCCATTATTTTCAGGTTCAGGATTGCGCCATATGACTTACACTGGTACAAATATAGGAAGTTGGATATCTTGACCAATATTGGTGAACCATTCCTTGCTGCATCATGGGAGTGCATCAGCAGTTGAATTCTGGTTGTTTCTAATAATAAAACAGGTCCGAGCATTGTCTCCTTTTCAACTGCTTGCTCATACGATTGTACTCATGACAGGCAGATGTAACTTCATTCCAGCATCTTTTTCAGCTTTATTGTTAGTAAGGCTAGTTATTTGGATTCCTGCTTCTGTCTACTAAGAAAGCTGAAACAAATTTATCTCCTAAAATATAAAAATAATTGTCCTGGTTCAATGCGATGTTTCATCCAGCTCAGTGTTACAGCAGCCAGTAGCCAACATTCAAGCAGATAATCCATAACATAAAGCCAGTAGTGGATGTTTCTCTGGAAGTAAGTAAAAGCTTGTTCCATTTCTGCTCTTTACTTTTTATGTCAAAGCTACCTTTTTAGCTCCTAAAATAAACATTACAAAAGATGAAATGCTTAATCAACTTTTTTTTTTTTTCTATTTCTACTTTTTGCATCCAATGAATTAAATTATTTTCCTTTTGTTTTAATAAGCTGTGCTTTTGAGAAGATTTTATTTCAAATAATATTTTGGACACTTGGCCAAGACTCAAAAGCTATATATCCTAGTCCATAAAAGTATAATGTGTGGGGTGTGAATTCAATAGACTCTGATTTACATATGCTGTGATTGCAGCAGTACATCTCCTCCATTTAAGTCACCAGAAAAATGTGAAGGTCAGAACTTGGGTACACAATCTTTGTTGGTGATATTTCAAGTTACTGTAACTGCTGAATGCAGAACAAATATAAAGATTAGAACAAATTTACTGTAAATCAGTTGTCTTCATTAAAACAAAACAAAATTAAAAAAAACCCAACCAACCCAAAATTACAACCCAGAAACACCATCCTGCAAGAAAAAAAAAATCAAACCCAAAAAACCCCCATGAGGCTCAAATTCTAGAAAGCAACTTATTTTTTTGTCTGTAAAAGCATTTCATGAAACGTTGATTCCAGTCTGTCAGATACTCTTTTTTTCTTTTTATTTTTATAAAAAAGAAAAAAAAAGGTTATCACTTATTTTCTTGTCTTGACATGTTTTGGTGTTGGCTACAGTAAAGAGGAAAATCATGTCACGTAACTCTCCTGTGAAAATTTACATGAAAACAACATTTATCAAAACCAAGACTTTCACCGCTCTAAAGAATGTTTTACCAATGCAAGTTAAAACTTCTCCAAACCCAGATTTGACTATTGCACATAGAGCAGGCAGATAGGCCACTCAGATATTGATGTTGGTAGTATTGTAAGTTTTTTTCGTAAAATATATTTTTCTGAGACACTTTTCTCTGTTTCTTAACATGCCACGTCTCTGTATTTCTAACACTGTGTATCCATCATGCTGGGTAAAAGGTGGATTCATCTCCTGATCTGGGCATGACTGTGGGTCAAAACTCCTCATTGCCTGGGATTTGGCATGGTTTGGCATGAAAGGCATAAAGTTTAGCCCAAATACATTTTCAGTCTTGACTGCTCCCATACTGGCTACTTCAGGATTCTTTCAGTTTAATGAGGAGGTTCTTTTTGTATCGTACTGTGTATATTCTGCAGGACAATTTCAGGAAACGAAGCTTGATTGAAGATAAGAGGAAAATACAACATGATGAAGGCGTGAAGATGAGTGTAGTAAATAAAATGTAAATAACTTCCATGAGCACAGGGGCTAAGTACAGTAGAAAGATTCCAGAATCTGTTACTATCAACGGTATGTATTCAGGGCTCTCTCTTAGAAGTGTAACAATACTTTCTCGGTTACGGGAAAAGTCTTCCCTTACTTTTGAAGATGGCAGGATTTTGGAAACGGACAACCCAGAAATATGAAGTAAGACAAACCTAAAGAAAGTGGGTAGTCTGTTGTAGTCTGTTATTCTGCCTCTGTCTCCACCAAAATGACTTCTCTCTGGATATGCACATCACACACGTAAAATACCCAATGAAATTGGGATGATTACGTGTAGAAAATAGCATTAAACCAATGAACTAACAAATTTAATCACTGAGAACACGAAATCATCATGTGAAATGCATTTGCATAAATGTCATCCTGGTTATATTAAGCTAATCTTTATATAATGTAACAAAGCAAAAATATATGTGTTGATGCAACATAAGCTCAGTATGACTCTGCTATGGTCCATCCCTAACTGCCTTCTTCCTTACTTTTGTTGACACCAGAATACATCTCACCCTTTGATGAGGGAGCTGAACTTACTGAGCCAGGAGTTTTGTTGCTGGGTTAGTTGTCTCCTTGCTTCTGATGAGGTTCGCAAGGGGTCAAATAAACTGTTCAGATTACGTATAGGAAAGATTTAGGACCACATAATTGGAGATGAAGCTATAAGGGCAGGAAGAGAACCAATTACTGCAGTAGCCTCAGTTGAAACCTATGTGAAACCCAGAGTGTACAGGCTTAGGAAGTCAGGGTGGTTAGGGACAGTTACACCGAGCACTCAGAACGCTACTTACATCCCAGTCAGTTGCATTTATGTTAATACATCGAAGGTAATTTCATGAATGAGTGCATATTCACTGTCTTCTGAGCACAGGATCTGACCTGTAATTGATGCAAAGTAGCATACCTGTGCTGCCTTCAATAAATGCATATTACTTTAGGTCAGCTGCAGCCCTCCTCTGTGTGATTAGGACAAGGAGACTGACGCGGGAGATTGAACTACAGAGTGAACGAAACAATGAAAAAGGGTAGGGTAGGGCTAATCCAGACAAAAATCAGCATTAATTAAATCATTAAAGAGTTTACTAAAACCAGTAGGTCTGCGTTATGGCTACAACAGCTGAGATTCTTTATCATAGTATGAAAAGAAACTGTTAATAATTTCAGCATCCTAAATTTAGCGCACTTTAAATTAGAATAATCCTTTGGTCTCTTTGGACTAAATCAAGATTTTAAAGCTTTGCAGACCTGGGACACTGATCAAACTTCTCTTTGTTTTCTTTGGACATCTGGGAAACAAATTTACTGATGCCTGACCTAAACCTGGGCCCGAAAATTTGTACTATAGACATGGCTGTTCCATGAGCTTTTATCCTCTCTCTAAACTCTTAGTTTTTCTGTTGCTTCCAGAATGCACCAGAGTTTGATGTGCTCAGCTGGCTCTTCCGCAGGCAGTTTATCAAGCAGTCCTTAATTGTTTGCCCAATTTACAGTTGACACCCAATACGGGTGAAGTCTTAAAAATGAGCAGCACCCTCTCGCGTTCGCTGGTCGTGGCTGAGACTGTTAGCATCTGAGTGACTGTGTCCTTCTCTACTCTATAAAATTCAAATTATTAAATAACGTGTTCAATTCTTTGTATTTCGGGCCATAAATAATTGGATGATAAAAAGCCTCAGTGGGTCTGTTTTCAAGGAAAAGCAGGATTAGTGAGGGCACTAATGATCTCAGGACACCTTGTCTTCTGAAGCAGCTCTCTCCTGGGTTTGGAACACCTGGAGTTTCTTCAAGATGTATAGCTTTTTCCCAGACAAAATACGTTCAGAGCTACCTGTAGCAAGGGCTTAATGATAGGGGGAAAGAGGGTACCAAATGGAGAGGAAATATGCTTCAGCCAGCTGTTGGGAGCTACCTGGCAAGAGGTCCTGGGAGATGGACAGGACCACAAGGAATGTGGGAAAGCCAGCTGACTGCTCGCAGGTGGCAGGAAAGGTTTTGCAAGGCTTGATTCTAAAAACTGACACTGTGATTTTAGAATTCATATTCTCATGTGCACTTTTTTTTTTAATCAGGAACATATATTTCACGTAACAGATTGCATTTCAAAATAACTCCCAAAGGAATACAGAACTGATGAGAATTCATTAGTTAGCATAGTGACAAGCAGCAAGTTATTTTTAAAATCACCAGCATAAGGGCAGGTGAATGAATCTCATAGAAACTAATCTGTATGAATGATTTAAAATGAGATTAGATTAAACGTTAATCATCCACTGTGATGATATTGAAACACTGCATAGTTACTGGTTTTATTCACCAATAAGTAAGTTCAGTGTATTGTAAATCAACATTTCACATTTTTCCTTTTTTTTTTTTTTTTTCCTTTTGAAGTAAGGCTACCATACATTAAGGAATAAACCAAAAGGAATGCTTCTCTCGTAAGCGATGCAGGCACTCGTGAAATCAATAGACTGGGCCTGTGGGGTTTTAAGCCACCTTGCTGAATGGCAGAGTGGGATTGTTTTGTTTAAGGATTTTCCTGACTCTTAAACCATAGCTCTGTCTTCTAATATCAGCTAGACTCTTCTATGCTTTAATGGCATTAGTCAAAGCAGATCTATAGCTGGACAGCTTTGCTAGTAAAACTTGACAGTGATGTGCTAATATGAAAGCAAAAGCAGTGTGTATGCATAAATATGAATGTTTACACATATATATATATATGTATGTGTGTACAAGAAAAGCTACATGAAGACTTTCTGAAAGATGACAATCAAATATTCTTATACCAACTCTTCAAGAAAGCTATGCCATACAAACTTGTCACATGGATTTGGCTTCGGTTCCACATTCTTTCTTTGCATCTGCTACACAGAACTTTTTCATAGATCCATTATAACGGGAAAGTTGAAGTTCTAGTTGCTGACGACCTCTCGGCGTTTGATAGACAAATGTTTCAGGACTGGGTAGCCACATTAATTGGATGTTAGAAATAAAGAAAACTTCAAAACTTCCATTTCTGAATAGTTCAGAGCTGACATTTAACATACGTGGCTTGGTTTTCAGATTTCTCACTCTGAAAGGAATGAGGAGCAGGGCAATTGACACCTCTAAGTCCTACAGGCACTATAATTTTACCACTCACTGTATTTCTTTTATGCTGTTTCTGACATTTCTTCTGTCCAACAAAACTGTAAACTTAACATTAAAAATTAGCTACTGGGGCAATATCCCAGTGCAAGAGGTGGATCCTAAAATAATTTTCACAGCAGTGGGATCCTGATTATTGTCTGTGAATTATTCACTGTTCAAACAGCCTGTGGTCAGGTACTCTGTTTACTCTTCGGTCTCAGTCTCTCTAGCTATTACCATGAATCAGTGTTTCTGCTTCTTGCATGATATTCCCTCATTTTTAAAGAGCAAAAATATCTATTCAAAAATTCAGTCTTTTGAGTTTTTTATTTACTTCTTACCTACTGCATTTTCCTGGTGTTTCTGTCTTTTCACAATGCTATTTTTATTCTGAGTATGTATAGACAATCTTTTCTTACTTGCTTTGGTTCCGTTATCTGGCATAGTTTAATCCTTCTGTATTGCATGTATTACTTTATATGTATGCACACCTTTGTAGCTGCCTTGCATTTGTTCCTTTCAATCTCCCTTCTCTTCTATTTTCTGTGCTATTTCATTCTGCAGTCCAACTCTTATGTTAAAATTTCTTTCAGTGATGTCCTTAAGAATTTGTCTTATATCATGTTTTAGCGACGATGAAAAGCTTGGTGTTATCTTTGATTTACCAATCTTTTCAAGCAGTCTGCTTGTCTAGTTAGTGCTTTGTTCACTTCACATAGCAAGGTTTACTTTATATATCCTAATATGACTAATATAGTGTATAAAAATTCTTTTACAGCTTCAACTCTCACAAAATTAGTCTAAATCTTTCATTGACTATTCTGACAAATGATTTTCTAATAAATCTCTCAACAAACAGCCAATGTCACACCTGCTCTGTGCTTGATAAGGACCAAACCTTATCCCTGGATCTCTGGCTGCAGAGATGCTAATGACTGTGAAGAAGAGTATGACAGAATCACAGAAAGACTGAGGTTGGAAGGGGACCTCTGGAGCCCATCCTGCTTAAGCAGGACCACATAGAATCAGTTGCAAAGGACTATGTCTTTTGAATGTCTCCAAGTACGGAGACTATATGGTCTCTCTGGGAAATCTGTGCCAGTGCTCAGTCACCCTCACAGGCGAAAATTATTTCCTGATGTTCAGATGGAACCTCTTGTGTTTCAGTTTGTGCCTTGTAGGTGGGCACCACGAAAAAGAACCTGGCTCCATCTTCTTTGCATCTTCTCTTCAAGGGTCTATTTATATTGGTGAGATCTCCTCTGAGCCTTCTCTATGACCCTTTTGTCCTTCATGTACCTGGCAATGGTTTCCAGGATTAGATGTTCTGTCACCTTTGCATGAATTGAGGTGAGGCTGACCAGCCTGTACTTCCCTGTGTCCTCCTTCTTGCTCTTTTTGAGGACAGGAGTGTCATTTGCTTTCCTCCAGTTTTCAGACACCTCTTCCAGTCACCTTGTTCCTTCAAAGATTATCAAGAGTGACATCAGCCACCTCCCTCAGCACTTGTGGGTGCATCCTATAAGGGCCTATGGACTTAAGTATGACAAGTTTGCTTAAATATTCTCTGGTCTGATGCTGTTGCAACAGTTTATCTTCCTTGCTCCAGACTCTTCTCCCTGGTCTCTGCATGTTTGGATTTCTGAAGACTGATCTTACAGGTAAAGATAGAGGTGAAGAAGGTCTTCAGTATCTCAGTCTTTTCAATGTCTTCTCCACCATTCAGCAAACACGACCATATTTTCCCTAATCTTCCTTTTGCCACGGATGTACTTAAAGAAGCTGTTGTTGCCTTTGACATCCCTCACCAGATCCAATTCCAGTTGGGCTTTGGCTTACCTAACCATATTTGTGCATGCTCCAGCAGAGGTCCTCTTCTCATTGGCTCCTCTCTCTTTTGGGTAAGGACTTCGTGATGTATCCTCTCCAGGAACCTCCTGGATTGCTTATGTTCTTCTATGTTGTTCTGTGGGTAGATAATGGGGTGGCTGAAGTCCCCTGTGAGAGCAGGGCCTGTGAACATGAGACAACTTCTCGTTTTCTGCAGAAAACCTCATCCACTTCCTTGTCAGGTGGCCTATGGCAGACACCCCCTACAGACACCCTCTACACTGTCACCCACATTGGTTTGCTTTTTAATCCTTACCCAAAACCTCTTATGTGGCTCATCATCCGTCTGCAGGTGGAGTTCCGTGCACACTAGCTGTTTTGTCACATAAAGGGCAACTCCACTTCCTCATCTTCCCCGCCTACCCTTCCTAAAGAACTTGCATTGCGTGCTATCATTGCAGCACTCCAAGCTGGGATGCAGGCCATGTCTCCACGATCTCAACAAGATCATAGCCCTGGAACTGCACAAAGATCTCCAATTCCTCATGTTTATTCCCCATGTTGTGTGCATTAGTGTACAAGCACTTCAGAGAGGCACCCCAGCATGCTGTTTCCCGGAAATTATCTGGGTGGTTTTTTCATAATGGTGCCTTGTAGGCACTTTCTTGCTTACATACAAATGCTTGAGGAGACCCTGATTAAGCCCAACTTTGTTGATCTTGTGATCCTTTTCGTTCACATCGCTCTGGGCCCTTTCCTCATGATCCTTGTCCACCATTCCCTCAGAGGGCTGCTGGTAACTCCCTCTCTTCCCCGTCACTGTCAGCCTCTGTGAAGGCTTCATGTGACTTCAGCAATACTAAGAAAGCTTTGGTAATGCTCTCTGGGAAGGTGTTTAGAGGGAAGATGAATCAAATTACAAGGATTGGAACCTGTGAAATATATACCCTCATAACCAGGCTGCTTAGAAATTTTCAGATTCCCCTTCATCTCAATAACCTTGGTCTGGCTGGTAATGCGGGATGCTTTACTGGCATTTTTCCGGAGTCTGATCTTGCATTCATTGGAAATTAATATAATTTTTGTTATGAAATGCAGTAAAAGTAAGATTGATCCCCAAATACTCTACTTATTCTTGCTTCTATGCAAACATTTGCATAGAAATTGATAACAAAAGACAGCACATCCAGACACCTAACTAATAAATTCCTTATTTAGTTATATATACTACTTCTATGACTACAAGAAAAGCACTTTAGCCTACCTTATTATGTGCATATATTCACACTTCAACTGCAGTTGTCATGCTCACCCACATTTTTTTTGATTATGTGTTTATTTTCAATTTACTACAAACCCAAGATTGTATTAGAAAGTAATTGCCAGCCAGAAAGTTCTCCCTAAATCATAAGGTGGGAGGTCATTGTCAGAGCTTTCCAAATTCAATAAAGTCTTAATCCGCTACATTTCATTTTGCATTTTAAATATATGAGACATAAACCAGAGAAATCAATTTATTGAGGAGAAAAAGCAAATATTTTTGTAATGATATTCCATTTACAATTACTTTCTTTGTTTGCTTGTAAGTGCAAATTTATTGGAAAAATAATTTTACAGAGGATCCCAGCTCAGTCTTCTCTATAAGTTTGTGAATGAGCCTCTATAATACAGGTCAGACATGATAGCAGCTCTTACATTACTCTTAAATGGACTGCAAGAAACACACATAAGGAACACATTTATATTCCAGCCATAAACCAGCTGTGATGGATAGAATTTTAATCTCCTTTTTGCCAGTTGAGGATGCTTTTGCAAATAGAAAATTTTAAATGTGGCAAAATAGAGCCGCCTTGGTTTTCTTAAGAAATTTAGGATTTGACTGTGCATGGAAATTAAATGGAATAGAATGGTCTTGGAAATTAAGTTAAACTTCTCTGTACA
>VXAK01013778.1:0-22323 GCA_013399435.1 Arenaria interpres | reverse complement strand
TTATATGACTATTTCTAACTAAAAGCATTTATGGTTGGAAGTGATAGCGTTAACCTAACCAACTTACAGACTGTATCATCATGCCTTCCACTGCTTCACATGAATATTTCATATCATCTCCATGCAGACTAGCCCAAAGCTGGCCAGTTTTCTATTTATGTGAAAAACAAACAGCAAATATGCAATAAAGCCTGTAATGTTTAATTCAGTGCAGTGGCAAATTCGTCTAAAGTACAGGAAATCAGCAGTAGAATGAGTTTTAGATGTATTTTAGGATAACAGTTGCAAAACTTTTGGCAAACTGAAGTTAATTTGATACAATGTCAGCACACCAGAGGGACAAAATGCCATTTAGTAAGTCAAGAAAGAAGTGGTCTTTTCTGAACACCAACGGAGCTTTTGCAGTTTAATAATCTTACGGGCTGTTGAAAGTCAGCTCTTTTAATGCACTGGGTTTCAAGTATTCCTTGTAGGCAGCTTTAGTCAGAAAAGTATTTTGACACATTTTTTTCATGATATTTATTTTATTCAAATTTAAAGATGGAAATATTTAAATGGAAGACACTTAAAATGTCTGCTCCAGAATTTAACTGAAACTTACATGAGTTTTTCTGTTGGCCTTAGAAACTACTGGAATATTTTTGAAGATATAAAATTAAGAAATGGAATATTTTATTGCAAATGTAAATTTAACAAAGATAATTTCTTGATACTCTAAAATACAGGCTATTTATTCTGAAAGAATACTTACTAATGTTAAAGAGTACATATAACAACTTTAAAAAACTAATGTATTCTTACAGAATTTCATAGATTTATAGAAAGCTTGTAATACCTATAAATTGCAAAGTTCAAAAATTAGAATATGGAAACATAAATGATATAATTAGTACAATGAATGATAAAGATACAATTATGCATCATTCCATATTAAAATGTTTTGGTTGGTTGTTTTTTTTCACATAGCAAAACTGGAAGAAGAACAATGGAAGAGAATTAGACACAGGAAATGCTAATTAGTACATTTGTATAAGTAGACTCTTACTACTTATTTTATATGCTTCTAAAAAGGGAAAAGTCAGCACTTTAAGATATCTTTTACCCCATTCCACCACAGATTTAGTTTAATCATACATAGCTAGCTCAGCTCTCTGAAGCTTGCAGTGATGGTGAGGCTCTCTCTGTAACGGTTAATTTATCTGCAGGGTAAATTTGCCCTCGCAGGGACCTGTGTTACTGCAACCAGACTGCTCCTAATATTCAAGTATTATTACCCTGCAATATATTCTGTGGGATGGCTACATTTTACAATACTGCATATTCTCATATGCCTTTAACTAAAGCTCTGTTCTGGAAGAGCATCTGAAACTCTGTTTGTAGAAAACAAAAGTTCCGCAAGTTTTTGTTGGAAATGAGGAAACCTCTTAGTCATTCGTATTTGTTTTCCACTGAAATTCTACCAGTGTCTCCACATCTTTCTCATAGTGAAATTCCAAGCCCAGAATGCAGCATTTTCCAAACCATGTGAAAGAAATTCCTTTCCCATCCTTATAGTACGATACTAGCTTTTCCCTAGAAAATAGCAGATGAATGATCCTAAACCTGCTATACAGAGGATATGCGTTTGGGACATAGCACCTAGTTTAATAAGCGGTACCTTCAAAATGAATGGGGTTTTGTCAGAACTAGCTGTTATGAAATATTCTTCATAGTGCCTGAAACACTTTGAGCACTTAATTGAAACTTTATTAATGACTGAACACAGAAGACAAGATGAAAATTCTTACCCCCTATGCTAGCTCCATGCATAAAGCTGTCCTATTACTATGTTTAGTTCAGCTTCATAGAAGAGGTGCCTTAACTCTCACAATCTTCATTAACTATGTGTCAGCATTTTCCAGTAATGTATTATTTACCTGTCTAGTATTTTTGGGGGGGTTATCTACTCTTTTCTCCTCTTTTTCTGTCCCATGTATGGGACATTCTCCCCGGTATGAGCATTGTTTGCACAGTCTGTATGCATACTTTGAGCAAGGATAAATAAATGTTTGCTTCAGACTTCATTGAAAATATTTGCTTCAATTTTTTTTTAACAAAAGAAAAAAAAAAGTGAGTTTTGGTGAGTTTTCAGGGTTTTTTTCCTGAACAGTATGCTCTGAATAGCAGCAGGTAAGATACAGGCAAAGAAAGTAGGGGGGATCTGCATTCATATTTTGAAGGCATGCTCAATCATTGGTATGCAGCTGAAGATCTCTTTCTAGCTAAAAGATATTAGATAGCTCTTGTAGTTCCAGCTCAATCTTATGTGTTTCTGGAGTAGTTCATCTATGCACTGTTTTTACACAGAGTTTTTAGCAAAGCTATGGTTCAAATGTAAATCACACAGTGAATTCCGCAGACGGAATCATCCCGACGTCTCCCTTGTTCACAGGGAGCACACAGCAAGAGTAGGCATGAAGCAAAAGAAGCACATATCCATGTGCGTGCTGGCTTCTAGAAGTAATGAAAACATTTAAAAGAGAAGTAGTACTTTACTAAAGAATGATAAAGAACTATAAATTTTCAGATATCTTGACTATTGATGCCTTTTCCTTCTTTGGTCTTGACAAACGGCACGCTGTATCACTTGCTATGCAAAATGTTTCTGGAAGCTCTCTTGTCTTGATTTGCTATACTGAGCTTATTTGTGGCATCTCCATTAGCTTTTCTCTTTTTTTTTTCTACTTGATTATCGTAACACTGTAAAAAGCGCAGAACATAGAAAGTCTCTCCATCAAAGAGCTGATAGTCTAAAATCACAGGTAGAGGATTACTAAGAAAGCAAACTGTCACGGTTTCCCCTGGGATGGAGTTAACTTTCTTGCTAGCAGCTGATATAGCGCTGTTTTGGATTTGGGGATGAGAAATAGCCTTGATAGCTATAACTAATGTTTTTGGTTGTTCTTAGGAACTCAAGGCCTTTTTTTGCTCCTCACATCACCCCACTGGCAAGTGGACTGTGAGTGCACAAAAAGCTGGGGCGAGACCCAGCTGGGACAGCTGACCCCAACTGACAGAAGGAATATTCCATGCCACATGATGTCATGCTTGGTACATAAAGCTGGGGGAAGAAGAAGGAAGGGACGGGGACATTTGGAGTTATGGGGTTTGTCTTCCCAAGTAGCTGTTACACTACAGCAGAATGGAGATGGCGGAACACCTCCTTGGTGATGTGGATCCATTTGTTGTTTTGCTTTGCTGGCATGCACAGCTTTTCTTCTGCCTGCTAAACTGTCTTTATCTCAGCCCACAGGTTTTTCCTCACTTCTACCCTCCTGGTTCTCTCCCCATTTGCAACTAGAGGGAGTGAGCGAGTGGCTGCATGGTCCTAGCTGCTGGCTAAGGTTAAACCACGATGCAAGCCACTGTGAACTCACTCTCTAATGGAAGCACAGCTACCAAAGGCCAAAGAGACAATATAGCATGAAGGACCATGGTATTAGCCAAAAAAGTTCTTGGAGAGGACCATTTAGATGCTAATGGAGAAAGCATGAAGGCTCAAGCCTTGAAATCTTATTATTGAATACAGATGGCCATTACTATCGGACAACTTTACAGAGATGATGATATTTTGGTAATAATTGCAAGAGAATCATAGAGTCATAGAATCACAGAATCATAGAATGGTTCAGGTTGGAAGGAACCTTAAAGATCATTGAGTTCCAACCCCCTGCCATGGGCAGGGACATCTCCCACTAGATCGGGTTAATCAGAGCCCATTAGGATGTGCCAATTAATCAGTGAGTGGTCTGTAAAGTTAAGTAACCTATGTTTGGTCCCATAATGACAAAACTGTCATTTGAAGCAAAATACATTAGAAAAATACAGCAATAAGGAAAAAGTTTTATGTGCAATTACTAAAGTTTGGAAAGTTGCATGGAAGGAAAAACTATAACAACTTTCTTCATATAATAATTTCTTTTAATCTTTTTCCAAAAATATTTCCCACTAATGCCCATATCTTCTTTTGAGATTAATCAGAATCATACAAATAGATTCCTTAGTCATCACTTTTTACAGGGTTTAGTAAACTGGTGTTTTTGTTTCTAGTTACTACCATAAGTAATACAACAAAAAACTACCTGTGGTTTTATTTTTATGTATATTACAGCAATTATGTACCATGATAACCTCCTGGAGTAGTTCATCTATGCATTGTTTTTACACAACGTTTGTAGCAAAGCTACGATTCAATCCACACAGGATGCTGCCTCCTGATAACGCGGTCCCATAATCCAGCTAGAATTCACCATAACATCTCTCTCTCTGCAGCTTTATTTACTGATCAAAAGGTCCTCCAATTCTGCAGGGTAATCATTTATCTAGATGACCTCTATTAACTTCCTTCAGAAAAATCTGGATGAAGAGGATAAAAGCAGTCATCAGATTTATAAGAGCTGAAAGCTCTTTTGTTTGCAAAGGACTGTAAATATAAGAAATGGCTTTTCATGAAAAAATATCTCAGAAATAAAGGTGAAGTTACATTTACTAAGGAAGAGACACAGACTTAAGTCTGAAAGAACAAATTTCAGTAGAAGATACCTTTGACAGAAATGTATGTTCCTTTTCCTTCAAAGTTCAAAATTTACATTTTGTTGCTAGTGCCCAAAGAACAGATTCAGATGGATATGTTTATTGCCTCTTCTGTCTTGTAATGAAAAATGAAAGAAAAATATCATAAGATTCTGTTTTACATTAACTATCTCGTTTCATTTCCAAATCACTAACCACCTCACTCCCTCTAATCTCGATAAAGGGAAGTTATTTCTTTACTTGAGGCTTATTATGTTTGTGCTTCGTTACCTTTTTCCATGTTCCAGCTGGAACTTGTCAGTCATTATGAACAGGCTGTTAAGTCTCAGGCCTGCGGCAACTTTTAGCCAGCATTTCTGAATAAAAAGAGGAGAGTGAGGTATCACTGCATTATAATGGGAACTTAACTCCTGAAATATGGAAGAACAGTATGTATCAGTGTGTTCTTTATAAACAGATTCTCTCTCCCTTAGAGAAGCCTGGACAAAATGCTTCACCATAAAGTGTATTTGGTGTGCGTATGAACTTACGTGCTTTCAGAATACATTTCTGTTCTCTGTTTCACCATGGATGCATAATACTTCAGATAATGCAAAATACGATTCTCTGTTTCAGCATCTGTGCTTAATGTTAGTTGATTATCACTCTATATCCCCTAGAAGCAAATTTGATAACCCTCAAATTTTATCCAGCCTAATGTAAGTATAGATGGTATTCTATCTTCCTTTTAATCTGAATACTTGCTTCAGTAAAACACAGCAAGCTATTATCTGTTATAAAGCAAAATTATGTTATAAAACAATGTTATAAAAGCAAATTACTCTTGGCCACTCACAGCATGAGCCGTTTCTGTGCCAATTTTATTTGCTCATTTTTCATGGAATTTCAAGAAAATATTTCCTTAGTCTCAGATGAGAAAATACAATTGTAGCATATGAGGAAATAATAGGCATTGTGTTTTAATGTTGAATTGTAATAGAACATGGAACTTTCATCAGGGCTGGCCTGAGACTTCTTAGCCAGATGGACTAATATTACCTTCCCTTGGATAAGGATCAAAAATCCAACTGCTGCTACCATGGAAAGGCAAAAAGAGTAAAATTAGAATGTAAAGACTAGCGAAAGAAATACAGAAATCTATGGAAGTTTGGCTTCCTGTTGGACAGGGAAGAACAAAGGATGTCAGCTAATATTTCCCAGAAGACCTGCCTATCCCCTCCTCCATCAACATTAGCCATTACACTACATACTGTGCATTTTTATTTCTATAACAAGAAAAGATCAAAAAACAGGATTGTGTTTTACTATTGGCATGCTTCCCTTGGCACCTAGCTCCTTTTTCATAAACCTGCAGTATGCATTGTTTTTTTCTAACTGTATTGAAGAAATCCTTTTTTATATGAAAGAATAGGTGATTTTAAATCATCATCTTGTCTATGGAGCCTAGGATCATATACTGCTCAAATACTCACGAGTACACACCTGAGTAAGTCTCTTCAGGAGCAGGATCACCTTCCCATTAAATGTACAGTATATTTCTTTCCAAGAAAACAAAAAGTACTGGGATCAGCACGAGCTATTGTAGCTTAGGACAGAATAACTTTTGCCAACTAAGGGATTTGTACTGTGAAGTTGGGCTGATTCTTATATCTGATTTACAGTTCCTTCCTTCACTTGTCTCTTAATTGCCTCTGACATGCCATGGTGACAATTGACCTAGTATCTCCACCAAATTAGAGCTCTCCAAACAGCTACTTCCCCTCCAAAACTGGTATCTCTCCTGCTTAATGAGAGAAATCTTTAAATCTGTTTTCTGCAGTGCTATGGTGTTGAATCTTAAATTTTAATCTAAGACATCATCTCTAAAGTTTGCTTTATAAAAATGCAATTAATTCAATCAGGCTAGGTAAGCACATAGAGATTAGATCAAAATATAAACATTACGGCCACTTAGAGTTGCCTAAAAAATAAATAGATAAATACATAGATCCACATAAAAATAAATGGATGAAACTAGGAGTCATATAGGAATTATATTCTGACTTTTAGTTTGGCTTCTACTCTTGTTGTATAGTTTAGTTAGTTTGGTTGTCAGCCAGAGGTCTGATGTCTCCTTCATCAGGATAAACTTAGTAATGCCCACATGAACACTTGTATATGCATGTGTGTGTTACGCAGTGCCGCTTCTTTTTTGAGCAATTACATGAATTTTACAAATACAATACGAAATTTGGTCTGGTTATCGGGAGCTCTCTAGGCCCTTACCTGTGTTTCAGTTGTCACAGCTGCCACACTGCTGGTTTCCCCAGACCCACATTATGGGTAAGGACTACACAAGAATCAGCAGGCTGCAGTTGGCAAGGGGAGGTGGTAAGACTTGATGACAAGACATATATGTCCATGGAAAAATGCTACGGTCTTTAGATAACCCTAGCAACTGAGAAAGGAGAAAGTTAGTCTTCACCTGCTTGAATTCACCTCAATATCCAAGGAAGACCTTATAGCAGCCTTCCAGTACCTCAAGGGGGCCTACGGGAGAGATGGGGAGGGACTCTTTATCAGGGAGTGTAGTGATAAGATGAGGGGAATGGTTTTAAACTGAAAGAGGGGAGATTTAGATGAGATATTAGGAGAAGTTTTTTCCTGTGAGCGTGGTACAACACTGGAACAGGTTGCCCAGAGAAGCTGTGGCTGCCCCATTCCTGGAGGGGTTCAAGTCCAGGCTGGATGGGGCTTTGAGCAACCTGGTCTGGTGGGAGGTGTCCCTGCCCAGGGCAGGGGGATTGGAACTTGATGATCTTTAAGGTCCCTTTCAACTCTACCCATTCTATGATTCTATGATTGAATTCTTTGTGTGACGCCTTCAAAGCAGTCATGAAGAATATCTATACATTTTTTTAGATTCTCTCAAAAGGGGAAAACAGGAAGTTTAGGGAAGATATTATTAATCTTGCTTGTGAGTGCATACGTGGGCTGTTTAGTTAGTTTACTGTACACTGTTCAGACAATCTTGTACAATGAAAGCCAATGCGTGAATTCATCCAAAGGATAGAATGGTATATAATGAATCTTGTTTTAATGATAAATGAACAATTTGCTTGTCTACGTTGCTCTCATTCTCTGTATTACCTCTAGTATCTATCCAGATAGAAATTACCAGCCAAATCCAACTTGTTATGAAGTATATTTTAGTCCCATTTAGAGACACCCCAGACACAAATAAATAATAGTGATTTTAACAATGTTTATGAACCTGTCATTCAGGTCGTACTGTAAAATGAAAGAAAAGCTAGGCTACAAAAGTTATTTTCATTCGTATGTTTTTGAAAGAAAATCTAAGCAGTAAAATCTAAGTAGTTTTTTTTTAATTTTTTTTTTTTTTTCTCCTGTGAATGCTCTACTTTCCTAAGTGTTATCCGTTATTTTGGTGAATTTTAGGAGAAATGCATGAGGAAACTGAAGGTCGGAAAGCCATGCTATAAAAACCTGGGATCTTTTGTATGCTATTTACACATTCCTTTCAATATGATGAAGCATTATTAATAACAATGTGTATCAATTTTACCGATAGCAAATTGGATGCACTTGCTTATATTATCCAATGAAGTACGCAGGGGATCCTGGAAGAAAAAGTAGGCGTGCCCAAATTTGCTTCAGAGAGAAGGAGAAAAAAGAGAGTTTTGTGCTATATTGATGCCAAAATAAGAGTAAAAACATGGCAGTTGTAAACAGTTGTCTTTTGGGATTTTATTCTCCAAGAATAATATTCATGGTTTTCCTAAGAAACGCTTATCTAAGCCTCTTTCCTTTTACTATGTTAAACTGAACACGAGTGTTGCAAGAAGGTGGAAAGAACAATGAATGCCTGGAAATACATCAGGTTTTGCTGGTTTTGGTTTAACTGTGTACAGTGCTAACCTCATTCAAAGATCTAGTAAAGCTGAGCTGACTTTTGCCTGGATGAAAACAATTGTCACGTTTCTTGCCATTTTTAAGCTACTGCAAAACTACTCATGACTCACTCAACCTTTGATACATACAACAGCTGCAAATACATATCACAGCGGTTAGCACATCGGGAAAGCTTTTATAAGTTAGGTAGACCAAAGATATAAAATTATTTTCTACTTCATCAAAGAGGCTGAGGGTGCAGACCAGCTGATGAGGTGGTTCCAAGACACAATTTCATTTCATGTCTTTTTTTTTGTTTGTTTGGAAGTCATAGCAAGTAAGCAATCAAGTATCAGCTTCCAGTGTGGTCCTGTGACAAGGAGGAGGGGGACTAGAATGAGGCTTAGCACAACAGAGACATCCGAATTAGGGGACTGGTTTTTTGTCTGTTTTTGGCACAGGTAATGTTAATGAGAAAATAACATCCAGTCTTGATATTTACAGTTAATAACAGATAGTCAAATCCCAGGATCTGCAAAAGAAGTACACAGAACATTTCAGGGACTGGAGACAAGACCTCATCATACCATAATAAGCTTAAGAGAACCCAAACTCCTTACTTTATCCAAAACAATGACACGTAACTTGACTATCCTGTGTAAGGACAGCTGGGGAAGAAAACCCATGGGTTCTAATGGAATTTTAGGTACAGCAAAGAAAATACAGTTAAAAAAATAACACCACAAAGTCTAGGGGCAAAGCTAAAAAAAATTCAGCTAGAAATAAGGCAGAATTTCATAACCTTATTTTCTATTTTAATATTTAGAGAGAACAATGAGAATAATTAACATTTAAAAAGAACAGTACTGGGAAGCAGAGGATCCTTTGTATCATGACGTGTTCCGTTTGGGTTGAGAACCAGACTGAGGGAGGAGTTTTTATCGAATTACAGTTATTAGATTCTGCAGCCACAACTAGATGAAACTGGATGACCTGGTATCTACAAGAGGTGAAATCAAATCTATTGGTTCCTCTTGACATCCGATTGTTTCAAGACAGATATTATTTGGGTCATCATTTTAAAGTAGATAGCATTGAAGACCTATGCTATATAAAGCTGTATTTACTAGGTAAGTATATTTTCCCTCAGCTCCTCAAACTGTCTTTTTTTCTGTAAGTCTTATCTTTCAAATCCTAGAGAAAAGATGCTCTGATTTGTGCTCCCCCAAGACCTAATAATATTCCACATGAGGCAATGGATAAGCATCAGTGATTTGTACTATGTTCTAAAGTGACATTAATTCACAGGGATAGTGGTTGTTGATTTTATATTTGAGATGAGAATGAACTAAACTGATGAAACCAAGCAGCCCCATACTTCGGACATTTAATGAAAACTACTTTCTTTATAGACCTTGCTCTTCTGTTTATAGTAAGGAGGGACAAAAAATAGCAATATGAGTTTACCAAAAGTAATGAGATGCAGGTCCAGGTCTGGAAGTGAATTTTGCAACTTGAGAAAATCTGTAGTGTTTGTTGTCAAAAATGATATATGAGATAAGTTGAAAAACTCACTGTTCTTTGCTAGGCAGGGTGTCTCTCAGGAAAGATACTGCCACATAGTAACCCACTTGGATCAGTTTCCCAATCTCAAATGCATATTGACCTACATATTGAAATCTTAGCAATTTACTGTTTAAAATACTCCCAGGGCATTTAATAATATATCCTTCAAGAGTTAACTTCCATTTTTTATTAATAATACTGAATGTTTCATAGGATGCTTTGCAGCCCCAAAGTGATGCTCTTTGATTACCTACTCAGTCATTAAACTTCTTCAGCATTTGAAATGCATGACAAAAACTAAGATATCTGATTTTGAGTTAATGTATTTTTCCCTGAGATCATAGATTATTGTCAGAAGAAAAAAAATACAGTTATTCCATTTCAAGATTATTTGCTTCAAGGAGAATTGTTTTAGTCATGGGATCAATATTTTGCAGTGTGTAATGGCTCAGAAATAGGTCCTATGTTTGAAAGTTAATCAATCAATTAATTGAAGAATTAATGAATATTTCCTATGCACTTGTTAAATGTTGGATATACTATAAGCAATAGAAACCCTGCCATGAGATGCTGTTAAAATTTGCCTCCAGTAATTTTCCATTTAAGTTGTTGTCATTTAATTCATTATATGCAGTAAAAATGTACATTAGCAGGGCTTTTCATACATATAGAAGCTGTGTCAGGGTGCTGTCTTAGCATGTTGCAACAACAGTTCAGTTGCTGTATTAGCAACTGAACAATGTTATTAATTCATTAAGAAAATCACATTTTTAGAAGGTTTATGTTTCTTTATAACTGAGTAATCCTATTAAATTCATTAAGAAAAGGAAAGCCAAATAAAGGAATGTATTTATGTAAAAGTTGTGTCATCATTTTTATTTTAATTACTTCAATCTTTTTGCTTTTCTTCTGTTGGAAATAATGTGACTTCTAAGACTTTTTGTAATGTTCCCAGATGTTCAGCTTTATACGATACTGACTGGCATTTACACATGCTCTTAGTCATAGAGCCCTGGAAACAAAATATTCATTACTCTGGACCAAACAATAGGTCCAGCTATTATGACATCCTGTCCCCAACAGAATTCAGTGCCAAATGCTTACCGAGATTGTGGAATCAGCACTGGAGGAAAATATATGTCCTTTTTTATGTTTTAATTTGGGAATATAGAACAGATAAAAGGTGAAGTTATAGTCAGATAAGACTACTGTATCATCTTGATTAAAAAAAGAAGCATTATTCTTGATTTCATATGACTAAATATGAAGCTCTACATCTCACAGAAAGAGTGCACAAGTTTAAAAAGACACAGTGTTGGATAAACATGGAGCACCAAACAAATAGGAATATTCTCTTCTTCAGCTTTCAGTATACTGGGAAGTGGATGATACCTACTTTGCTTTCTAAAGGGTATAAAACCAGCCTATAAACATTATTTATCTTGAAAATAGCTATCAATTTACACGTGCTTCATCCTGGGAACACAAGTCTCAGCACTGAGGATGGTGGTCATGCTCAAGGCAACCACACTGAATATGAATGTTAAGTGCTCCTTCATTATTTTCTCTAAACTCTGAAGGGATGCAGAAAGATATAGCAAAATATGAAACTACTCAAAGGTTTAATTAAAATATTTCACAATGAAAAAGATATTAATTTTTAATAATCCCCTTCTGGTAAAGATTTTTCTAGAAGACTGAAATGTTATAACTGGAAAATAAGTAGTACAATGATTCTGTGCTGTCATCCTATAGTATAAGATTTTTGGTTTTTACCAGTGGGTATTCAGTTAAAAGTGCGAGGTCAGACACCAATAGCAGTATACTATACTTTGATTTATTATTCACCTATGGTGTTCCTTTTATGCCAAGTGATCATAAAAGTTTCAAAACTTAGTCTGAAATTTATTTTCGCAATAAAAGGTTAGGTTTTATTTGTTGAAATGGTACCATAGACAGCCTGAAAAAAACCCAAAAAACCAAACCTTGTGAAAAGTATGTTTAAATCCCCTTTATAATATTCAACATACTCTGAAACATGGGCAAATTATTCTTCAACAATAAAATGTATACAATAATAGTTTTATTACATGAAAAAGGAAAGATGATGCTACATATAATCTTATGTACAATAAGGACGTGAGTGAGTGTGTCAGCTGCTAAGGTCATGTTTTTTTCTCTTACTGAGTCACAAGGCCAGTAGCATGCTCTCTTCCCAGGCTTTTCTTTAAGTGGCTAAGGCATTTTCTTGTTTAGTAAATGGAATTAAGCACAGCTTTCCTGCTCTGGGTAAATAGCCTGGTCAGCAGGTTTCTTACGTTGAAAGCAAACCAACTGACCAGACAACCCAGACACCGCTGCTGCTTTCTTCTCTCTGCATTTCTGAGTGTCTGTGGCTGCCAGACGTGATGAAGACAGCTTATGCACCCCCACCAGCCTGTCTCTTGTGAGAACATAGACACCTCTGCTAAACGTCAACGTTCAGAGGTGGTTCCACATATGTTCAGAAGTTTAATTTTTAATGTCTGGGGTATGATCAGGTATCAAATGAATTTCAGCTTAATTAATATCTCTCAGGTACCATCAACTTTTCATCTTTCTTGACATATAAAGAATTTAGCTTAATGTTACTTTGGCATGGAGTTTCTTTTATATTTAATCATAGTAAGATGAAGGTTCATATAAAAGCACTTATTTTACTTTCCATGTATAGCCACAGCTTGCTGTGCATTAATGGGAGTTATATACGAAAGTATTGAAAAAGGAAAAGGCCTGAATTATTTATAAAGGTGAGCTACAAGTAAGTGTCTAAAGAACCAGAATAATAAAATAAGCACATGGGGATTAAATTCCTCAAGAGCTGGTAATGAAATATGCAGCCCTTCACCTATGATGCCTACCCATCTATCTTACCTGGTTAATATATTTCTGTAGTGCCTCTGAAATGTATTATCCAAATTAATTATCAGTTATTTCTGTAAAAGGCTATTAAAAAAAAATACACCTTTTATTTTCTATAAAAAAATCATTTACCTATTCAGAAAGCATAAATTGTCAGAATACTTGTTAACAGCCTTGTTTCATGTCTTCAGTTAACTTTAGAAATGAAAGCCTAAGATTCTCCAATAAACAGAAAATGTCTATAATCCGCCAGGATATAATGAAGCAAATGATTATTTCTGAAACACCTACCCAGCTTGTCAGCCCCCAAGCACTTCAACAAAGCACTCTGAGTCATTCTTATAAAGAGGTGGTGTGACAGAAGAAATGAGCCACAGGTTGGAGATCCTCAGGCAAACGCAGCCCAGTGCATATGGTACATCATTACCAGTCTGATTTTAATGAAGTTTTAGAGCCTTAAATTTCACATCACAGTTGGTGCTCATACGCATTTTACTGTTATTGCCTTTCATTTGCCAAGTAAAGATAATTGATGATCTTTACTTAGAGAATTTGTAGGTTTTGGAGCTGTCTATTTTTAACAGTGATTCCTAATATTGTTTCTTTGTGTATATGTGCATTCCTTTATGCTGATTTTTATTGAGTCTAACGATTTTTTTTTTAGTGTTTTTAAAATAGAATCAGCAAAAGATAGACTTCTTTATCTTTATGCCACTGAGCAAAATTTCATTAATATCTCCACGGACATGAATGAAATTTTGTATAAGGAAAGGTTACACTAACCTTGAGTAAGAATGGAAGAATATGGTCCTTGCTGAGTATGTCTTCTACAAGCTCACTAGAATCTAATTTGTCATGCTATCACTTAGCTGGAAGATTGGATTAAAAGAAATTAGGTTCTTGGTTTCTATTTAATGCTTTTTTATGACGAAAATAATTGAAAATATCGACAAGTGGTGAAACGAGCAAGAGAGAAACAACCCAAGTTGAACAGAAAAAAATAAACAGAAAAAGAACCTAAAGAATGAGGGGAAAACAGTTAGAGAAAAGGAACAAATAAGAAAGAAAAGGTTGAACCCTTCACAATCAATCTCTTCTAGAGAAAGACGTATTAAAATGACCGCTCATGTACTGCTTCGCATCACATCCATCTTCCACTTGCTTTGGTTTTGTGAGTGATCTTCCACACCTCATTCAGAAGCCTCCTGGGTCCTCAGTACTTCCCAGGTTCAAGATCACAGTAATTTCTGGTCTACGCTTCTTTGCCAAAACAAGTTTTTAGATTATTACCATCAAACCTACAATAACAATATTTGTGGGAATATAGCTATCAGCTAAATATTCCAAATTAATATGATCGTTCTTGCTGCTCGGAATCTACTATGTCTTAGATCAACCAATTCTAGATTCTGTGCTCCATACAACTAATATATAGGTTATGAGAAATACACATTTTACAGTCCTCTTTAAATAATAAAAGCCTGAGCACAGAGAGTAGTCCTCACTGCAGTTTTTTGGTTTATGCTGGGTATTCTGAAACGCAGTTCAAGTCCATTCTTTTGTTTATTAGTAATAGATTAGGTTTAAAGAAAATAAAAATATTTTGGTTTCAAAGGCACTATCAACATTCAGATGACTATATTTTAAGATCAGATGTACAGGGCCTGATTTCAAATGATGAGGTTTTGGGGGGATACAAAAAAGACATCAGCAAGATAGCTCAGGTTTACTCACCCATTTAGCCCTTGAGAAAGTGTCAGTAACAGACTGTTTCTTAGTTGTTCCAGGTTCCCCACCTCATCTTGGCTTGGTTCCTCAGATTTCAAATAGTAGCATGTTATAACATGAGTATCACAGACTTTTAAAACCGTTTTCCATCTCGCCTTTCTCCTACACTATTCAACAAGTGCTTGTCTGGTTTTCTTACATAACTCTGAAGCACTTCTTCAATGCCATCCTGCTATTATGAAATAAAAATCTTCCTCTACTTACTGATTCTGAGTAAATATTTCCATAAGGGTCTTGTAAAGCCTCTAGCTCTACAGTTGTCCTTCTACCTTTTCAAAGCTGAACCGCACATGCAACGCTGGCTGAAATTTTGTAATAAAGAATACAGTTCCTATACAGGAGAAGCATTTCTTACTTATATTGCCATAAAAATCACAGAAATTTTACTATTTATTATAATTTCTTTATTTGAACTGAAAGTGCAGAAGGCCTTTGGAAATAGCATGCATTCCAAAACACAAAGTCAAATCCATTAATGTCCTGGCTTGAGATAGAATAAAAGTAATTTTCTTTTCAGTAATTTTCCTTTTTCAGTTAAATCTCTTCTAACTGGCTGCACTCTCTGAAATTAACAGTATGCTTTTCAGACAGTGTCTGCTTCTAGCAGCTATAATGTCTCACGTTTATAGCTACTACCAAGGGATGGTGTGCAGAGAGGCTTCTGCTTATACTTACTGCTATAAGAACCAAGGTCAGCTAACTTTGATACGTACCAGGTTGGAGGGTCAGAAGTGGAAGACTGTAAAGGGGCTGCACCTGTAGGGAGAAGCGGACAGGACAGGTGACCCAAAACTGACCAACGGGGTATTCCATTCCATCTGCATCATTCTCAGTATAGAAGATGAGAGACCAAGGGGTCAGCACTCTTTCTGCAATGGCTGGCATCTGAGGAGGACTCTGTTCATCTGCCTTTGATTCTGCTCCATGTGTTCCTGAATCTAGATCTTGAATACAGTTCCTGTACGCCATGGAGTCCAGTCCCAGTGCTGGCCAGTGACACGATCATCATTATGGGAGCTCAATATTGGTTTTGTGTATGTTTGTATATATTTCATTGTTTTCTTATTAATATTACTATCTTCTCTTTTTATTGTGAATATATTAAAGCTGTTTCAATTTTTCTCCAACCCATGAGTTAGGCTAGAAGTCTCTTTCCCTTATTCCCTCCCTCTCCCCTCCCTTCTGGGAAAGGGCTTACTAGAGAGCATCTGTTATTTGTTCAGTTAGTGCAGGCTTAGGATATCATAAAAGAAAACCCCTTTTTTTTCTTTCTTTTCTTCTCATCTGTTTGGTAAATTATACTAAAAGATTAAGTTTCTTTAGGCTGAATTCTGCACTGAAAACAAGGTTTAATCAAGCATTGCATTGCTTAATGTTGACCCAGGAAGGTTAAATATATTGATTCAAATTAGGAGCAGGTCATCTGAAGCATAAAAAACAGCGTGACCCTTTCAAAAGGGGAAGAACAGGGGAGATACCCTAGTTACAGGATGTTTCTTTGTTTTTCTTAATGATCAAACAGGAAAGAGGACAGCTAAACTGATGAAGTTGAGCTCCCAGACCACCCCAATGCTCACATTTTTAACAGTAAGTTTGAGATTATTTATGCTGTGGAACAGGAATATGGTGGAGGGACTGGAGCAAAATATCACAAAAGGATTGGGATAGATTTATGTTTGCCTCCAATCATACTGAACGGAAAGAGAGCAGATTACGTTAGGATGATGGACCACCCTTGCTAGAGAAAGATGTGGTAACGTCCTTCACAGAAAGATTCTTGTGAAGGCTGTGTCTCCAAGAGATGCATAAGACATTGGAAGCTGCTGTTAAATGACGTACCAAGGGAAAATGTCTGCACTTGGTGAGGTTAAGGACTAGGGCTGCTGATGTGTGCGTCTTCAGGAGACTATAAATTAGAGGCACTAGAGGGGAGGAGACACTGCAAGTTAAATATTACAATGGTCAGAGACAATGTTTAGTGTCCTACCAGACATCAGTAATGTTAAAACATCTGTGTCCTGAAAAAAAAAGCAGTAGTATTTCTTTAGACTAGAGGGAAAAGTCAGTTAGTTACCTTTCATGCAGGGGAAGCAGCTGCTAGTGCTTTAGCTTGTAAAAACAATATATATCTTGTTCATTAATAACAAATTAATGTGTATTTAACAAAGCATGGCTGGAAGGGAACAGAAATGGGTAGTGCAGCATGAAGAGGAAAAGGAAAAGGGGATAGAGTCTCATTGCTTTCTCCAGCTACCTCATGGATAGAGAAGGCAGGGCCCAGTTTCTCCAGAGATGCACAGTAAAAGGACAGGAATCAGTGGACACAAGTTGCAGCAACGGATATTCCAACTAGATAAAACGAATGATTCTTTCTGATGAGGATGGCCAAAGCGTGGAACAGGTCACCCAGAAAGCAACCCTAGCATGTCCAGAGAGCATCCCAACAGGGCCCCGAGCCATCTCCAGAGGAGACTCTATCTATAGATATCTTATTTATACAAACATTGAGGCTTCCGTGTTAAAGATGAAAACAATTTGTCTAAGAATATAAGTCCGCCAGTTAGCTGCACACATTGTGCAGGCAGGGACTCATCAAACTCCAAATTCCGCTTTGAGAGACTGATTTTCCTTACAGAAGACACCAGGCTGACAGTGATGGCAGCTCAAGGGTGTAAACTAGCGGTAACAGTATGAGACCACTAGACTTGTGGTCTGGGTGAAATTTTTAACCCTGGGCTCCAGAGAGAAGACACTAAAGCACTGACCCACTTCCCAATTATCCCTGAGTCTCTGGCTGTGAGTTACTACAAGGATGACTCATAGACCTGCAGAGAAAATATTTACTGAACAGCCTGCCAGCAGAGGATGAGGTGGGCAGAGAGGGGAGAACCACGTTAAACAGAGATCAGCATAATTGAATTCCATTTGCTTAGTGATCCTGCACCTCTCTGCTCTGTGCAGGTATTTTTTTTCTTTAAAGATGATATTAGCTGCAGAAAGCACAAAAGGAAAATTGCCAGTGCTTAAAAGTATCTTTAAATAGCATAAACACAGAAGGACAATACTTCAAATTAGTTAAAACAGAGGGCAAAGTATATCCCGGGCAGATAGTCACCCAAGGTGGTAGCCTGTGGCTAACAGCTAATGGATGGCTAGCCTGGGGCTATCTGCAAGCCTGGAGGGGGAAAATAAGCTGACAGTTGCCACCGAATGTGTTTGTGGTTGAGTATTTGCTTCACAGACTGGCTCTCCGACTGTAGCCTTCTGGTGCGGTGTCAGCATGAGAGGCGTGGGGTTCACACCGGCAGCAAGCAGTTTATATCACACCTTTCCAGGTAAATTCCTCCCAAGTCCTGGAATGAAGCCGGCAAAAAACCACGAGGGAGCCAAGACTTCTGTCGCTGCGTGGCTACAGATGATTTTCTTTTATTCTTCAAATAACCAAATTGTACTAATCAATCGAATTACAAGAGAAAACCCTGGGGCAATTGTTTCAGGTTCCACCTTTGGCAGTGGTTTCTGTAAAATGAAGACATTTTTTAGTACAGAATCTCTCAGGTAAAGACAGAATTGTTCAGCACGTGGGAAGATCACTCTTTACCTTCAGGGGTGTACAGTTTCACAACATTTACACAGAGGGAATGGTGTCCCGCATAAAATTTACCCTAGATAGTCCTGAAAAAGTTTGGGTATTTATGTGGCAAAGCGCAGCATTGAAAGAAAATATCTGCTTGCATCCTGGAATCTGCATTAACCACATTAATTTGATTCTGTTTCCAGGTTAATTTCCCCGCGTCTCTCAGCAGAGGTAATTACCTGGGGCACGACACTAACATTGCTATATTGCTTCCAGTTTCTCAGCTAAATGTTGCTGAGTTGTTTCAGAAATCTCTCTACAGTTTGCACCTGGGACCTTAACGTCTGAGAAGAAAGCCAATGCGTCCTACTGTTTATTTGACAGGTACAGCCCTAGGTATGACTTAGTTTCTTAACTCGTGTTAAGTGCCTGTCTGCACTGTGGAAAAACTGCCATCCCCTCTTATTTTGGGGGTTCAGTTTTTCCTTTTAGTCTTTCTGCATGGGTCATGAAACTTGGAGGTAGTCCAAATGGAAAGTCAGCATATGTCCCTAGACCAGGATTGTAAATAGGCTGTTACTGATACAAAACTCTGTATTTGGTTTGGTTTGGTTTTTTTTTTTTATAGTACTAACCTCTCCATATCGATGATTCCGAAATCTGAGGCTGATACATCAGGATACGGCACTAAACTGCCTTACTCAATACAACCACAGAACTTACCAAAACATGCATTAAAGTATTCTCTACAGAATGCTTGGTCAGTTGAAGAGTTTGGGATTTATTTCAGGTCCAAGATCTGTTTGGTGCCAGAGTTCAGATTAAAAACCCGGGAATTCCTGATCAGCACTCTCATGTGTTGCCAAGCCAGTGAGTCAGACCTCTCTTTCCATGATGAGGTGTGCAAATTTGAAATGAGCTTTCCTGGCTCCCTAGGGGAATTTGAAATACTAGTAAATCAGGGTTGGTGCGGTGACGGGGGAAACATCTGACACTGACACACATGAGCAGTTGTCTACTGGTATAAACAGTGAAGCTGTGCAATAACAAGTCTCCAGTCTTGTATAATTTCCAGGCAAACATCACAAGCACAGTTCCAAATTTGTGGTTTTGGTCACCAAAAATATTTCTGCTTTTATGATAAAATTTTGCTCTGTACATAAACATAATGCATTAAACAACGATCCTTGGCATTGAGTGATGGCAGATAGCTCCTTAATGACAGTGTTTCGCTGTCTCCAACTTGCAGTATAGTGTATTTTCTCTTGATCCAGGGAATATTTTGCCCCTGGTTTGTGTCAGGCTTTTCTCATGACCAGACTACCAATATATACATTTTTTTTATGTCCCTGCAAAAGGAGTATTAGACTCCAAATGCAGATCTTAGGAAGGTCACCTGGAACTGGGACAAGCGAAACACCAGTGGAAAAATCCACCTGTATAGATGCACAGTTCGGTATTGAGTCTGCAGCACTGGGCATTAGAACACATTTTTAAAAAGCTCCCTCCACTGAGAAAAAAAGAACATTTTGTTACAATTACCAATTCCTGCTGCGTTTAACCCATTTTCTTACTGCAAAGTATACAACAGCAAGACAACCACATGTACAAGCAACTATCCTATGAGATTCTGCTTCACATTCTTACGGAAAACAGTATATATACTGTCAGGAATGAGTCAGGAAAAATACCTTTGAAAGCATTATTTCTTAAAAACTCACCGAGATTCCATCAAACATATTTCAGTAAGCAGTAAATGAACGCTGCTTGCACCATAAATCATTAATGTTTAATTACCAGCCAGTGCCTCAATAAGCTCACTGGCATGGAAACTCTAAGATACTCAAAGGATAGTTCTAGCAAATCTGGCATGCATGGTTGGCTTGTGTGCTTAATTACTGTTTATGCATTGGCAGTATCCAAGCAGTTGTATGTAATAAATAGAACACTGTCACACTGTCCAGATGGTTTTAGATTCAAGGCCTAGGGAGTACGTTTGAAGATTACAGGCCTGATTTACTAACAATTCACACCAGCTCAATTGCTGAAAATCATGCTAATAGCATACATTTGAGCAATTTCAATGCAGAAATAAATATACTATTAATGACTATTTAAAAACACATTTTATCTTCTATTTAGCCACTCTTCAGAGGAGATGTAATAATTTTATTTTGTTTTGAGGCATGGAGCAGCTTTATTTCTGCAGCGTCCAGAAGGTTTGAGACAAATATGTTATTTCACAGAGAAAAAGGTGTGCCAAGCAGAGATAATTCAAGCTATCTTTGAAAACAATAGTTTAGGTATTAGAATCAGTATAGCCGCTTCAGTGTGGTGATCTGCCTTAATTAATTTACACTGCCTAGAATTAGAAGCAGAATTACATGTCATCAAATCAAGAATTGAGTCAATAATCACTTCAGTCTTCATGTATAAATATGAATCCAAATTGTATATCATTTTCAAACAGTCCAAAAAAAAATCTGGTAAATAAGTTAACGAAGAACTACAGTCTTTTTCATCCCCAAACTTGATTTTACCCAAATTTGTGAAATTTCTTTAAGTAGACTTCCTGGAGGAAGAGAGAGGGGAGAGAAGGAGAAGAGACAAGTTGGGAGGAATGCAAATTTATCCCCTCCACATGAACAGGAAATGAAGTGTGATTTATTTGCAGGGAATAAAAAAAAAAAAAGAATGCCAGCAGCAGGTAATTGAACACAATGAGAGAGTTGAAGCCAAAAAAACTGATAGAGAGTAGCAGTCATCATTTTCCCCTACCTGTGTGGGTAAAAAACATTACTGCCAATCTGATAAATTATCTCAGTAACTGGACTATAATTTGAAATTTGTTTTTGATTGAAAAGAAAGCACTTTAAAAACCAAGTCGTTGACCATATTTGGTAACCATCGGTCATATTTCATTGTGTTTTGATTTTGATTTTTCCATGATGAAGATGCTGTTCTGTGGTTTCTTTTTCACAACTATCTGACATATTTTGCGGATTGTATGCAAAATAGGATTTATGGTCATAAACATATGGCCTTAACTGAGTAATTCATCTGTTCATTCTGTAATATTCACTAATCCTCAGTTACTCACTTACTTATCCATTCCCTTATAGCCAACTACTCCTAGAGTGCAGTCGATTTTATGTTAAGAGATATTTGAAATAAATAGGTGAGTAACTGCATCTCCACTTGCTGCAAAAGGGCTCTAGCAAACTAGTTTGGCTGTTGATATCCACAAGGTGAAAAAACATCTTTAAATGAGAATGATAGGCCTATCATCTACACCCAAAATACATCCCAAATAAATGATTGTCCCACTAACCCAGAAGCCACCTTTTAATTTTTTAAATTAATACTGTACTACTCCTGCACTGCTCCTGCCCATTGGGAAATGGAATGCAAAATGAAGCAATGCCTAGATTTTTTTTAGGATCTTGATGCAGTAACTATTCAAAGGTCTCATAACACATACCATTAGACCTTTCAAAAATACATTTATAATTTTTTTTCCCCATTAATCATGAAAAAGGAAAAACATAAGAGATTGCCTGTATTTGGTGCGTCATCTTGGTTAGCTATAGCTAACTAGTTCAATGTAGGAGTTTCCCAGATGGCCATAGAAACTCATATCTCTTTTTCTACGCTGTACAGGACATATCTACCTAAGAGTCTAGCTGGGAGTTGAACTCTACAGCACAATCAAACCGTACAAATTAAGAGTGGTAGTGATCAACTTCTAGGTGTTTCAGTCATTTTGTTATTCTGAATTGTTCTAAATTAGTAGTTTACATCCGTTTAGGTCAGAGCAAGAGCTAGATATAAGTCTAACCGGAAGTCTTCAAACATTATTATTTATTAAAATCCTCTTTAAAAGGGTTTTGAGGTACTGTCCGTAATGGGGGGATTTGTCATTGGTATGAGCAAGACTGGGTTTTACATGCATGTGGAAATGCACTCTATAGATTCAAAATGCAGAAATCTTTTACATTTTCAATGCATTAAAATGGAAAAACAAAACA
>VXAK01013777.1:0-10013 GCA_013399435.1 Arenaria interpres | reverse complement strand
GTTTTAACTTTTCCATGCTTAATAATTTAAACAGCAGGGTAAAGCAGATTGGGGAGAAAATAACCAACTATTAATTAACATGGTTTGTTTCTCTTTGGAATTCTGCTGGATCTCAGTCAAACACAAAAATACAAGCAAAGTTCATGAACTCCATTTGATTAAAACTCCAGCTTTATTGCTTACACTGAGGTGGATTTCAATTAAGATTTATTTATATTCTTTATTCATTATAATAGCTTCCACTCCATAGTGTTTGTACCAATTTTGATAATGTAGATCCCTATAATTTAACCTCAAGGTTTTACATTTTTAAGGAGAAGAAGAAAATTATGGAAAAGAGTTGATAAAACAGCATGGTCATTACAGATTTGTCTTTACAGCATTGTCTACCTGAATATGCCATCATTTCTGAAAGGATTAGTAACATTTAGGATAACTTTCTTCAGCTCATAACATGGCGATTTGCATTTTAATATATCCTGAAAAGGAGCAAAAAATTATATCAATATAAAAAGTTGCATTCATGTATGACACATAAACAAAAAGGAAAATCCTACAAGGAAAAATAGAACCATGTATTTGACCACTGGTGACTACAAAATTAACATAATTTAAATGATAGGCTTCATTGTCAGCAAAGAACATTTAAAGGCTATTTCTTTTTAAACACACATTAAACTTCACCATCTGAATGCTCTTCAAAATGATAGCACAGGGCCAAGAATCAAGCTATCCTTTTGCCTTCTTATCTTTCTATGTCATCTATTTTCTTCTCTTGCCCCACCTTCTTTCTAACATCTATAAAAAGGTTTGTAAAAAAAAAGGAGAATCACATAAACACCATTTGAGTTCAGAAGAGGATCTATCCAGATCTGTTCAATGAGTGTTTGATAACAAATGCTGGAACACATGCCTATCTCTGCTCTGACTACTTTTGGGATATATCTTAAATCTAAAGACTGTCTAAAGTTAAAAAGCACAAATAAACATAGCAACATCTAACAAAAGTCTGCTGTCCATCCATATGTGACAACTGAAATCACCTCCACAATGGAATTTCCAAAAGCATTCATATCTGAAAGGGCTCCAGATTTATTTTCAGAGCAATCAGTGAAAAAAAAAAATTAACTTTACTCGGAATCTAAGTGGGATTTATATCCTTAGGCATCTTAGATATTAGAATCATGGAATCATAGAATTGTCTAGGTTGGAAGATCATCTAGTCCAATCATCAGCCTAACTCTGACAAAAAAATAAATAAGAAATAAAAATCACTAAACCATACTCCTGAGGACCATGTCAACCCGTCTTTTGAATACCTCCAGGGATGGTGCCTCAACTACTTCCCTGGGCAGCCAATTCATCTAGGCTTTTCTCTGCATGCACATAGGCTAATATCAGAAACCTGAAAATTCATAGGTCAAAGTTGCTGATAAAAACTCACATTTTTATTGTTATCTCAGTTCATTTCTTTTTGATACAATAAACAGATGAACAACATTTTTGTCACAATGTTAATCGTACACACAAAAACTTACAGCAGGCTCAATATGGTTGACTTCAGATTTCAGAGAGAATGTCAGTGTGGCACCATCTATTCCACCCACATTCTTTGAGATCAGTAGCAACACTGCTTCAGCAGGGTGCAGAAAACGACTAGTGAATTCCACATTTATACTTGTTTGTCTCCTAGGCAAAACAATAACAACAAAATAATAATAGTTTAAATAGTTAGGTACAAAATTGTGAATCAGGAGCACATTAGAGTCTTTGTCGGGGAAGATGGCTAGAAAAGAAAGTAATTTATTTCTTCTAAAATACATGTTGTAGTTTAATCTTCTACCTAAGAGCTCCTAAAATGTTCTAATTAAAAAACTATATAAATAGAAAAAGAACAATAGTCCCTCTTGGTTTTTATGTTTAAGCATGTAGCTTAATTTTTCTTCCCACACACAGTAGCAGAGGAAGTTCTCTTAAATTATAGTATTACCCTAAGTTAACAACTGATTTATTTTATGCTTCCCTATTTGAATAGGTTTTTATGAATTAAAGTCAGACATCCTGTTATGCACGTTGTGAAGCAGATATAGAACTTCTTAATCAATAGGATAATAAGAATAATTAGTAAAGCTGAGTAATTAAAAGGTGGAAAAAACAAAGTTCTGTCATACAAGCAACAGCCGAAGTCTCTGATGGAAAACTGGAGAAGGGTAGACCACATGGAACTTAGGCTAGGTAAGTTTAGACTTGATTTACATTAGTCCTGCAACTAAGCAATATTGTTAAGAAAACTTTAGTGGCTGAAGCTCATGCTTTGTAGCTCTCAAAATCACTCTCTGATTCTAAGATTAATGCCTTAAGATGGCATGAAGATCAGCAAAATCATAGTGTGTAGGACTGTTCTAAAAGCAAGAGAACTGTAGAATCTAAAAGTATTATGCCTTTGTACACATACGACCAAAGCAGAGAGAGCTTTTACTAAGCAGTAAAAGACCTATATTTTTGGAGTTGCAAGTGGAATATCTGAAACTACATACCAAAAAATCAGCTGACTGGTTTAGAGTGACATTACAATGAAAGTATATGTACTTAAAGAAATTTTAAAATTTAACCTCCAACAAACTGTATGATAGAGATGGCGGAAATAAAATAACTTATAGCAAAATCTTGACATTTCTTAATTTACTCCAGCTGATATTACTCAAACTGATAACATTTCAAAGAAATTCTGAAAATACAGGAAAAGGATATATTTATAATCTGCAGATTTGTTAGTTGCCTTTCTGGAAGAGAGCAGATACTAAAGTCAAAAGGCTTTCTGCCCAACTCAAATCAGCCTCCCTCACTAAATAATTAATAGGAGCTCTGCAGCCTGACTGAAGAGAACTAAACAGAGCATCAGGCCTATAAATACTTGAAGTGTCGGTGTCAAGAGGATGGGGCCAGTCTTTTTTCAGTGGTGCCCAGGGATAAGACAAGAGGTAACGGGCACAACTTGGACATAAGTTCCATCTAAACATGAGAAGGAACTTTTTCGAGGGTGGCAGAGCACTGGCACTGAGTGCCCAGAGAGGTAGTGGAGTCTCTGTCTCTGGAGACACTCAAAACCCGCCTGGACAAGTTCCTGTGCAACCTGCTCTAGGTGGATCTGCTTTGGCAGGGGGGTTGGACTAGACGATCTCCAGAGGTCCCTTCCAACCCCATATCATTCTGTGATTCTGTGACACGTGGATGTAAAGAGATGTACACATGGAAAGTAGTTCTGTGTTTACATAAAATTATGGCCTCTAAGCCCTTATAACTCACCATTCAGAACTTGGGACTTATGACAGATAATTTCATGAAAACATCAGCACAGTTCTGGGAAACACCCAATAAAACAAATGAAGTGTTAGGAATAATTAGAAAACAGACAACACCACAGTTCACCACTAGGCCACCAGATCCCATCCGAAGGGCTTAAACCTTAATTACTGTTTGCGCTTCTCTACCTCAAAAAAGATACAGCAGAATTGAAAAAAGTTCACCAAACTGCAGAAAGGATGACTATAGCTAATAGAATTAACCCAGCGTGATCTCTAGGCTTAACACCTAGGGGTATGATATTGCCCAGAGTTCTTCCTAACACCGTAAGTCTCAGGCTCTTAGTTCTGAGAATCAATTATGAATTCCTGGAAGTTCTGAAAACCTGGCTCTCACAGCTTTCATGTTCCTGCTGCATAGCCCCTAGGCAACACCATTTTTGACAGTGAAGAGTTGCTAAGCCCCAAGAGTCTGAGGCCCCTAAGTTACCCTGACATTCAAAACATCCCGGAAAATGTATCCTGGGACTGCAGACTCTCAGAGAAGTATACACCCTGAGACATCCACTCCCAAAGACACTTTAAGAATCGAGTTTTAAGAAGTCTATTCTGCTCTTGTCACAAATAGGAATGACAGGGAAATGGAGTGTATGGAACATTCTGACTGATCTTTGCCCTCTGGCTCATGAAATAGCAGAGCAATCTGATTTGAATTGTGAACCGTTGCCTTCTGCAGCAAAGCCAGCATCAAAAAAACCACAAAGTTGCTTAGGCTTTTTTCTCTATTCATCCCAAATATAAAGTGAAGGAAAATTCAGCTCCTGGAATTGTAGAATCTTATTCACTTTCCTATTATTATAACTAACTCCATCCACACCCACTACAGTTGATATACTGTAGGGCTCAAAGAATCTTCATTTCTTTACCAGCTCAGCATGTACCATCTTTCAAAAAAAGAAAGTAATCAAATTCTCTCTCTTTTATTTGTTATACTTTGGCAAAGAAAAAGAAAGTCAAGAAGTTGTTTGACAGGGTCAAATTTGCAGAGAGGCCAACAGAAATCATTAGATAACTGTGGGGAGTGAGGAATTGTGAAGATGCACTGCTGAGGGAGAGCTCGGCAGGTGTTCTTGCAGTGATGGGAAGGAAGCCTTGAGAACAGTAAACAATGTCCTTGTATGGTAATGCGAAGACAACAATATAGATAGCAAGCCAGCAAAATAGATAACAAAATAACAAAACAAATAATAATGACTAATTGGCCTGGGCGCAGGAACACTTCTATGTAGCCAATTGTATTGCTCATAACGGCATGTGGACAGGCCCCCACAACTTATCTGTGTAGAGAGCACAGCGCGTGATCAAAAGAGAGAAACTATATATGCTGTAAAAATAAAACATTAAACGTCTTTGCTTCACCACCTGGCAGAGTCCATGCCCTTTGCTGCGCAGATAACAGAATCCAAACTAGTCAAATATTACAAGCCATTACATGCAATCCAATCATCCTTCAATTGCTTCTGATAACTACTGTTTGGCAGAAGCATTTTTCTGAGAAAGTACGGCACGTTATCTGAGGCAGAAGGCTGGATTAAATAACTTTCTGTGGTTACTCCCTGTATTATTTTCAGTGTTCTGTGATTTCCAAAACTGCTGCAGTTAAAGAATTTGTCATTCAGATAGAGTTTCTTCCCCTCAATAGCTAATCACCTTTGCTACTTCCAGGTTGAATTTTTAGAACTCCAGCTTCAAACTGTTGTTCTTGTAAAAAATTTTTTTCTATATTGTTTGCAGTTATACAGGTCCTTTTTCCCGGAAGGTACTTTTAAATATTGATCAATTCATCTTCATGATTTCTCTTGTTAAGATACCCAGACTGAGTAACTTATAAGCATATCTATAAGTTATGTCACATAAGAGAACTTAGAGACCTTTATTTTATTGCTGTTGTGAAATGCAAGTCTATATGGCACAGTGCAGTACCCTAGAGAGTGGAAATCTCAGGTCAAAGATTAGTTACATTATATGCAAGATCTGACCCTCAGCTACACTGAGAATGTTCTGATGCATCACTAAAGCCAGAGCAAAATGAAGTGTTCAGAAGATTTCCCTGATATTCAGCTGCTTAGGATCAAAGGCAGATTCATCTCAGCCAATTGATACAAAATATTCATTCTTAGCAGATATTGAGTGTAGATGACAAGGTAGTGGGAGGCTGTAAGGGCAACCTTTGTGAGAATAGACCAGGAGCACCCCTGTGCAGGATGCAGACAGTTCTAGCTGGCTCCATAATTGACCCACCACAGGACACAGCTGAGCCCATCAGCCAAGCTGGTAGCACCTCTGTGAAAACATATTTAAGAAAGGAAAAATCATCAGAAAGGCTGAGGAATGAGGAAAGAGAGTGAGAAACAGCAGTGGGTCAGAGGAGAGGAAGAAGCAGTGCTCCAGCTGCTGGAGCAATGTTTTGCTGCAGTATATTAAGAGGACTACACCAGAGCAGATACCCACACTGAGGTCCATGCCAGAGCAGTTGGATATTTCCTTAAGGAATTGTAATCCATGGATAGCTCATGCTGGAGCAATTTTTTTTCCTGAAGGACTGCAGCTGATGGAAGGGCTTATGGAGCAGGAAAAAAACATGAGGAGGAAGGAGCAGCAGAGAGGAGCTCTTATGAAATGACTACAGCCACCTGCTCCCTGCCAAGCTTAACCCACCACAGGCATTTACTAATTTCTTCAGCTAGTAGCAGACCACAGTATACATTGTTATGCTTCTTTGAAAATACAGACAGATATATATTACATATTTCTGTCACTTCATCATTTGAAAATAGCTGGCATCTCTACGAAATGCTGCATCCCTGCTTCCTAATAGATTTAAGTAACCTCTCTTCATTACCCTTTGCCTTTCTACTGAAAATTTTCCCTGATTTCTTTAGCTTATCAATTTCCTGCAATTTATCTTTCCTGTAAAGTAAACAACAGTTCCTTCAGACTGGGCCTTCATCTACAGAATCTTCTGCACCACATGTCCAGCAAGTCCAACAGGATTAGTAAGTCACACTTAGTCCTTATTAGTGGTTATAATGACCCACAGTCATCTTAAATCCAATTATAGTTAATTCTAAATTTAGGAATATATATATTTGGCAGACAGAGATAAGTCTCTATGCATGACATGTGCATCCCTAAGTCTTCCAGCTCTCCAATCAGAAGACTGTCAAGTTTCCATTTCTTTAGCTTCCCTATCAAGGCTATCGCTCATCTTTTTGGCTGTAAATGCCTGAACTCTCATAAGTGAAATTTCTCTTAGTAATTTCTGTTAGTGATTCCCTTGACCTTTTACCCTGAAACTTTGGGAAGCGAACTTTACAACTTGACTGCTGCCCTACAGCAGGCCTTCACAAGGCAGTAGCTGCTATTTTTGACTGCTTCCAGTCTATTAGTTTATCTAAAGTACCTGTTGTTTCAGTGGAAAAGAAGCTGTTTAACATCAAGCTAGCTCGTTAGGAAAGAGGCATTAGTGGCAAAGGAAAATCCATATTTATATACAATATTCATAAATTCATAAGGTACAGTTTCAATTTAGGGGAACAAGGATGCAGAGATATCTGATCATGTTGTCGGAACCATTATAGATACTCAGGTTTTTAATCTGTACCTCCTGAAGTAAAGTAAAACTCCTGAACTGTTCTCTGATAAGGTTTTCCTAATTTTTAGTGATTTTTAGCACATTGATTCATCTTCCTCCAATCCCATATTCATGGATTATTTACTTCTAAAAGTAGAAAAAAATAATTTTAATGTTAAATGATTCTTTCTAGCTATTTTAGCATCTTATATTCCTAAATGGGTTATAGTCAGTGATGCTAACATTCCCATAAAAAAAATAACTCCATTAAGTTTTAATAATATGCTCACAACAAATTTCTTACTGAATACCCTGAAAATTCTCCCTCACTTTTTATTTAGGCCATAAATATTTTTCTTTTTTTTTTTTTTTTCAAGTCTTTTACAAGCTCACTTCATTTCTTAGTGTCTCTAAAGACTTCCACTTTTTCCAAAGAAAACAGAACACTCTCTCCTACAAATCCTCTACCATTTTTCTTGATGTTAAATACCCAAATATAAAGCAGCACTGATAGCAATTAGCCCATCATCAATTAAACAGAGGATTTAGTTTACTATTCATGTTACTATCACTTCCAAACCCACCTATTATACTACCATCTAATATAAAGCACTTACAAGACTCCCACTCATCCCACTGATGCTTGGAGTTCTGAAACACTTCAATCAGAACATTAAGAAAGCTGTTAATTACAAAGAACCTATTTTTCATTTAGTGACAAAGATTACAAGTAAAGTTACATTATGATAAACTCTGCAGAGGTCACCAACGGATGACTGGCATTTCCACAGCTTTTATTTCTATCCAGTTTTCAAATGTTTGTTGCTATATGTAATGCCAAGCAGCTCAATGACAAAGTTGTACACATTTATTTGTGTCTTTTAGAGTTTTTTTAAAGGTGAAGTGAAAAACAGCCACAGTATTGACCTTTCAGAGAAACACATATTTTCAAAGATTACATTTTTATGTTAATTCTTATTTGAAGTAATTGCAAAGAAAATGGAATCAAATCAGCCTCACAGCTCACTGAAAACATAGTGTTTACTTGTTTTTCCTTTTGCATATATTTACAATAGGCATATCATTTAATACTGAAATGTTGATCAACCTTAAAGAGCACTGTTTATGTTGAGTTCTTGAATTTGACAACATATATTTGAAATTTTTCTTCTTCTTCACAGGTTATTTTCATACAAATGTTGACCTTTGTTTTCCATTTTACAACCTCTAATCCATTCTATCTGCAAAGGTATATCTTAAATAGACTTACAGCCTAAACTCTTAAATGACAGTCAGAGTCACTGCTACAACCCTTTTGTCTTTGATAGTTAAAGTGGGATTAGAGAAATTCCTGTATCTAGTCATAAAGCCATGTAGCACAGAAATAGCAAAATGTACTTAGTGAACAAAAATAAAAAGATGGAGACATATCAAGAGTATTTTTGCTACCAAAACTTTAACAACCTAATGTTTTCCCATAATTAAATGCCTCCCAGATCCTTAGATAACTTTCAGAAATGTGAGATAGATAGAGAAATAACTACATTGCAGCTGCAACAGTTTCCCTCCTGGTGGGGAGGGACAATGGGGGCAAAAAGCAGCAGTCTAATGCTACAATCAAATCTGTGTCATGGTCTCCTAAGTTCCCAGTCATGTTTCATTTATGAATAAGATACAAAATCTGAAACCCTAGAAGAAAGAAATTTAACATGCTCATGCTGCCACAATGCACTGATATCAAAAATCTGAATCAAATTTAAAGGAGATTTTTCAACTTTAGCTGGGAAAAAAAAAAAAAAAAAAAAGTAAAATTTAAGAACAACAGATCCAAACTTAAAATTAAGGCTTTCAGTACATTGGAACAAAAATATTTGTTGGACAAAGACGACTCCTTTAATGATCTGAAGACGTGTATTTGGCTCTCAAAGCTCTGTTGAGCTAAACTGCAAGTGTCCCATTGATAAACTACTTTGGATTTCTTCTAAGTTAAGGGGGAAAAGTCTGATCTTTATACTGACTAATTTTTGCTCTGTTTGTAGTTGAACGAATTTCTAGTGTTCCACTATTATTAAATCGGTAGATATGTATTTCTATACTGTTAGGCTTATTAATAACCTAAAAATCTACAAAAACCCATTACTTACTTAGGGGCAATGGTGACAGTGTTTCCTTTAGGTAGTGAGAAATCATCAGCATCTCTTCCTACAAGAGTAGCATTGTACACCAAAGTTTTAACACTTGGGTTTTTCAGACGCACCTATCACAACAAGAACAACAAAATCAGCCTATTTTCATTATTTTCATTGAATTTTTAGAGCATAAAAGGTACGTTCTGCAGACAAGTTTCAAAATACAAAATAACGATATCACAAAATAAATACTTCAAATAACTAGACAGGCCATTTTTCTTCCTAAAGACAGTAAACTTCCCACAGACTGTCCGACCTCAATTTTTCTGAGTACTCTTTTTGCAGTGCACACTGCGCTCCTATGCTTGTTAATCTCTTATTCCTCTCTATCTTTGATCTGAGATTTGTCAGATTTGTAGATTTTTTTCTGTGCTCACAAGTATAGGGGAAAAACAGCAGCAGAAGTCAAGATCCCAAGCCTGAAGATAAAAAAATGAAGATACATTCTTCCATCTGTATTTAGTAACCAAATCATATGAAAGCCATTCATTCTTTGTTTTAGTATATACATAACACATACATACATACAGTTTTTTAAACTTGTACCGCTACATATCTAAATTCAATGGTATCAGTACCTGTTTAACAACAGTTGCATGGAGAGCACCTGTAAATTCTATGGTCTTCTTGGGGAGGTAGTGAGGAAGAGTTTCATATAGGTAGACACACAGAATAAGCATCATGACTGGGTTTGGATCACAGATGTCAGTGGCCTAATATTGAAAACGAAAAAAGGAACAATAACCAGATATTGGTTAAAAAAATCCCTATGTAGTTTAGAGGTATGAAAATGAACAACAAAGAAGTTCAAGGCAATTCTTATTATACAAATATTTTCAACCTAACTTTTAATGACTGGACTAGGCTGATAGCTAAAATGAATACGAA
>VXAK01013774.1:35440-141473 GCA_013399435.1 Arenaria interpres | reverse complement strand
TAGGAGAAGTGCTGCCAGCAGGTCAAGAGGCCACACTTGGAGTGCTGGACCAGTTGCAGGGTCCCCAGCACAAGAGAGACAGGGACATACATCCAATGAAGGGACCACAAAGATGATGAAGGGACTGAAGCATCTCTCCTATGAGGAAATGCTGAGAAAGCTGGGACTGTTCAGTCTGGGAAAGAGAAGGCTCAGGAGGATCTCATCAGTGTGTATAAATATCTGGAGGGAAGGTGCAAAGAGGACAGAGCCAGGCTCTCTTCAGTGGTGCCTAATGACAAGACCAGAGGCAACGGGCACAAACTGAAACACAGGAGGTTCACCCTGAACATCAGGAAAGGCCTTTTCACTGTGAGGGTGACCAAGCACTGGCACAGGCCACCCAGGGAGGTTGTGGAGTCTCCATCCTTGGATTAATTCAAAAGCCATCTGGACATGGTCCTAGGCAACTGGATCTAGGTGGCCCTACTTGAGCAGGGGGCTTGGACCAGATGACCTCCAGATGTGCCTTCCAATCTCAGCTCTTCTGTGATTCTGTGGACTTCCTCCTGTGACAGGTGGCTGGTTGCTGGGGCTGTCGGGAGGTCACCATGGTGACACCACATGATATCCCAATGGCTGCTGAGATGCTGCTTCTTGGGAGGAAGGGAGGGAGAGACAAGAGAGAGGAAATCCCCACGAGGTGGCTCTGCCACTCACTGGGCACCGCTCAAACCCTACTAATCAGTACCTCCCTGGGAAATCAGGGGGCTTTGCCAAAAAGTCATCAGAAGGGGCTGTCCTGGGCCCTGCTCAATTCTCCGGTCTCCTGATGGCAGAGAAAATACCAGATCTGCCAACGTGCCCAGGTCGGAGGTGGGTTTCTTCTATCCCGGTGGAGGGGCTGGTGCTCAAACTGGTCTCGGCACATTGCAGCAATGCTCTGGGCTCAACCCTCTGGAATTTAATAAAGACAAACCCAAACAACACTGTGGGGAAGGGGAGCGCTGGCGCACATTCAGTGCTCGCCGGCGAGGAGGGATCGCCGCAGAAATGGACCCAAGGGTGAAGCGCAGCCGCGGGGACATCAGCAGCACGCGGCGCTCGTAGAAAAAGGCAAATTTGGAAATTTTACTCAGGAGAGCAGTGGGTGAGACAAGGAGGGTGAGGAGGAGGCTGCACCCCGGGGCAGGGGGTGGAGGGACTGCGGGCTTTATCTTCAAGCGCTGTGTTTGGAGCTGGGTTTGGACAAATGGTGGATGGAGACAGTAATGGAAAGGATGAAGTCTGGGAAATTTGGAGATGGAGAGGTTTTTGAGGCAGCACTCTGACAGCTCCCACGGTGTCATTCTCTTGGCCACGCAAAATGAAGACAGCGCTTAAAAAACTGCAGCGTTGCCCTTTTCTTCACGTGGTGCTTCTTGTTTCCAGCTCTGTTCATGCTGGAGATCTGGGGTTTTGTCAGGCTTCGGAAAGGATGCGATGCTGAAGCAGGCTGACATGACGGCAGGTAGTCACACATACTATGTATTTGGTGGTTCTGCGGCGCTTTGGGTGTACAAAGCACAGTGCTAATATTAACCAACCAGTCCAAGGGGCTTTTGCCCCATTGTGTTTATGATAAAGCATGACGGCTGTGTGTGGTCTGACATCTATATATAGGAACTTCACGGGAACAGCTTCTATTTTATTAGGACACACACTTTCATTGGAGTCCTTGCAGCCGAGTGCTGAGCAGAGTGCACGAGGGGAGAGATGAACATCCCGAAAGATATTTATAGATGTGTGTTCCCAGTCCTTTCCTCTCCAGTATGAAAGCAATTCTCTGAAAGGATTATTTTGACTGGCTGCCCAAGATTTCCAGAGGAGGAGATTAATGTGCGGGAAGCCTCGCAGCGCCACTGGAAAAGCTCGCTGGCTTTGCACATTTTCATGAGCTTCCTGGCTCACCGCGTCAAGGTTATCTGCCTCAGACAGGGAGATGCGGACGTCAAATCTCCACACAGCAGGCAGAAGGGCTGGGGTCTGACAGCAGCTGCTGAAGCACAGAATTACCCGTGCCTGGAGAGCACCTGGGGGGTTACGGCGGGTGCAGGCACTGCGCCCCAAGGTTTCCATCCCTCCTCCCTTTTTTTCTTTTTGTCTACTTGAGAAAATCCCCTGTTTCAAATGGCCAAGTGGAATACGATGGGGGTGTTTCGCACCAGTCTTTCTCCCAGGTGGTCAGTGTTCTCAAGCGGTGCCAACTTTGCCTGATCCTGACAGCCATCCTGTGTGCATCCCATAAAAGAAGGGGAGGCAAGAGCCACCCAGATGTTTAGGTTTGCAGGGAGTGGGAACAATTGAACCTCTAGATACGTCAGAAGCTGTTTGCAGAGTCATTTTGGCTCCAGCTTAGCCCTCCCTTGCCAAGGCAATTCCCCAAATTGCAAAAAAAATTTGCCAGAGCCTGGTTCCATCCTGCAGCTGTTCCAGCTCCAAGGGGTACAAAAAGGTAATATTCCCCCCTTCAAGGGATTTCTGCTCTGTTCAACTATATTTACAACTGTGTTACTCTGCCAGGTACAGGGAAGGGACTTCTACTTCAGTGTCTCTCATGCCCCCTTGATTTCCTCTGTTTTTTCTTAAACAGAACCCTCAGAGTGATATTGCACTTAAAAAAAAAAAAAAAAAAAACCAAAACCCTGCAATTCTTATTTTAAGGCAGCCATACCAAACAGATTTTTGCTGGCAAAGCTTTCTTCTCCCCGCACACCCAGAAATCAGCTGAGCAAGCCCCTGGAGTTGATGTCGCGGTTGGGGATTTTTTGCAGGGAGGAGGGTGAAGGCCTGCTTTCCCCCACACATATGTTGGGGGTGACTTTGGAGCGAGCCTCAGCATGAGGAAGTAATGGGCTGGGTTCCCACTAAAGCGCCGGTGCCACCGGCAAGGCCTGTGGTGCGGAGCGGTGCCGGGGGACAGGCGGCACTGGGCAGGGGCAGAGCAGAGGAGCGGGGGTGAGGATGCGGGGAGAGCTGCCGAGCGGCAGGAAGGCCTGCATCGCATTACTTTTTGCATTATGGCGATCGCCAACCTTAGCAGCCTGATTCCTACTGCCTTTAACATGAGACTCCTGCCAAATTGAAGCCACCTTTGGAAGCCTTTGAAAGTAGGGAAGAGCATGCGCTTTCATGGCAAGGTGGAGGCTTACTGTCTCAGAGTGGTCTCCTCTGCTTTTACTGCTCCTTGTAAACCAAAACCAAGCTGCAAGCTGCCTGGTAGGTTTACACTGGTGCAAAATGGGCAGAAGAAAAGGAATGATCAGTGTCTGCTGTGGGAGAACAATTGGGACTCATCCAGCTGCAGATGCCCTGAGGACCTGTGTTGTCTCCTTCCCTCTCTCCTGTCAGCAGCTCCCTCCTGCCTGCCCATGTCCATGCACAGGTCCTTTCTTCACGGTCACAGCACTGGTCTCTGCCTGGACAATATTCCTCTTTTGACTTAACTCCATAACTGCATTTAGGTGATGGGTTTTCCTCTTCAGGAGATTAGTAGAAGCTTAGCATTAAATACCATCCTTAAATACCAGCTATGATCCTGTGCTCAGTAGACCACAAAACACAAACTTTGATGTTCTAGTAAAAAAAGGCCATTTTGTGGGGAAAAGGAGAACTTCAGTCCTAATAAAAGCATTTGGCTTATAAAAGGCCCAGTCTCCACCTAGGTATTAATTATGGCCTTTCTGCTCACACATTTCTGTCTGTGTGGACTACCGGGTATGCATCCTTGAAAGACAGCCTGCTATTAGGTTAACAAAAGGTCAGAACTCACAATGTTAATCACCTGTCTCTCAAAGAGCATGTTTCTATATATTTGCTTGTACCCAAAGTACCTGAGAGTTTTCCATATCTTATAGTACAGATAATAATAATTTGCATGATAGAGAGACTGGATAAAAACACTGTTGTAGGTAAATGTGTCCCCATTGAACAAGATGGATTTGACAGCTTGGCACCTGCTGGGAACTCCTACCAGGCTGTGTCCCATCCAGAGAGAGGAAACCAGCTATTCGGCTGTGGTTTGGATGCTGGGTGGCACACAGACCTTCTGGATAGCATGTGGTGGAGTATAGACAGAGAGAGACAGAGAGAGATGGGGTAGAAGTTGCTCAGGGCTCAGTCTAATGAAGATGTTACTTTTATTAGTGTTAAATCCCTACTGAAGGTAAGGATTTTTCATAAGGCTTTTCCCCATCAAAATACCGGCAAGAGGGTGCAGAGCAGTTACAGCCAGCAGATGATGTGCATGTTGGATAAGGATGCTTTCCAGCGATCTGACAGAGGCTGTGGGGCTCTCTGCAGCCGTCCAACACCGCAGCCTGTGCTTCCCTGCTGTCTCCATCACCGGGTCAAAGCCAAGGCGTGAACATGCTGCAGCAATTATGTTAAGCTGTATTGGGCTTCAACTAGTAAAATTGGGGTACAACTGTGAAGTCTGAGCCTGTAAAATGCTGAATGCTGGCAGCTGTCATTATCTTCCAGGGAGTCATTTGTAGGGGGAAGGATGCAGGATCCATCCCTGGTAAGAAAAACCATACTTCTGTGCCCACCTGTGACGCTCACAGCATTTGTGTGCTGCCCGTTCAAATATGCCCAATGGATCAGAAGCTTTTCCTGGTCTCCTCACTGCTGAGGCTGATGGAGATGTGACCAAGGAGTTCACACGCCTGGGAGCAGCAGTATTATTGAGACGCCAACATTATTTCCCCTCCCAGCCACTTTCCGCTGTTCCACACAGCTAGCCAAATGCTCAGATGTACTTCAGATGTCGAGGTCGCTATTTTGCTCCTGTGCAGGAGAGGCAACAGATATCTTTCCACATTATATATCCTCCTAGATCACAGACATGCCTTCTCTTGTTTCTCTGGGCTTCATCTGCACATGCTGAGTGAGTGAGCAAGTCTGTGGCTGTGTTGCTGTGACAGCCACCCGAGTGCAGGGCGCTGCCACTCTCCTGTGAAGCCATAGGAAATGTTTCGTGATTCAAGATAAGAGGGACCTTCACTTCCTCCTTCTGTGCTTGCAGGGCTAAGCTGCCTCCGAGGCTGCACCGTCCACCCTGACAGCCCACTCACAAAATGGACCAGGAAACCCTTGGAAGTGTCGTGCTGCTCGCCATCGTCACCTTGATAAGTGTTGTCCAGAACGGTAAGAGAAAAATAAGCATTTATTTAAGTGCTTAAAGGGAGCTGAGAAAAGTTCAGGATGATGTATGCTGATCTGATCTTTGGATAGATAATCTTTGTATATAAGTGTGTGTGTGCTTAGGTGTGACTTTGGCTTTAGAAATTATCTTCTAAGCATAAAATATCGCCTGCCCATGTTGCAGTGTCTTGGCAGTTGCATGGTCCTACTCTGATATTCTGGAGATGTGGTGGAGTATATATTCTCTGATATTCTATGTCAGCTAATGAAAGGACTCATAAGCTGAGGTACCCACCCTGTGACAATATGGATTTCGATTTGAGGACTGAGACCTCCTTTCCTGGCTAAAGTCCTTAATGTGTGCAGCCGGGGCTGCTCTCCAGCCATGGGCAGGGGCTGTGGCTCCAGGGGGCTGTGATGGGTCAGACCTTTGCACGGAGCTGGGTGAAGGGGGCAAAACTGCACCGACTCATCGGAGGAGTCTGTCCAGGTTATTTGCGGGCAGCAGCTCTCCTGCTTTCCTGCATCTCCAGGTCCTACAGTCCAACCAACCTCAGTTAGCTGCAGTCCCAAGAACAGTGCGCATTTCCTGCAATGGAGAAGTTTCCTTTTTTTGGCTCTTATTCAGACCTGTGTAGTCCCTGCTATTCTTCAGGATTTCTTAAATAAACCAACAAGTTTCTCTCTTGTGCAAACCTGATTTGGACTTGATCATCATCACTTATAAATATTTAAGCATTTTACCAGGAAATTCTGCCCAGAATACAGAGAAGGCAGTGAGGTTTGCCCCAGCTGCCCTAAGATTGCCCAGGTTCATGGAGAGTCAGCAGTGGGATGGGGGGGCTGACGCAAGTGCTGGAAAATTTCTGTGAAGGCTTCTTGGTATGAATGGGAGATTCGCACTGAGCCCGAACCCCACGTTGGGTCCTAGGAAGTGGGCTGTTCTGGGGCTGCTGCAGAAAGGGGAAGTGGTGGAAGCCTCAGCATAAGCCTGGCTGCCAGAGAGTGAAAAAAAAAAAAAAATAAAAGAGGTACAGATGGGTTTAGTTTCGACATAGGCACCAAATGCCACACCATTTAATACAACCCTCTTTTCTGGTAAATGCCTAGTGTGTGATGTCAGCAGAATAGGGCACGTTGAGATCAGAGCCCCTACCGCAATTGAAAAAAATATGTCAGGTATACATTTCTTCCTATTTAACCAGATGACTTTAGATACAGGTTTTTTTCCTCTCACTCTGAAACTCGAGCATTTGCCTTCCAGCCTGACATGCGCTTTTATCTCACGGCAATCTGTCTGTGAGATTATTGACCCAACCGCTGCAGACGGGCAGCGGGGTGCTTGGCAAGGGGCTCTGCGTGCCAAGCAGTGGTGGCACACAGCCCTAAGCCATGATTTCAGACCTTGCGTCATTTGGTTTCCTCCTCCCAGGCTTTCTGTCTAGGAAGACCAGACAGATATGCAGTCCTGCAACGAATGCAATACACAAGGCAGTAGAAATGCTCATCAAAGGATGTCAGCTGTACTGAACTCTTGCTGTGGCTTGGGTTCAGCAAAGCACCTGGGCATCTGCTTGATTGTCTTTAAGAAGGTGAAGCCAGTACCATGTAAATTAGGGTTTATATGCTTTTCTGCAGGATTAGAAAACAGTTTGGGTGAATACTGTTATTCCCAAAGCTGGAGGTTGACTGTGGTGCTGGCCCAGTCTGACATCCATTTATTGTCACCTTGTCCAGTTACTGTAACCTTGTTCATGTCAGGAATCTCCATATCCTACAGAGTGACTCATGTGGCCGGATGCTGCTGAGTCACGCGTGTAGCTTTAGGTTTTGTTCTTGCATGAGAGATGTTGCAAGTCAGCAGCTTTCAGGGCAAGTCAGTGGTCATTGCTGGGCAGATTGAGATGGAGAAAGCAAAGCAAAGTCAACGGAAAGAAAGAGTAACCTGCACGTTTGCCAGCACTCGCCAGGTTGGAGCATCAGCACATGGTTTCTGTTGGCATGAACTTGTGAAACAACCAGGCTTGGATTCAACTCTTGTGCTGGAGTGGGACTGCAGGGGTTCAGGCTCAGGGCAGCCTGTGCATCCCTGGTGTCTCAGGCCATCACCTCCCAGTGCAGCTAAGCCAAATTAAACCCCTCAGCTTTAGCCCTGCTCCTTTCAGTCACCTCATGCCAGCTTGTGAAACCACCTTCTTGCCTTGAGGTTCAGGGTCAAGAGCAGGAAATATAACCATGGTGTTGCAAGCTGCTTCATGCTGTATTCTCCCATTTCCCCAGTGCCAGGCTAACAGGATCCCAATGCTGCCATGATGTGAGCGCAGACCTATGGCAAGGGCCACTCCTGGATGTGATCTGTCAGCTCTGCTCTGGTCCTTGGCAGACTTTCAGCTTGGCTGAGCCTCAGGTACCTGGGACTCAACTCTTGGGCTGCTTGCTGGAGAGATTTTGGGAACCTGCAGGGCATGTGAGGTCGACAGGGCTAAGGAACCATAGAACTGGGGAGCCACTTCCCAGGGAAAAATCTCACTTGAAGCAGGAGGCTCCACCTCTCCATATGACAGTGACATGCTGAGTCCCCTTCTGATTGACTGCCCTCAACTTAGGCGTCCATGTGGTCCTGAGGAAATATAGTCACTGCAGTGGGTTAGAGGTGATTGACTGAGGCATTTTCTGTAGAGATGGACATCTCATGTGAGGTGGTTGTCTAAGCTCCTGAGTCAATGGAGAAAGACCAGTCCTTCAGTGGGGTGGTTTCTCTCATGCCACTAGCTCTTGGAGGTATGGATTGACCTCTGGAGGTGCCTTTCCTCAGTTTCCCTCTGTGACCTACTGTTTACAGAAGGAAAATATCCACCTTTCCAGCACTTCTCAATGTCTCTGAAGTGAGGTGAGACAAAGCCTGCTCCTCAAGTGTACATGATAACCCTACATCTGTCCTTTGCCCTAATGCCCAGTTTGTTGACCAAGGATCCATACACCATGTTGGAGACAGCAAGAGATTCCAGGACAGATGCCTGGGCCTCCACAGCCAGATTCTTCCCAGGAGACCCAGCACACCCATGACTGGTCAGCCCTGGTCCCAGAGACTGTGCACCATGAGTGTCACCACCAGCACCTCCAAGTTCTTGTCCTCTGTGACCACTGTCACGTTGGACACGTCTCTGTTCAGCCTGATGGCTCTCAGCCTTTCAGAGCCTCTCTGCAGCAGCACATCAGCATTTGGGAAGTGGAAGCAATTGCAGCAGGAGAGAGGGAGATATATATAGTTTATTCTTGGCTTTCTCTGAAGCTGTGGCATCTTCTAGTGGTTTCATGTACATGCTAAAAGGAAGCGAGGAGGTATGCTATGTATCCCACGGAGCCCATGCAGTCCCAGGCCTGCAGGAAGTGGTTTTCCATCTACTATGAGTACAAAATTTCCATCCAGCCTAGTCCTCTTCAGCTAGGTCCTCTTAGACACCAGAGGCAGATGAATAGTCCCATGCCAAAGGCTGGGGTGGCATGCAGGTGGAGATGCCTGGAGCTCTTGGTGGCTATGCTCTCTGCTCTGGGTTCCCCAGGACCAGGTCCTCCAGGAGCCAACCAGTGCACCGCGCTGGTGACAGTGGGAGGGTCTGCAGCCTGGCTCACAGTGGGGATGCTGGCCTAAAGTGCTGTGAGTTTTTCTGGAGAAAGGCTGTGTGTACCCAGAGAATCACTCAGTGGCTTTTAGTGAAGGCAACGGAAGTCCAAAAGACCTGATCACAGCATCAGTGAGGGGAAAAAGAAGGTAACTCTTCAGATTCTAGGGATTAAGTCCTGCAGCTTATCAAGTTACACTTCTATTGTTATAATAATTTTTTTCCTGATGGGATATCTTTTTTTTTTATATATATATATATATGGCTAATATTCTAAACCATGGGTGATTTGCGTACACTGGGATGGGATGCATGACAATACAAAGCTTGCAGCTTGTAGCCTATGAGGGCTCTGTCTGGTGCCTTTAGACACATGATTGATAGTCTTGGGTTTACTGTCATCAGATAAGATGTGTTTGTCAGGTGCATGGCACATTATCTTGAGGTGCTGCATTTTGGCAGCAGCTAACACTCTGACACACCACTGCTGCTTAAAAGGAGGATACACACAATATGGACACATAGGGATCAGCCATCAGGACCAGGTTCTCAGTGGGCCTTTCTGGAAAAAGAAGCAGCCCAGCGGGATGTCCCTGGTTTGGCAAATGGGTATCACTGAAAGAGAAGAGACTCCCTTGTCTCCCTGCTCTATTAGAGAGTGAGAATTGGGTTTGGCAGCTTTTTCTAGAAAGCTTTTTTCCCACTGGGAGCACAAAGGATGGAGTCTGGGCTGTGCATCAGGCAGAGGTGTGGGCTGTCAGATATGCAGTGGGGGCATGAAGGAGGGCTCAGAGGGGAGGGCTTGCTGTCAGTCACACACGAACCCATGGGGATGTCTGAGGTCACGTCTCACTGTGCCCTTGCACAGAGGGTTTGGTTATACCACGGTGACAGAGCGAGCACCCTGGCCACATCCTGCACCTCCACGCACCCGCGTCCTCTCCTGCTATCTAGCCTGAGCACAGTTCACAAGAACAGACCTGAGCCCAGCTTCTGCAATATCTCCAAATTACATCTCAGATCAAATACTCTGTGTTTCTTTAACAGCTTTTTTTGCTAACAAAGTGGAGCATGAAAGCAAACACTGTAATGGCAAGGGGTTCCAGCGGCCAGGATCCTCCGCCTTTGACCGCGTCTACACTGCCAAGTGAGTAGACAAGCCCTGAGGAGCCAGTGGGGACAGAGTGGGGTTTGTTTCTCTCTTCGCAGGGTTTAATCCAAACCCTTTTGGGGTCCAGAGATGGGTTCCAAATGCCCTCAGACGAAGGTTTTGCTCTGCAGTTCTACTGCTGTGTGCATTGCTGTGACGTTTAGACCTGCAGTTCACCAGTATGTTTGCTGGTGAACCCAGCTCCTTTCTGGGTGCTGTATTTGTATTGGACTGGCAACCCTTATTCACAGAATCACAGAATGATATGGGGTTGGAAGGGAGCTCTGGAGATCATCTAGTCCAACCCCCCTGCCAAAGCACGTCCACCCAGAGCAGGTTGCACAGAAACACGTCCAGGAGGGTTTTGAATGTCTCGAGAGACAGTGACTCCACCACCTCTCTGAGCAGCCTGTTCCAGTGCTCTGCCACCCTCAACGTAAAGAAGTTCCTCCTCATGTTTAGGTGGAACTTCTGATATTAAAGTTTGTGTCCATTTCCTCTTGAATTTATTGTATTATGCCCCTTCATTTGGGAACCCGTTCACCCAGCAGTAGCTAGCTCTGGCAGTATGATATGAGCACAGCCAGGGTCCCAGGGGCACTGCAGCTCAAAAGGAAAGAGTCAGTGGAGAGACACTGATATGCTGAGGAGCAGGTCAGTGGCAGAGCTCCTACAAATCCCTTGGTCCGTGGGCAGCTCCCTTGGCACACAGCTCTCTGCTTCTCCACCACATCCGTACCTCTCGTCTTTGACAACCCTTCAGACATGAGCAGAGGGGAAAATGAATTCCAATCCAGAAGAAAAAAGAACATAAAATATTTTTTATTACCCGTGAAGTACTGATACTGTGCTTGAAACTGGATGGGAGGTCCAAGTGCTGCCCTTCACAGGTGTGCAACCTCTGCCAAGGACAGAGTGCTTCCCCCTCGGAAAACATTCCCGGCTGATGGAAGTAGCTGGAAATCACTCCTGTTCCCCTGCAAAGACACATGTTAACTCTGTGAGACACTCCTCTCTGCGGCGTGATTCTCCTTTTGTTGGTTTCATACAGCTTTCAATGCTGGTAACTTGATTAATATGACTTAATTACAAGGGTTTTACAGGCCAACAAAGCACACAGCACCTTTTATAAACATGCCGTGATCAAACAGGTTGGAGGAGGAAAGTGGCTTTCACAGGTGCCAGGCAAGTGCGTGGGGCAGTTTGTTTTCCTCATCAGGCAGGACAAAGGCATCTTTTATTCCAGTGAGGAAACAGGGAAGCAGACCCGGGGGTGAGGCTGCCACCATGTTCGGGCACAGACACGCCAGCCAGCCCCGGGCAGCTGCCTGCTGCAGGCAGGTCGGGGGCTTCCCACCACTCTGGGGGTAAAATCCCACCCGCAGCGGGATTACTGCAGCCCAAATTCACCCCCCGCCACCCTTTGCTGGTGAAATGTGCTGATTTTGCTTCTGTTTCCCCCGTGTTCTGACCTCTCTCCGACAAATTCCTTTCCAGCCAGAACTGCGGACACGCATACCCTACGTTTCTGGCTGTGCTGTGGTGCGCTGGCCTCCTCTGCAGCCAAGGTAACACACGAGTTTTTTCCCCTCTTCAACCTTGCACCCCTTTCAGCAAGAGGATGGTGAGCATTTTGGAGGTTACGCTTCCAGGGACCAAATTCTCCTGCAGTGGGGGGACCAGTCTCACCCAGCTGTCCTGCAGCTTGCCATGCTGTTTAATTAGCAGCACACTCCCTGGCACAGCTTATGCCAAAACGTGTCCCCAGACACGATTCCAACCATTTCCCATATAAGCATTACGGATGAGATATCTCTGTTTTGGGTGGAGGGTTTAGCACTCGGATGCTGGATGTTGCATTATTCACCCCAAAACTGGAAATGGGCTCATTAAACTGCCAGAGCTGCCAGCCTTTTCCAGAGCTGAGGGCAGCCCACTATTTACCTGCATTTCTAAAGATGATCCCCTTTAATGCAATTTGAGCTTTCTTGAAGTTAAAGTGAGTAATTTCCTGGGGTCTGTGGCTGTTCTTTCTGGAAGAAAGGAGAAGGGATGCTGCCTGCAAGTGTGGAAAAATCAATAATTAGGAGGGAAAGGAGAAAAGCCACTTCTAATGTTCTCAGAAATGAGTATTGGACCATAGTACAGTCCTCCACTTGCTCCTAGAGAAGTGCATCTATCAACTGCCTTTTATTTATGGTGAAAGCAGTGCCTGAGCTGGCACCCTCCGTCCTGAACCCAGCATGACCCACTCTGGGTTTCTGCAGTGAATCCAGCTGCGGGCAGGATTACACCCACAAATTCTTTAGAAAAGCTGGTGTGAGGGCAAAGCAGGTGCTCTTTTTCCCATGCAAAGGTCTCTGTCCTGCTTCCCGTGCTCATCCCACAGCCCAACACTGCAGGTTCCCGTTTCCCAGTCCAGCCCGGGCAGCAGATGGGGACGGTACGTACAGAGAGACCCATGCTGGTGTCTAACGCCTCGTTTTACCCTTTACTCAGCTCCTGCCGCCTTTGCCGGCCTGATGTACCTGTTTGTGAGGCAGAAGTACTTTGTGGGCTACCTCGGGGAAAGGACTCAGAGGTAAGGGCGTGCAGAGCCTCTTTACGAAATCCAGGGTGCCACGGCAGCGCAGCCAGATGCTGCCACTTCCATGGGCGCAGCCACCAGCTCAGGGAGCTGCCTGCCACGGCTGCTGGGATGGGGTGGTGCAGGAAAGCCCCGATATTCTGGGGGCACAGGAGGAGCTTTGGGAGATGAAGGAGGTGCAGTGGCACTGGGGTCAGGGGGGCTGCAGGAACAGAGCGGCTGCTTCAGCAGCTCCTGCTCACAGCTTCTGCAAATACACACGTTTGTGTGTTAGTGCCACTGTTTGCACAAGATCGTCTTTTTATATTAATAAAGCTCCTTACACGCATGTGAAACAAGATTGCCCCATAACCTGTGGTGGCTGAGAAGACATACGAGCCCCTGTGAATAGCCACTTTTGTAAGCAGCAGCCTACGCTGAGCGCAAAGAGGCCAAATCCAGACCCAAATGGATCCTGAAAATGGCATTTAAGAGCTCACAGCTGCCTTGCAATGCAAGATAGAGAAGAAATTTACCCCCTCCATCTCAGCCCCTGAGGTCCTTCTGCTGGTCTCAACAGCAGAGTCTGAAGTCTGAGGACGTTTCGTGTGAGGTGATGTACGTTAATGAATTGCTTTCCCCCCTTTCTGTCTCCTCAGCACTCCCGGTTACTTATTTGGAAAGCGCATCATTCTGTTCCTGTTCCTCATGTCCGTGGCTGGAATACTCAACTACTATCTCATCTTCTTTTTTGGAAGTGACTTTGAAATGCACATAAAAACGATAACCAGCGCGATCTCTCCATTGCTGCTCATCCCCTAACTCCCCGCAGCGCTGAGGGGGTCAGCGCGCTTAATATATCGATACCCAGAAGCAGCCATAATTCAACTGTTTAAGAAATGAACCCGTAACCCTTTTAGATTGCTGTAAATCTCGTGCTTGATGGGCTTTGTAGTTTGACTTAACCTTGCTTTTTCCTTCAGGAAAAAAGATTTATCGTGAGCACTTGGCACGCCCAAGGAATGGTAACAACTTCCAGTTAATTCTTTAGAGTTTTTTGGCTAAACTGCAGCTTGCAAGCCGATCGCATGACTGGAAGAGACATTGTACGCTTGCTTCATAGCTGTGTGGTACCCAGCTTTTGTCTCAAAAGCCAGAAACCTCTCGGTGTCATTCCTGACCGATGGCTCCCGCACAGGCATAGCCTTCCTCCGGCGTCCCGCACGCCCCCGCCCGTGCAAAGGCATGGACCAGCCTCTTCACCTGCCCTTTCCCTCCCACTTGTTGATGACTGAGCTCCAGCTGCTGCGGGAGGGCGGCAAATTGGCCCCTGTCTGGTCTTCCTTGATAAATATTCATGTGTGTAACACTCCCGACACTGATCTCATTTACACTTCAGCCTTTTTTGTTCCCCCGGAGCTGTGGAAAGGGGTCTTCCGTAAATGAGGAGCTGGTGTATTGACGGTGGGGTTGGTTTTGTTTTGCTTGGCTTTGTTTAATAAAACAGTCTAAAAGGATGAAATCTGTTTGCTCCCATCCTCTTTGCCTGGTGCGTGATCCCAATGCTCCACGGCTCGGCAGCTGGCCGGTGAGCGGAGCGCGGGCAGCAGCACCGGGCTCTTTGTGCGAGCCGCTAATTGCCCTGGGCACGGCCTCGAGAAGACTCAAGTTTAACAACTCCCTCTCTATTAGCAAGTTTCATTTTCTGCCTCCATCACTAACAATGTGCCCTACAAGTCCTTGCTGAGGAGCCGGTTTGATTAGGGAGATGGACCGAGGTAGGCAAACAGGCCGGCACAATCTTTTTAAACATTGCTACCCTATGAGTGCCTGAGCTCTTAAGCCTGCCTGATTACTGCGTGAGGATGGATAAAGCTGTATTTTATGACTCCTTTGGGAGGGACAGAGACTCCTTGCTACGTGAGAAGAGGGTTTGCAGAGCTGTTTGCAGGAGCAGGCGCAGAAAGCTGCCTGCCTTTGTACCACGTACCAAGGCTGGTGGGTTTTGCTGCTGCCCGATGGGGCAGAGGGGCTTGTGCACGGCTCCTCTCCTCTGCACCTGACCCTTCACACTGCCAAAGTAACGCACACCCCATTTTTCTTATCTTCTACAGGATTTTTAGATGAGAAAGATTAGTAAGAAACATAGTTATTAGTAATAAACATATTATCTGATCAATGCTTATAAATACTTAAATGGAGGGTGTCAGGAGGATGGGACCAGTCTTTTTTCAGTGGTGCCTAGGGACAGGACAAGAGGAAATGGGCACAAACTTGAATACAAGAAGTTCCACCTAAACATGAGGAGAAACTTATTTACTTTGAGGGTGGCGGAGCACTGGAACAGGCTGCCTAGAGAGGTGGTGGAGTCTCCTTCTCTGGAGACATTCAAACCCTGCCTGGACAAGTTCCTGTGCAGCCTGCTTTGGCAGGGGGGTTGGACTAGATGATCTCCAGAGGTCCTTTCCAACCCCATGTGATTCTGTGATTTAATGCATGATGATTGGCTAATAAATGTTCTTACTGGTTAGAATAGGTAATTCAAAAAAATACAATCTAACCTCCAAACCTATAGCTGCTGAGACACCTTTTTCCCAGGCACAGACAGCACTTAGGTACCTTCCCTCCCCTCCTTCTTAAACCACTGTAACACGTTCCAGACCCTGCTTCGCACCATGCTTCTCTGCCACCCTCTCTCCGTAGCTTAACAGCAGTCACCCGTCCTTGGTGGTGACCCACCACCCCTCTGCCCCATGGGGTCAGTCCACCAAGGGATGGCAGCCCCTCAGGAGGAGAGGGGTAACCCCTGTGTTCTGGAGCAAAGGCTCATGCTGCCACCATCGTTACTCAGTTCAGAGGAAGAGACGCTTCACCAGGACCACAGTCCTTGCTCTCCAGCCAGTATGGTTTCCCTGAGGTCTGAGACTTTTTTATGAAGACCATAACTTGTGGGAGGTGGGTCTCCCAACCCTTTGTGTCCACCTTACAGGTTTCCCCAGCTGCATGAGTCTCCCCTGGTGCCTTTTTGTCCTCTATAGTAAGAAACAGCTCACTTGACCTTCTTCTGATGTCTCCTGCTAGCATGAGAAGAGGCTCTCCATCAGTCAGCTATAAAGGCAGAGGATTCAAATGTACATTTTGGGTCAGCTAATCTGTGCCTCTCTATTCTCAGGCCTCTCTGTTGACTTGCTGGTTGGTTTCTACTCAGCTGTATTTAGGTGAAATCAGGTGATCTTATGAGGGAACTAAGGCCCATCTTTTGCTGTAATCATTTATTTTGCAAGACTATGTCCTACTTACTTCCTCAAAGCCTTTCTGATAATGAAAGCGATGAAAATGTAGGCAAAATCTATTTTCCATCTATCTATAAATGGAAATGGTGATAGTATCAGACAAACAGGTGGTACATAAATCGATCACTATGTAAATTCTCTGTGAACATTACGTTGTGTTTTCCATGTTACGGGCAAGCCTTGTGGTTGCATTTGCCTTCCCACTCTTTCTATGAAAGGAAGGCAACGTCAGTGCTATTTGGGCTTTCCTCACTGTGTTAGACAACTCCAGCTTTTATTTTCGGCAGTAAAACCACCCTGATCTGGGCGGTACAGTTGCCGGCATGTTGCACACCAGCTGCTCAGGAAGCCGCACAAACATAGGCTCATTCCAGGGGTTGGGGTGGACTCAATGACCTTTAAAGGTCCCTTCCAATACAAACCCCTCTATGATTCTATAGATCCACATGCAAAAATGCATACACTACTGTAAAAGATATATGGGTGCATACTGGCATCACATACACGTGAATTCACTAGGACTTACCCCACAATGGGTGCGGGGACATGACTGGTGGCAGAAGTGGCAGTCCCCTCTGATGGCTCCCATTCAAGGCTGGCTTGCAAGCACCAGGTACCAGCACTCACGCTTGGTGCAGTGCACAGCAGCTTCTGGCCTGGAGCCAGAACGTTGTACGCAAACAGCTCTCACTTTCCCATCCTGCTGATTGCAACGATGCTGCTAATTGTCCCCTTCACTGTGCTGCCGGGGTTTGGGGCTCTGCTCCACCAGTGGTGCCCCAGCTCCTCACGATGGCGTGCCACCACCACACCACGTGGCTGTTTGTGCATCCGAATTCCACATACACAAATGAACATATCGTCTGTGTGTGTATAGCATAGACACGGTGTGTTTACTTACTATATCTGTACATACATATGTATATTTTTATGTGTATATATATATATATGTAGTAGGTGCTGAGTCATGTGAATGCTAGAGGCTTTTCAGGGAAGGCAGGAAAGCGTGTTGCTCAGGCACCAGCCCTCTCGCAGCTTGCAGGCTGTGTACATCAGAGACTGCAGAGACTGCTGGAAGCTGGGCTATCACAGGATGCTTTTGATCTGCTGACAAAGGCCTGGAGTACACACAGTATTCCTGCCACAGTAACCGCCTCTGATTCCGTACAGCACTACAACCCTCTAGTGGAAACTCAGCCCTATCGGCATGCCGGTGCTTTTGGCCATGGGATGAGCCATTCCTTTGAGTTTTGAAGCCTGACAGTGATACCGCGGCATCCGCATTTCTGAACAGATGCATTGTTGCTATCAAATGCTATTTTTTATTATTCTGGCATGTAGGAGCCCGGTCCTGAAGCAAGACCCCCATCCTACCCATCACAAAGCGGGCGAATTGCCTAGTATGGAGTCCGAGCAAGCAGGTAACATCAAAGTGGGATAAGAAATATGTGTGTATCACCCACAAGGGTTTTTTGCAGTATTTCCCAGATTCTCAGTTTCCCGGAACTTGCAAAATCGGCCTGTGCAGTATCAGCTCGCTCTGAGTCATGTCTACACCAAGTCAAGTTTCCAAATGAGTCTCTGAGGATCAGGAGAGCAGTTCTGCTGGTGTGGAGCAAAGACTGACCCTGGGCAGCTTCTTCAGCCCTTGCCTGCTCTGAGATTACTTTCTTTTGGCAGAGCAGCTGGTTTAACATTCGCGGAAACCTTTTAAATGTCCGTTTTGAAATGCTGCAAAGCACCGAGCACTGGCCCGAGTCAGTGCTGTGCCTTTTGCAGACCGCAGAGGGGGGAAGGTTTAGGCCATGCTGGTAATGCTTGGAAATAGTCCACCCTCAATAAGTGAAAGGGCAGGACAGAGTGAGAACAGTGGTAAAACCATTCCCTGGGTGATTTTAAATTGGTCTTATGTCCCAGACGGAGTGAGCAGGGTGAGCGTTCCCATGGAAAGTCCCTCGGTGAGCTGCAGAGCCCAGCAGCGCCTGCCCAGCATGACACGCTGACGCTTAGGAGGGGGAAGGACCTTGGAGGCTGCGATGTCCCTTTGAGTCACCTGGAGGACACGTGCAAGCTTCACTGTCCCTTTGGGCAACCAAGACTGCTGTCCCCAGGGCTGTCACGAAGGGTGCAGGACCCCTCAGCTGTGGCTCCTCTCAAGATGGTTCAGTGCCTCAAGGGATTAGGGTGGAGAAGCAGCCTCTGCACCACTGACTGGCTGCAGCAGAGAAAGAGCTGCTTTTAGCAGCACTGCCGTGACCATCAGGAAAACATGTCCCATGGAGACAAAGAGCTTGAGCTGGTGCCAAGCCTCTGCCTCTTGGTGTACCTGCCCCAGCAGAGGGAGGCTGTGGGCAGGAGAGCATCATCACTCCTCCACCCACCCTGCTGCCAGAGCATCTCCCTGCTCCCAGCCAGCGCTCAGGGACACAAAACCTGGCAAAAGTGAGATTCCTGCCCCAAAGGACAAACAGCCTCCACAGCAAGCTGTTTTTCCCCTTTAGAGGAGAAATAAATAACTTTTCAGTTTCAGCTATGAGGATCTTCACACTGCGAGATGATTTCATCAGACAGACGAGCTCCTGGGGCTTTGTGCTCCCTGCCTACTGAGCTGCTTCGATGCTGTCCCTTGGGTGCTTCCCACTCATCCCCGAGGGAAGGGGACCGGACACCGAAGGGCCAGCTGTGATGTGGGGCACGGAGAGCAACTATGGTGTGTTTTTCACTTAAAAAAATAAAGGCGTGATGGCGTTGCGGTGGCGTTAAGTTGGTGGTTGTGGCAGCGCCATGTGGGAGCTGGCAGGGACCGCTTGCACCCCGGGACCTCTCACAAGGCCAGGGGATGCTTTGGGAGGCTCGGGAGAGGGGCTGCCGCCCGCTGCGTTGCTATTTGCCACCACTCGAACAAGCATACGGCTGATTTATTGTGCCTGTGTTTTCCCAAGAGAGCGCCACCGCCGCCTTCGTCCCCAAACAATGTTTTCTGAGCCCCCTCAGTGCTCGGGGATTAAGCAGAGCAGCACGATGTCCCCAGGCCAGCTGCTTCATGCTTCTCCAGTCATTTGTGCTGCAGCAATTTCTTTTCAAAAGGCAGCACCAGCCTGCCCGCTGCCCTCAGCAGATGGGAGGGGACGGTGCATGTCCCCGCCAGCAGCCGTGGGGCCACAATCCTGCCGGCTGCTGCATCCCTGTGCTCTCTCACCTCGGCGGGGACCGCGTACCCTTGCTGGTGGACAGATGCCGGTGAATGGATTTACCTCCTTGTCTGAGACTAGACAGCTTCAGCCACAAACCAAATCAGGCTGTCATTTAACAGAGTTTAAGTTACAGCTCGGTCCTGAGCTGTGTTTAACAATACTGTGGCTTCTTGGAGCGTATCTAGCTCCACATGCCTGCAGCAGAGGCACTGCTGAAGACCAGAAAATAATAGTTTTCATGGCATGACCCCACTGCTCAGGCCAATTCTGACCTCATTCCCCAAGTCCCATGTGCTGCCTCTCCCTGCTCCCATCAAGCTTCCCAACCATCCCCTTCAGTGCCAGCCCTAATCGGTCACCCTTCTCTGTGTTTGTTGTCCTCTCCGCATCCCTCTGTCCAGTCAATATGCCTGTTGGCAGAGGTGTTTGGTGAGACAATGATGGGAGCTGAGATGGATGAAAACAATTTCCCCCCCCCCCGCCTTATTTGCTTGTTTTTAACTCATGTCAGCTCTCTGATCCTCAGTGTTGCAGGTGAGAACCCCCAACAGAAATACTTGTGGAGCTGTTGGGGCTTTCCCTCTGCGTGGTGAAAATGCTGTGCTGATGTATTAGTCTTGAGGCACTGCTACATGGGTGAAGTTTTCTTCCCCTGCTTCACACCAAGTTATTATAGAGTCACCCAGAGGCCAAACCCCCTTCTCTCATCTCACACGGTCCATAGGATTGACATGGCACCCCACGCAGTGCAGAAGACATGGCTGTACCCGGGTCCTGCAAGCTTGCAACCTCTGCTGCACATCTCTGGCAGCACAGACCCTACCCACGACATACTAGTGACACAGCTCACAAATGGAAGCAGCAGGAGACTCTGTCCAGGCATGTTACAGGGACAAAACCCCTTGGCAGTCATCGCTTGTCCCACCCAATGTTGGTTTAATGGCTCCTGGGTTGCTGTATTTCAGAAAAGCACTTTCATTTCCCAAACAGGGGCTTAAGTCAGTAATTTTATTCTTTCTTTGGACTGAAGTAGGAGGATGTAACCCTTCTGACACAGGGTTTCGCTGGCAACAGCGTAGTCTCGGCTCAAATTTGAAGAGGTTGCTAATAAAATATCAGTTCCAGCTCTCTGGCAAAAGTGAGCTGAACTTTTCCCGTTCACACACACACCACACAGCCTTGGAAACAGTCTTTTATGAAAAGGGAGAAATGAAAGGCAGAAAGATAGAAAAACAGTGATGCATCCCTACCCTTTCAACAGCCCAGTCTCCCCGGCGACGTGCCCTGGGCCAGCTCCCATGAGGAGTCCCCATCCCACCAGAGCCACCCACTTCCCTGTGGGACTGCACGCATTCCCCCGAGCCTGGCATTGCTCAGATGCTGCAAACCCAAAGCTCAAGGCTTACCACATTTGCACCTCAGCGGCACCTAGCTCTGGTATTTTGCTATAAAACATGTCTGCAAGAGGCTGCCCTGGCCTCCCAGGTGTTGAGTGTCCTCCATCACCTCTCACTCCGTGGTGGGCTGCTCCAGAGGGCTCGGCTCTTTTCCCTCTACATCCCAAGATTCCCTGTGACACGTTCTGGTTTCCCCCCGCGCTGTGTGGTCTGAGGAGCTGCCAGCCGGCGGCCTGTTCAACATCCTAATTTGGAACAGGGCTGCCTTCCCGGCACTCCTCAGGCGTTTGGGTGTTTGCTCACTGTGGGACATGGAGACACTCGTCTGCGTGGCTGTGGGCAGTCTGGACCTGCTGACAGATGCGTGACACACAGGACTGCCCCTGGTTAACTTTTTGCACCCCCGGAGCGGCCGTGAGGGGATCTGGTCGGGTCTCCCCACATGCTGCTACCATGTAAATAATGCGTGGTGGGTGAAGGTCCAGATGTGAGGTTACACATCACGTGGCAAGGCTGCGGTTTCACACACCACTGAGCACATTTGATAGCTTGCAGGCACTGGAAGGAGATGGTTCATACCTCCCTGTGCTTTCCCCAACCCTTGCTTTCCCAGTCCCGGGCCTGGTGTCTCATCCCCATCTTTGCTTCAGCATCCAGTAGATCTTTCCCTGAGCCACCCCACCCTTGCAAATGCCAAAAGACCTCCCATTTCTGTGGGTTACAGGAGTCTGCAGAAAGGGTCTGAGAGGCCAGAGCTACTGCAAGATTTATTGCAGGGTGGGAAGCGAAAGGTGCAGCCGCTGCTGGTGGCTGTGAGTTGTGTTTGGCTCGGTGTAGCCAAGGTTGCACTTGGATGATGCCTGTGTAGTTATGGTGTTGGGCTTGAGATCAGTGGTGTCATCCTGTGCAGGTTCAAATGCTGCTTTTAAATGCAGCCAGAAATCATAGGAGGCCTGGTGAGTGTCACTGAGTTTGCCCTGTGCTTACACCCATTCACAGGGATCTGCTCTCAGCCACCATCAGAGGCAGGATCATGTCAACAAGGATTTTTGGTTTGACTCAGTACCACTGATCTTGTATTTTGATGAATTTCTGTTCCTAGTTAATTTTGCAAAGCGCACTAAGGCTTTTCACCAAGGCGAGGGGAAGGGAGCAGTGATGCATGCTGCAAATCAATTAAGAGACATCCTGCCAAATCTGTTCCTTTGTCAAATGATTCAGCAAATGATTACAGGATGGTACAAGTGGGTTTTATTAGTTTAACGTTAAAAACTCAGACTGTACATGAAAGATTAGTCCACAAGCCCTCAAGACTGTAGCTGGGCAGGGCTTGTTCTCTCCCTCCACCAGGAGATGACCATCAGTCACACAGAAACATCAAGCCTAGATGCCACCAGCTTGCTCCAGGGCTTGCAGTAGCAAAGGAGCCTCCTCCTCACATTTTACAGGGGAGGGGACCTCTCTGCTGGCACAGGGCACAGCGTGGTCCTTGTGCAGGAGCTCCACACAGCTGCAGCCTCAAGGGCAGTAACAGCATTGAGGTGGGTGTGAACTGTCTCCTTGTGGCTTGGGTGAGGAGACAGGTCCCGGGGCCAGTGATGATGCTGAGCAGTACCCCAGCAAGCAAGCAACCTGACCTGCAACCCATTGGCACCCTCAATCCACCTGGGGAAGCTCACACAAGCAAAACCTGCCCTGACCTCCTGTTGTGCTGTCACTTGAAAGCAGCACAGGACAAAAGCTCCTGGATGCAGCTTGCCATGTTCTGAGTCACTCTGCCCTCTCCCAGTAACTGCACCCTCTCATCACTCCATCCTCCATGCCACGGAAAGGTGATTCCACAAAGGCAAACACCACCATTCCCATCCTGAGGACCATCCACAGCTGCTGCATGTCACTGCTGGTGCTCAGCCCTCTTTGCCTGGACCTAGAGCCCATGGCACATGGTGCTGTCCCCTCCGAATCTTTATTATCAATGAGAAATTTAGCAATGCAGCCAGTGGAACTGCTCATCTCTGAGCCTATTGTGTTACGTGGCGGCTGGAGTGAGTAGGAAGCCAAACTTTGTTTCACCCACTGAACTTCCACTTGCAGGACTGGTGGCACACACCAGTCCATGCTGCTGGACATGCTGCAGCTTGTACAAGAGACTTGGTGAGTGGTGGGACCCTCATTTATGGAAGAAGTGGCATCCTGGGACTGATGTGCTGTCTTCACTCAGTTTTTTTTCATAGAAGTATGGCAGGAGCAACCCTGAAACCTGCACTGTTGCACCTACTGCATCCCATCCTCAGCCTCCTTCAGCAAAAATGCCACCGAATGCAAGTTCAGGGCAGATCTACATCAGATATATGTCCCCAGACAAGCCAGCACAAATACAGTGCCAACAGCTGTGGAAGTGCAGCTCAGGGCAACATTTGGCAGCATCCTTAATGCTTCCCTCCCTCCCTTCTGGGCTGAGAAAGCACAGAGGGTGATGCAGCAACCGTTCCTTCAACACAGTCTGTGTTGCAGCTCTTTGTTTTATAGCGGAGGTGTGGCAAGCCCTAGGCAGGCTACACATCCCAGTTCAAACCAGTTTGCTGTGGGCCTTGGCAGGTGTCAATTGGACAAGCTTTCATGAGTTTCATTCTCAATATGGCAGCATTCTTTACTGTTGCTGTCTGGGGTTTTCCAACCCAGATGGCAAATGTTAATTGGCTTTTTCCTATGCTTCACTACTGTAATATGGTTTACACTAACAAGGGATCTAAAGTTCATTACTGGTCCGGTTTCTTGGTCTTTCATTATAAAGTGCGGTAGAAATTTGTGGGAGGTATGCTTCAGATACCTATACCCTAAGTGTACAATTGTGGTATAGCTCTGTGGAAACTATACAGGGGTACGTAACTCATTCTTTATATTCACCACCTATGTGGGTAAAGCTAAAATTATGGCACATAGCCAAAGTTCTTGCACCAGTACCCTGCTCGTTATGCCAGAAGGCTCTACTGATTACATCATGGAGTTTATTTCTTTACCATAGGCAAATGTCTAGTGACATCGAGCTTTTGGGTACAGGAGCCTTCCAGGGTTAGGTGTGCCTTGGATGGAAGGTGCAGAGAGCACTGCGGCAGAGCCAGTGCCAGCTTCTAGCAAAGGACCCCTCTGTACAGTGGCTGGGAGGGAGGCAAACCTATGCCCCTGCTCCTGAGGACCTGTCACCATCCTGTGTCTCAAACATTGTAGCCTCGGGGCCGGCACAGGATAAACTGAGCTGGGCTGACTCACACGCTCCTTTTCTGCCTCACCACATATTATATCACTTAGGCTGATGCTCTTCCAACAGGTCTCAGGATTTAGTGCAGTTCATATTTGATCAGGCAGATCCCCAAGGAACCATTTGTATAGCAGAGGATATGAGTACAGAATATGAAGGGACCACCTGGGTCATTAAACCCAGTCCCCTGTTGTCCCTGGCAACTATATAATAGACATTTAATCCAGAAAGGCCCAACTACCTCCACTCCTCCTCCCCTGTGTGGCCAAAGCCTGTAACACGATATTAAAGCCATCACTGAAAGCACATTTCTTGCTGCAAAAAGGCAGAGCTCCCAGAAAATGGAAATTCTCTGGTGTCTTTGGCCATAATATATCGGTAGGAATAACACAGTTCCTAGCAATAGCATTTCACACAGAGCCAGACTTGGCATTTCCCCAAACACTTTCTCAGCCATTTTAGAGATTTATAACTAATAATTGCATAGCTGGATAAATAATTAGACTCTGAGGTTTTGTCTTAGCTTTTTCCTTATAAATAAATCCCTTTTTCACAAGCTATATTAAAACACCTGTCAGTAGTATAATGTGCATTTCATATCAATGACTAGCTTATTTCCTGCCTGGGTACATTGATTTTATTTCCATTACTTGTACTCTTTTATTTATGCAATTAGCAGCCCCGTCATTCACCAGCAATGCAGCTGTTCTGTGTACAGGCGTATATGACTATATCAGAGATGATTCACATATGCAAACACACACGCACAAAGGGTTACAGAGAAACGAGTCAGCACAGGGCAGAAACCCACCAGAGAATGATGGAGCCATCCTAAATTGCGTCTGATTGCCCTGAGTGAGTGCTGAGATACAGCAGAGCTATAGCAGCCCAGGTTGTCCCACTGAAGGAGCACGATGAAAGGAGAGCTGTGACTCCTGACAGCAAACTCCAGCCCTGCAGAGGATCTGTAGGTTAATGTCTAGAAATACTTTCAGATGGTCCTTCCGGGAAGGGCAAGATTGAGAAAGCAGAGAGAGCTATTGCAGTGCTGAGCTCCCAAGAGATGTCGTGTTAGGAGGGATGTATTAAGCACCTAAGAAAGTGAGGGATAAAGAAAAGAGAAAGAGAAGCATTAGCAATGTATTTGCCTCTTGGAAATGTACACTGCTCCCATTTCATTCTTGGTGGGACTAATAGTTGCACAACTACCCAGAGTCAAGGACAGGAAAATAGATACCGTGTTAGATTTATAAAAGGACAGGCATCCTCAGCCCTGGGAATGGATGAGCACATTGCCTTTCGTTGGCTGGAGGCAGATTTATGGGAGGGAGGACGTGGGAGGCTGACGGGGCTGTTGCTCTCCCCCACCCCATCACTGCCACCCGGTGTGGCACGTGCTGTGCACCATGTCAGGGAGGCTCTGCTGCCCCTCATCACCACCGCAGCCCTATCTGGCCCCCTTTTAATTTCCGCCCATCAGTCCCTCGTGCAGCTTTGTTGGCTCTCCCTGGCTTCAGTCTTCTCTCAGGTTAGATGAAATCTCTCTTCCAATTTAGAGAATGCGGTTTGCAGCCCACAGGAATCACCATCTCCTTGAGGAGTGTGCTGGGGGAGAGCAAACAAGGTAAAAGCTGCCCAGGAGAAGACTGACTCTTACGTAAACAGAAATTCAACTCAGAAGATCCAGAAAGCCCAAAAGCCTGTGTTTTCTCTGCACTTGATTCCCTATCCATTTTAAGCCGGCTGGGTTCTGTGGTCAGCTAAACCCGATGGAGCTGCAGCAAGTGGGGCAAGGAGGACCTGCGGCCATTACTGAATCCCACAGCAAAGACTGGCTGTAGCCAACATGGACCTGAGTCTGCCTGACCTCAGTACTAAAAACTGGGCTCACTTCTGTGTCAATCAATCAACATGATTTCATGGTTGTGTTGGGACACAAGAGCAAGTAAAGACACTGGCTTTGAGCCCATCATCTCGTGCCTCTGCTCTGACCCTGTGCAAAGGTGAAAAATTATGTGCAAGAGATATTACTTCATGACACTAATTTGTTTTTGTTTAGCTGAAGACCTTTCACACAACACCAGCAAGTACCAATAGTAAAGCAGGTAGATAAACATTGTTTTTTTATGTTTATTCTAAGGATGGGCATATTTTGCATGACAAACTCTAATAAGCTGAGTCAAACAAAAGCAATATGTAAGAACTCATTGCTATTTCCTCATAACCACGCTTTTCTTTGCTCTGTTGGGTCCAAGTCTTGCAGCAAGAGCCATAGGAACACTTCTACAAGTGCACAGGGATGTGATTCTGGTGGAATTCCACCCAAAGTGGAGGGGCGGTGGAGCCAGCAAGCCAGACTGGGCTGCACACTTTCCCCTTTCCAGCAGTGAAGCCGCCTGGGCAGCATCCCTGAAAGAACATCCAGACACCACAGCCACTGCCTTGTGCTCATCTGTTCTCTTAGAAGGGCTGTGCCATCGTAAAAATGTCGATCTATTCTTTACACCACTAGGTGCCTTTGTGGGTCACTTCACTCCGTACGTAGAAGGAAATGAAGGGGATCAACTCCCTTGTGTTTATCATAAATTTTCACATAACTAGAAAGACTTTCCATCTAGGGTCCACGCTGGCCCACGGAGACCTTTTCAGTAAGACGTAGTCAGGGCAGCACAGCAAGAACAGCCAAGCTCTCCTTTGACGAGGTGACCTGTGAGACTGAGAGGCTGGAGAACAATTTGCACAAAGCTACTGTGTCTGCAGTTAGGGAATTGCATGGCATAACTCACACAGAAGACGTTTCCTCTGAAGCTAGGCTATGTCCACTCCCCAGGATGTGATGGAGTTAGAGAAACGGCAGAGAGAGACAACTAAAACAATCACCATATCCCACACACCAGAACTAAGGGGAGCATGATCAAACTAGTAGTAGATTAGTTTAAGACAGATGAAAGTGCTTCTTCACATGGTAGGTATTGAGCCCTCCTCAGAGCCCTACCTGGGTTTCATCTTGGAAAGAGCTAGATGGACCACAGGCAAAAATAGATGAAGGTATGAGACAGAAACTGAGCAGTGGAACAGTCAAGGATGATCAGGGTCCAATACCTCCTCTTTTATTTATCACTATCATCACAACCATTGCATATATGTCTCTAGTCTACATTCATTGACAATTTTGAGATAAGCCTTGTAGGTACTTGTCTGTTTGGCTTTTTACAAGAACACATCCTCAGCTTGTAATTCTTGCACACAAAAAAAAACAAAATAAGAATTAAGAGTCGTGATTTACAAGAATGAGTAAGGCGGTGTTTAACCTAGCCAGCTAATTCTCCTTTAAATCTCCGCTGAAAGCCACAGGCAGGTTTCCAGCATGAGTCTTTCTTCAGTATTTCCTACAATTTGAACAAGAGTTCAGCTGGAGTTCTAAATTACAGGGGGAAATTGGCTTTTCTCCATCTGGTTTTCATCAGTTCTGCAAAGTTTACACAAAATTTGAAATGAACTTCCTAAAATTTCAAAATATGCTGCAGCCATTGGATGTTAGTGGGAAACACTAGTGCAATAACCTGCCAACAAGGTCACACTGCAGAAGAAACTTGACCTTTGGCTGCAGTGTGACCGAAGCAGTGTGAAGAACAACTGTCAGATCACACATGAGGAAGAAGGAGAGTTTTGGGGACTTCACTTTCCATTCAACCCACACGGAAAGAAATCTAGAAACTGGCAAACCCCCACCTAATCTCTATGTCAAACCTAAACTTTGACAACCTTATCAGAGAGATGTTTTTTTAGCTATAAATTTTGGTGCTTCTGCCCATGACCATTTCCAATGAAAGGACCCGGAAACAACCCAAAAGTATGTATCATGACTTTTTGCTATGCTCGGTAACTATTTGTAAGAAATTTCATCATGGGTAAGCTACTAGGCAGGTTGCATGGAGCTGCTCTCCAAAAATGGACCCTGGCAGAGCAGGGAGAGGAGAAGGAAGGTGAGCATAGAGAGAGCCCAGTGAACACAACAAGGTATCGTTGTACAGCTGAGGATGTTTAATGTGGGTGTTAACACAACACCTAACACACAGATCATTTGGGACACGGGAAGCTGCAGGTTCAGTTTTACTTGCTGTGGAAACCCCTCACTCTGGGAATGTTTGGTACACGTGGATTTGTTTAATAGATCTGTAACGAAAGCCGAAGGATGAACATTTATCTTCTCTCAGGGCTGCTCAGGCTGTGAGACTGACTTTTAACAGTCGATTTGCAGCTGTGACTTTCAGCCAGAGAATAGCGCAGAGCTTTGGGCAGGGAATGTGAATCCTGAGCTTCTCTGGGTTTGGGAGGAAGAGAGGCAGAAATCTGGAGAGTTACAGCCCTAGAAGAGACCTATGGAACAGCCATATTATAGGTTAGTCCCAAACTTTTACAAATTTAGGTAGTGGCTACAGATTTCTGTTCCACTGAAAGCCCTGGTGACATAGGCAGGAATTTCTCACAGCATCAAGGTGGTTTTTGGCAGCTCCTATGGGTGCCCTCCACCCTCAGCTATGCTGTGTTTGTGGGACGACATACATATGGGTCCTGGAAATTTATGCAGCTTTTGAATAATCTGGAAAAAAAAAGAGGTGAGGGATTACTCCTAGTCCACATCAGTTTGCTTGTTTGGTCTATGGTGATGTCTCAGAAATGTTAGTTAATGTACATCTAAAACATGACCACATCAGACCTGCCTTCAAAAACAAACTATCCTTTCTCAGTAGATCTACACCTTAGATGGCACCATCCATCCGAGGATTCTCCCAGCTCCCCGTGAGATTTCAACCAACAGATGGCAGCATCCCTATGGCTAATGGCACTACAGCTACGATTTTTGTTCTCGTCAAGGCATGTAGTTTCCCTGGAATGTCTCAGACCTCACTGATGAGCTTATGGTCGGAAAGGCACCATAAGTGTCTCCGTAACAGAGTAAGCAGCTGTGAAAGAGCCTCCACTGGCTGCACTCTCCATTGCGTTCTCGAGGACAGGATGGCTGAAACGAGACTACAAATGCCCCTGAAAACATGGCTGAGTCCCACCAGAGCCAGAAAACACTGCAGCCCCAGCAGCTGTGTGACACCTGATGTGTAGCATCACTGTTTTTTATACCTGAACTTTAGGTGTTTTATGTAACTCATTTATTTACACACTGCCTCCACCCTGTTTGGAAAACCCCATTTGGCACAAGGCACGTGTAGGTGGTCCTTTTGGTCAAACACCACAGGCACTTCTCACTTCTCCTGGCTTTTTGCCACTTGTCCTGTAAAGGCATTTGGCCATTCACAGGCAGCCACAGGCTTTTCCCTACAAGAAACCACTGGAAACTCAATCTCCTCACATTACAGTTTTCTTTCTCAGCCAGCACTTATATTTTACATCCGCTCTTTATTTTAAATGTACAGTTAAGTTGGCCACGCGCATCAATGGTATCAAATTCATTTTTGTGGGGACATCCAACAGACAGCCTCCTGTATCTCATTCACGTTTTGCTGTATGTGCAACATTCGGCCCCAGGGCCAGACAAGGCTTGCTAAAAATCTCCTTGGCCTACCACACCGTATCGGAGAAGGAGCCTGGTGGATTTGGGAAGCAGGAGGCAATTAGATGCTGCAGGGCTGGCCCTGCCTTGCTGAATTTTCTTCTTCCTTCCTAAACGCCACCGTGATGGTCACCAGCCTTTCCTGGGCACTGGCTGTTGCTTAGTGGGTGCTGCAGGGTTCACAGTGCAAGGGGAAGCACAGGGACAAATAGGGAAGACATAGCTGGGAGATGCTGAGGAGGAGAGGACAGGAGACCTGGGAGAGCAGGGGCAGGAACAGACATCAAGTTGGGCTGGAGTTACCTCCCCACTCATCAGTGTGCTCCTAATTTGAAACCACGCCTCATGCAAATGAGCAGTAGTCTCAAGTAAGACTAAGCCAATGTTATTCAAATTTTCCAGATCTGGAAAATTGCATTAAATGACTGAAAACAAAGCAGAATGTATGTAAGTAATTTCTTAATACACCATCCTTGCTCAAATAGTTGCTACTCTAGTAACCTTAAAAAGTAATTAAAAAAAAAAGGGAACTGGAAGCTGCCCATTCACAGGCCCTAGTCCTCAAGGGGAACTTCAACCACTCCAATCTCTGCTGGATGGGCAACAAGCAGGAATTCTCTGGAGTACACTGACAATAACCTCCTGACACAAGTGACTGAAGACATGAGAAGGGGAGATGATCTGCTGGACCTCAGAATTACAAACAAGGAGGAAATGGCCAGGAATGTGAAGGCTGGGGCAGTGCTGGCCAGACCAACCATAAGAGGGTGGAGTTCAGGATCCTGAGAGGAATTAGCAGGGAAAAGAGCAGGACCACAACCCTGGGCTTCAGGAGAGCAGACCTTAACCTCTTCCAGTTGCTGCTTGGAAGAATCCCATTAGAATATGGTCCTGAAAAAAGAGGGGTCCAGGAGAGCTGGTTGATTTTCAAAGATCACCTCCTGCAAGCTCAAGAGTTGTTCATTCCCACATGCAAGATATCAAGCAAAGGCATCAGGAGGCCTATATGTACGGACAAGGAGCTCCTGACAAAACTCAAACACAAAAAAGACGCATGCAACAGGTAGAAGAGGGTCAGGTCACCCAGGACTAATACGGAGACTTTATGGAGTGTCAACAAGGAGTTAAATATGGTGAGGGATGTGAAGGACAAGAAGAAGGTCTTCTATGGATCTATCAGCCGCAAAAGGGAAACTGTGGGCCTGCTGCTGAAGGGAGAAGGGGATCTGGTGACAAAGGATGTGGAAGAACCAGGACAGTACTTATTGCCTTCATTGTCTTGGTCATTCTGGTGACATCTGCCTTCAGCAGTCCAAGCCCCCAAGACTCATGGAAAGTCTAGAGCAAGCAAGAGTTGCTCTCACTCTCGAAGAGTGTTGAGGGAATATTTAAACAAACCGGACGTATAGAAGTCCATGGGACTTGATGGGAGCCACCAATGAGTGCTAAAGGAACTGGCCAATGCTGTTACAAGACCACTCTCAAATATCTTTGAAAGGTTGTGGTGATCAGGGGAGGTTCCTGAGGATAGGGTGAAAGCAAATGTCACTCTTATCTTCAAGAAGAGCAAGAAAAAAGATCTTTGAAAATACAGTCTGATCAGCCTCACCTCAGTCTCTGGGAAGATGATGGAGCAAGTAATACTGGAAACCATTTCCAAAAACAGGAAGAACAAGGTGACTGAAGAAGTCAGCATGGATTTATGAGAGTTATGAAGGTGATGTCATGCTTGGTAAGCCCAATAGCCTTCTAAGATGACACAGTCATCTGCATAAGAAGAGAGCTGTGGCTATTGTTTATCCTGACTTTGATCACGTCTATTTTCACAGACAAACTGATTAAGTACAGGCTAGATATGTGAGTGGTAAGGTGGACTGAAAACTGGCTGAGCTGGTGAGTTCAGAGGATTGTGATCAGTTGCACAAAGTCCAGCTGGAGGACAGGTACTAGTGGAGTACCCCAGGGCTGATACTGGTTCCAATACTATTTAACATCTTCATGAATAAACTTGACAATGGGACAGAGTACACCTCAACAAGTTTGCAGAGGATACCAAACAGAGAGGAGAGTTTCATGCACCAGCTGGTTGTGGTGCCTTTCAGGGCGACCTTGAAGGGCTGGAGAAATGGAATGACAGGGACGTCAACAAGTTCAACAAAGGGGATTGCCAAGCCTTGCTCCATGGGATGAATAACCCCATGCACCAGTACACACTGGGGTCTGACCAGTTTGAAAGCTTTGCGGAGAAGGGCTTGAGGGTCCTGGCAGACACCAAGTGGACCATGAGCCGGTAATGTGTCCTTGTGGTAAAGGTGGCCAGCTGTCTTACGGGCTGCATTAGGAAATATGTTGCCAGCAGGTCAAGGGAGGTGGTCTTTCTTCTCTGGCCAGCCCTGGTGAGACAGATCTGGGGTGCTGTGTCTGGGTCTGGGATCCTCAGTACAAGAGAGGCATACTGGAGAAATCCCCTCAAAGGACCATGAAGATACTTAAGGGATTGGAGCACCTGACATGAGGAAAGGCTGTGGGAATATTCAGCGCGGAGAAGGGAAAGCTCAGGGGGATCTTACCAATCTGTATAAATACCTGATGTTTGGAGAGAGTAAAGAAGACAGAGCCAGACTCTTCTTAATAGGTTGATGATAGTTAGGTTGATGGTTGGACTAGATGATCTTTGAGGTCCCTTCCAACCTAGACGATTCTATGATTCTATGATTCTAATGGTGCTCAACGGAAGGCCAGAGGCAATGGGCACAAACAGAAATACAGGAAATTCTGTTTAAACACAAAAAATACATTTTTTTACTCTACAAACAGTGAAACAGGTTGCTCAGAGAGGCTGTGGAGTCTCCATCCCTGGAGATATTCAAACACAGCTGGACATGGTCCTGGGCAACCAGGTTTAGGTGGCCTTGTTTGAGCAGGCGGTTGGACTAGGTAGTCTCCAAGTGCCTTCCAAACTCAACTATTCTGTGATTGTTATTCTCTTTGAGTAACCTTGTGTTCAATATAAGTCAAATACATATTTTTCCTGAAGTGAGAGCTGAGGCCAAGAAATGACACAGAAAGATGAATCAGTAGAATCTTATGATTTTAGAAAATGTTTTTAGTGATTTGACTGTTCCTTAAAGTAATCATGTGATTAAGTCTTGTTGGTGACTTTATTCCTTGGAAAGGGAAAGCCTGCTGAATTCCAATCCACGTAAAAATCAGTGCTGCCAATACCCCAAACACCAGACTAATAACCTTCCTCCTCCATCACCATTTGGGCTAAACAAAATATATTAGGCATCTTAATTAGGTATATGCAGTCATCTTGGAAGGCATACAGAAAATGACCTAATCCACAATTAGCTCACTGGGTCTGGTTTCTGTGGGGATTTTCTTACGCTCTTGATTATGCTGCATACATTAGTGCACCTCTGCAAAACACCTCCGAGGCTGACAAGAATACACAAGCACACACACGACTGCACTGTCCTTGTCCCTCTGGTCTTACCGCCAGTCTGTGTTTTGTCCCTGTGGTGCCCCCCACAGCGGGAGCTCTCTGGAGCTCTGCTTGTGCTCATCCCAGGCACAATGGTGCCCTCTTGACTCTGCTGCACATAAATACATCACATTGCTGCTCTCCATCTCATTTATGCAATCCCCAGGGGAGTGTTAGTGGTGCTCACCCCAGAAGAAGACAGATAAGAGAAAGCTTACCCTTTCAGCCCTCGCTCAGGGGTCAGGTACAGTGGTGGTCTCTGGGAGGAGGACAATGCTCAATACCCATGGCAGAGCCTCTCAGCACAGGGAAGGAGGGAGACAGGAACATGCATGGCTGTGATGTTCACAGAGACCAAGGAGGTGAGAGCAGGGATCGCAGCCACGGTTCTCGAAGAGAAGTGGGTACACCTGTGCAGTTCAAGAAGATGTTTCATTTGTTTTTTTCTCTTCTGAGCAAAAACAAAGCAAAAATAAATCAAAATAAACATTCCCAGCTTCTACAGGTTCACTGAAAAGCGGCCCAGCTGTAATAACAACAAATCATACACAGTGCATAGCTCATTTTTCCTTCTGTAGGTTAACCAGAGAAGGTCACAGCAATCATGTTTAATAAAAGAAGGTTTCTCTTATTTTCTGGCACTGGCTCTAAGCAATTGGCCTGTAAGAGCTGCTTTCAAAATCACTCCCCAGTTGTTCTGTCTCTTTTCTGCTTAACATTCCTCGAGGCACTTGCAGCCAAGTAGATTATTTCCCTTTTTTTAAAAAAAAATGAAACAATTATATTAATTTAGCTCAGATTTCAACCAACACACATTACAAGTCTCTGCAGATTGTATATTAGCATGGGAATTTTGAATACACAGTAATTGAACTATATTACATTCAAATAAAGTCTCAAGAGGGCAGCTTCAAATGCTGGTTTAATTTTCCTGCATTTTTAAAGTCTGTGCATGGTATGAAAATAAGTCACTGAGAGAGAATCTCTCTACACTGATGAGCTAGCTCACTCTTTTCTCCTAATGGTACCTTGTGGTTTTCCTTTGACAGCTACCCCCGAGCATTTGGTTTGATCATCAGCAGATCTTTAAGACTCTCTAATCCTGGCTGTAAGCAGTCTGTGTGGTGAAGACGGTCAGTATTTCGTGTCTTGCCCATCGCCTATCACACAGCCGCTTCTTGGTACACGTTGAGCTACCTCACCTGTGGCCACATCCATCCTACCCGAGAGCAGCCACGCACCCAGCCTCGCCACAGGCTCTCCTACAGCTCTGCTGGCAGGATGCCCCTCTCAACACCTTCTCCAGCTGGCAGCATGCTCTGCAGACACCCTACTTCTTGTCCCCACCCTTGGGGTCTTCTTCACCAGGAGACTGCTGCTCTGCCAGAGCTAGCAAGTGCCACCAGGCCTGCAGAATCTTGTTAATGCCCACAGAGGATGATTCACGCGGGCACAGCTGTCACTGCCGCCCACCCAAGGAAGGGAGAGCCGTGGTATTGGAAAGCAACCCTGCAGCTTGTCCTAAAAACAGTGCTCACAGGGAGTGGGTGGTCGTGTCTGTGACACGCCACTGCCACAGGCTCTTCGGGATGCTGGCCATGCATGAGCCCCAACTGTAAGTGACACTACCTTTGGGGCAGTCTGGTCATCGCTGGGTTGAGATGCTGGACATGGAGATGGCATCTGGAAAAGGAAAGGAAGCTCAGGCTTCCCAGAAGATGAAGGGCAGAAGCTTAGGGCCTTACACCATCCCATTACCCTAGACCCATCTACCAGCTCAGGTCCTGCAAACTGCCAGGGATCTCCTAACTGTCAGTGTCCTGGCCTCCCTGGCACATCTCCAGCCTAAAGCAACCCCTGTACTGGGGGAACCTTCTGCTTCCTCTCCCTCAGTCCTGTTTGCCTGCCTAGTAATAGAAGAAAGACCCAAACTGTTAGTCTGTCTTTCAAGCCAGCTGCGTGCAGCCAAGATGTGGGTGCTGAGTGCTCCCTTGGAGCATCTGGAGACATGGTGTGAGAAGAGGAAGACAACCCCTGATGTGCCTGTATTTCTCCATCCTAAGGCTGTCTAGAGTCCATGGACACCCCTTTTGCTTGGAAGATTTTAGTGGGAACCTCAATCCAGCAGCTTCAGTCCACAGAAATCAGCCTTTCTCTCCTGCTAATCTGCATTTCTCACCCCTGCTGTCTATGCCCCAGCAACTAAAATTTCCACCCCAGCGTGCCCACATGTGGACCTCACTGCTTCTGACCCCAGGCCAGTTCTCCTCCTGCCTGCACTCTGATCACTCACTCCTGCTCATACACCAAGCTCCTGCTCCAGCTCCTGTGCTTCACATGCTCTAGCTTGCAAATGAATGCCATCCACATCAGGAATTTTAATAGAAGTTAGCCAGCAGAAGAGATTGAAGGATACTTCAGAATCTTCAGGCCCAAAGGAACTCTACAGAAATGAAACTGTTCAGGAATCAATGAAATGCTTGTACATCATTCTTAACCCTAACATCAGTTTCAGCAGTGAAAACTGATCACCAGGTTCTGCCCTTCTACCGGTAAACCCCAGCCAGAGGTAGGAAACAGGGAAATGGAATGGCTACAGCAAAAGGAAAGTGCTGGGGATTTTAGTATCCTTTGAGCAGGAGGGCAGGGTAGGGAAAAGCCAGCAGGAGAAACACTCCCATTGCTGGAGTCAGTTGGAAACACCTCCCAGATGGCACTAGAGTGTTTCCAGAAGGAAGTATTGTTTACCAGAAAAAGCTGGGCATGGCAGCCTGGATTACCCAGAGAAGGACTGTTATGGTCTCTTAGAGAGTTGGTGAAGAAAGGTTGTTGTTGAGAAAGCAGAGGTACCAAACTCATCTCTGCAGAAAGCATGGAGGGAGCAGGGGGGCTGCCATGACCATGCATTGGCAGCCGTGGTGTGGAAATACTGGCAGTCCTGGTCACACCTGAGGACAACACTGGGCAGAATACAAAATGGATATGCTCCAGACTGCAGAAGCCTGGCAGACCCCAGGTGTCGGAAGGCTGTGGAAAGGACACACGACAGCCTCAGAGCAGACCCTCGCTTTGTAGGGTCATTTCTGACTGGGCTGAGATGGGGATTCATGCAGACAAGTCAATGGATGTCATCACAATGCCTTCAATCCCAACTGGAAGAGCGGCAGCATGACAGCAAAGTCATTTTATGTACGTGTTCCTTTGAAATCCCAGCACCTTCTGCAAGACGCTAAGCAAAATGATAGAGCCCAAGCTGCTCAAAGTTTCTGAGAAAGAATTTAAATATTCACACAGGCAATTACACCAGGGTTTAGAAGGGAGTAGGATGTTACAGCTAATTAATTTTTGATGCTACAAAGCACTGTTATTCTACTCCAAGCCACAATAGGACAGCTGAAATCACCCTGTCCTACAACTCTTAGTGACAGCCTGGAGCAAAAATGTTAACAATGTTCAAGTATATATGTTCCAAGATGCGCTAGTCAACAGATTTTTTTCTACCAGAGGTTTTGGAAAGTAGGAGGGACATTTCAGGCTAGCTGGGCAGAGAAAATAACTTTGAACTGATTAATCTGTATTTTTTGGAATGAATGAACACAGTAGGTTTATGGAATAAAAGTTTTGCTGATTCCAAAAGGGTAAGTTTTGATAAAATGAGGAGTCTTACTTAATGCTTTTAAGAACTAAGGGTCCTGAGTGTGAAAAAAGGCTGAGAGTATCTTTACTGTAAAGATTTAAAAACGATGTACATTAACTATGCTAAGTTTATGTTCAAACCAAAAGAGGAAAGTCTCCATGGTCAACTGGATGAAAAATTATAATTTAAAAAATTACTTTGGACACGGAGAGAGCCGGCTGAGAGTGCAAGGAAGACATGAGCAACAAAGCAGGCCATTTCTTGTTGGTTAAGAAGTTCTAGGATGAAGTAAACATTGCCAAATATCAAGCTGAGTGAGCACCTGAACAATAAAATAAGAAAAGCAGTGCAAAAGGGCTCCTAGAGCAAAGGGGACTGCTTGGAATCAGTATTAGAGATTACCCACATACAGCCCCCAAAACTAACACCCTTTTATAGGCCTGTGCTGAGAAATTATCTGGAATACAGCATACAGTTCCCGTAGATTGACTTCAGGGAACATCTGAAGTGGAACAAGTACAGAGTGTGAATACAGAAGAGAGAGAGGAGCTCTTCTAAATGGGAAACTGGCTGCAGATGAGTCCTGGCTGGAAACAGAGGTCAGCTTCCAGCTCACAGAGGAGAGGGGTTCTGTAATAGTTTTTCAGGAAAGGTAGTAAGAATAAGCAGGTTAAGTCATTTTGAGCCTGAATCCTACAAGTCATTTGAAAGTATTCCTGAAGGTGACATCACTACAGACAGCATATTTCTGGTGCCTGAAAGTGCAGAGCACTGGCTGTTAACAGACCAAATGTTATCATCAATGCAAATAAAGTTATAAAAAAAAAAAAGAAAGAAAGACGGTTCAGTTCTATTAAAAGAAACATTGCATTCTCTCAAAGTTTTTCACTACATGTCAAATAGGACTATCATGTTGATAATGTTTTCATTCAGGCATTTCAACCTAGGGGGTAGAATACAAAAAAGTCTTGGACTCGTGAATATAAGTGGTATCATTCACCATGCTCAGTACAACCTGATTACTGACTGTCATGAAGATGACCTCCTGCAACTACAGAAAACATTGCTTTGGTTTGATGAATTTCATAGCACAACACTTAACTGCAGTGATTTTTTAGTTCATATTTTTCCAAGATCCGCAGATGCCAAATACAAATTTTTCCATGTTTCCTGCGCTGCCCTCAATAGGGTATTTGCAACATTGTGAATCTGAAGTCATTTAGTTTCTCCAGATAGTTGTTTTGTTCACTGACAGCAAAAATACCTTGGACCTTTCCTTTTCATTACTTATTATCAGGATAATTGAGGAAGGAAGAAGGAAAAAACACAAGCAGTGCCCTGTCTCAGCACCTAGGCTTCATCCTGGATATTCCTAGGGTTTCTGAGTTGCAGAAAGGCCTGTCACACTTGAATGGTGCCCTATGCTTTCCTGTTCTCCATGGGGCTGCCTAGCTCCATGGGCCATGGACTTGCCCATGCTTCTCTTGGGTCTGAGACAGTAGCTTTCACTGCTGTCCTTGCCAAATGCGGCTCCACGCTGATTAATACCACATGGCCCGGCAGGGCAAATCTGATCCCGATTAAGAGTAAACACCCAATTTCCCTTCCGTTAGATTAGCCTGAGCGCATCAGGGCATTTATTCTGACTTTATGCTTCATCCTGTCTTCTGACGTGTTGTGGAAGGACGAGCGATGCCTTCTCTGGCGCACAGTTACAATGGCTGACAGCAAACCCCCGCAGGTGTGAAGTGTGTGCGTTGGCAAGGCTGGGTGGGCACTGCTCCTATACCTTCTGTCATATGGCTGTGTGAGTTTGGATTCATTACTAGGCCATCTAAAACCGGATTTACACCTCTTAGAGCTGTACTGCGGCTCTAATCATTGCAGTGTGGGGCGGCGTTTTCTTTCTCTCCCCACCAACACACAATTGTGTTCGATGGGAAGGATGTTGCTCTCTCTCAGGAGTCTCATTAAAGAATAGCTGTTCTGACCTGGGAGGCAGCGCAGGCTCCTTTCTGCCCTGAACTGGGCAGCATTTACCCTGCGCTCCCCTCCTTGCCCTGTGCTACAGAATCACAGAATATTCATGGTTGGAAGGGACCTTTGAGATCATCGAGTCCAACCACAAAAAAAAAGAAAAAAAACCACCAAAACCAAACCACAAAAAAACTCACACCACACCCACCCACAACCAGGCACAAACCAACAATTCCAGGCACTAGAGCATGCCTTGAAGTGCCACATCTACACGTTTCTTAAATATCTCCAGGGATGGCGACTCCACCACCTCCCTGGGCAGGCTGTTCCAGTGCCTGACCACTCTCTCAGTAAAGTAATTCTTCCTAATATCTAATCTAAACCTCCCCTGCCGCAACTTCAGACTGTTTCCTCTGGTCCTATCATTATTCCCTTGGGAGAAGAGGCCAACACCCACCTCTCTACAACCTCCTTTCAGGTAGTTGTAGGGGGCAATGAGGTCTCCCCTCAGCCTCCTCTTCTCCAAACTAAACATGCCCAGTTCCCTTTCAGCCTCTCCTCATAGGACTGGTTCTCTAGACCCTTCACCAGCTTGGTGGCTCTCCTCTGGACCCGCTCCAGCAGCTCAATGTCCTTCCTGTAGTGAGGGGCCCAGAACTGAACACAGTACTCGAGGTGAGGCCTCACCAGTGCCCAGTACAGAGGCACCATCACTGCCCTACTTCCCTATGACTGGCAGCAAGAGATCCGAGCCCCGGTTTGGCATCACAGCAATACTGCTGGGAGGAATAGCGGAGGGGAGGGCTCAGCTCTACCTTGGCTGCAGAGCAGAAAGTCAGGTGGACAAGATAGCAGACAGGCAGGTTTGGGAGAAGGTCTGTCATGCATTTTCAGACTAATTTGGTGTGGCCTCCTTGGTTGTCATTGCAATGTCTTCCGCCCTCATTTAAAATAACATTTATGCAGGCTGAGCAGCAACTAAAAAGCGGGCAGTCTGAGATGAGCCATGCGAGGTACAACAACAGCAACATGCCTGGGATTGCTGCTTTCCCAGAGGTGCTCCTGAAGTCACTGTTTTGCTGTTGGCCATCAGGACAAGTCTCCGGAGGTGCCATCGCTTCCCAGCTGAGCACACTCCAGCTTCCTGGCATCTGGTGCCTCTAGCCGCTGTGTGGGCAGCTGGGGGCTTGCCAACAAGCCACCTTGTCCTGCTCTTGGCTCCGTTTCACGCACAATTTGGTTGCCTTCAGTTAAAAGCTGTACTTACATAATTAATACTAAAAATAAGCCTTTTCAAGGAGTTTTAGCTTCATTCTGTCCTTAAAACTTAGGAACAGTACTCTAAGAGTACTTCATTGTATAAAACCACAGCATAATAGCAAAGTCCTTCAGCCTTCAATCTCATGTAGCACAAGTTCCTTAAAACCCAGCTACCTTTAGAAATAAAACCTTCAGTTATTTTACATTAGAAAGAAAAAAGCTTAAGGAAAAAAGTGGAAGCATATTTTTGCTGCATGAGCAGTCTGTGGACGTTGGTTGGTGCTCAAAAACCTCCTTCTGAAATGTTTAATGTGAATTCTTGGTGATATTGTTTTGCTTCTATCACATATGCTCCATCCATAAGATTTGAGTCATTCTTGAAGAAAACAGGAGGGTCTCCATGGTGACAAACTCCTGTGGTCTGAAAAAAATGTGACAACATTTTCTCCATATCCTAACATTTTTATTTTGTGATTTTTTTTCCCCCAAAGCTGAGTTTGCAGTGATAAACATGTAAGAGTATGGTTTTTAATATTCAATATAAACAAAAACTTCCTGAATGTACAAAGAAACTGTCCTCTCTTCTGTACACCTGCAAAAAGTTGCCAGCGTGCTCCTGTGTAGTGGAAACTCTCCAGGAGGGACACATTAACACAAACTGCTGCAGACTCACCCACACAAGAGCTACCAGAATGTTATTTCCATAGCCTTCCCTCATGAAAAATTAGCACAGAAGCGTCTCTCTCATAGATCCTTCCAAGACAGAGATTGTAACATTTTATGGATTTATATACCCTAGCGAGCGATGGCTGTAAGGCTGCTCTGAGCAAGCAGAGTATCGGGGAGCCTCTTGAAGGGGACCAGGGCTTTGCCCCCTACTACAATGCCACCAACACTCAGAGGCCCCTCTCGCACCATGTACAGACCTTCGCACCCACTGTGCAAAGGCCTGTACAAGTCACCAGAGGAAATGGACCATTTCTCCCAAAGGCCTCACATTCCCAATAATGAAATTTGAGCCCTTTTCCCCAAATTCTAAAAGATGGAATATCCATCCAAGTTAGGGGAAAAACCCACCTCTTGTACTTAGCACCAGCTTGGAATGGGTTGGTCTTAAAAATACCATGGGATGCAACTGTGATTTTTGCACAGACTCAACTCACATTATATACGCAAAGTAATTCTAGCAGTTGCTTTGTTGTTGGTACACTGTACAAGCTGTGTGAATAAAACAATTTAGGTTTTTAACTGGAGGAATATATGATGCAAAATGACTGTCAAAAAAAGCCCAATTGTGTCTGGTTCTTTCAGTGCTCCATACTCACACTGATCCTGTTAAAAACACTCCAGGACTTTCAAAGCCCCAGTAGGACAGGAGCCAGCTGAGCTTATACATTTTCTTATTGTTCCCAACATGTTAAACAGCAAACTCATTTATATTACTGCTTCTTGTAAATACTCGATATCATGCTTTTCTCAGTAAATTGCTTTTCATGTGAAGTTTTTTTCAGTATCTGTAATTATGATAGGGTTGCACAACCAGTTCCCCAAGAAAATGGTCTTGGCTTCCCCTAATCTTACACAGGTTTCATATCAGAATATTTATAGTTATTCAGTAGGCTAGATCCTGATTTATACTGGCTTGTTACTTAAAGAAAAAAAGGAAAAAAAAAAAGAAGGCCCAGTGAATTATAGGATAGGGTTTTTTAACTTTGATTTCTGGAAAAAAATTCTGGAACAAATGAACAATTTCTAAGTGTGAAAATGAGTAGCAGAAAAAATACATTTGTCAAGGACAATCTGTCAAATTAAGCCGCATCTCTTCTGGGCGATAGGTCTCGTGAGTAAGGGAAAAGTGACAGAAGTTACGCATCTAGAATTCAGCAAGCTTTCCACTGTCTTACCTGATGTTTTCATCGGCAGAACAGGGAAGCACAGACTAAATGAAACTATGACTACAAGGTGCAAAAATAATTAGATCATGTACCAGACTGCAATTATCAAAGATTAACTCATGAAATGAAGGGATATATTGTCTGGAGTACGTCTGCTATCTGTCCCAAACTTGGAGTCCATCTTGTGCTTTCTTTAGTAGCCCGACAGCAGCAATGAGCGCTCACCCAGCAAACTTGCCTGGGACAAAAGGCAAACTGCAGTTGCTTGACGCCTGTCCAGTGTTGCATTGGTACCAGTGATCCTACCATCCCTGCGGTGTGGGAATGAGTTAGACCTGCTCTTGGGTACCTATGGTAGTTCACCTCTTTCCCAGCACTCCTGTTCTCAGCAGTGAGTGCTGGTTGTGTTAGTTTTCCTTTGCTCTCAGCAGTGGTGGTAAGAATTTAGCATCAGTCAGCACTAAAGCTGTCACTGACCTCAAGCAGAGTGATGGTGCACTGCTCTAGTCACCATTGCTAGTGGAGATCCTGGGCTGAGTTCAGTGGTCTAAGCAAAGGGTTCATAGGGCACGCGAAATGTGTAGGGTTGGCAGAGGTTATACAGCACCCAAATCCTCCTGCAGGAGCAGCTAGATACTAACTGGGGTGCCCAGGACATCTCAAACAGCACTGTATGCCTATGTTGAAACAACACATCCAGTGGAGCCTAGCATCCATTTGATCATTTGAATCACTCAGACTGTGCTGATGGTACCAAATAATCTCCATTGACTGTGCTAAGAACTGAGATTCCTGTCTTACATGTAGACCCCTACATTTTCTCTTAGTCAACAGCTGAATCATACTTCAACAACTTTTTATAGAAGTTTTGTGGGAAATTCAGTAGTACAGGTCCAATACCAAACCATTAAAGAGAATAAGAGGTTTGCCCTACCCTTCATAAATGAAAGACACTGAAATAGTGACACCAAGACTTTCTCCCAGATGCATGGAAAATCAGTGCAAAACTGAGAACAAGACCACATGATTCTCAGCATATCCACCCACCAAGTCTTGCTCACCTGCGACAAATTTTAATTGCAAATTAAACTTTTTGCTGATCTAGTAGAAATCTGTATTAAATTTCCATGCAACAAACCCCAGAAGCAATAAAAAAAAAAAAAAGACTCAGAAAGAGGAGAAGTTTTAACCTAATGAATATGTATTCAAAGTATTATTGCTGTCTTGCAGTCCCCATGAGGGATTCCAGCTCTGGACACTTCACTCACATATGTTAGGTATCATATCACATTAAACAGAAAAGCCTTGGTGTCTCCCTTCCCTCTTTCATTGCATGAGGTTTGGTCACATTGTGTGAATGTTTGACCCCCAAGTGGAGCAGAATCAGGCAAGAAGAGACCAGTCCTTCTGCCATGCTTGAAGCATTCATGTTCATTAAGATCATAGTGGGGCTTAAGTACAAAAATGGAGGCTTCCAGCCAAGCAAAATATATTATAGAATATTGAGAAATTGTGAATAACGTGACGTATGATCCAGCCTCACTCAGCTTTTTCCATTCCAAATTGCAATGAGATCTGAAATTGCCCACTTTCACGTCATTTACTGAGGGTTAACAAAAAGGTCCACTCATTCTCACGCTGTGTTCCCTAGAGAATTTCTAAATCGTGTGATTTTGCCATTGTGGTCCTGTTCTGCTTTCAGAAGTGCTTCTGGAAAAATGTCTGTTGTCCCCAAATGCCTGTTAATTGTGCTCAGTTTACTATGAAATGATTGTTTTTTCTTCTAATGGCTTATCCTGCAAGTCAAACAGAGATTGGCTCATCCATATGAGCTCACGCTTTCTTGCACATTAACAACAGTGCAGAAGAAAGCTAAATGATGCCCACAGTTATTGCAGGCAGTCATGGTCTTCCAGCTAATCTCCAAATAATGTCACCGGAACCCCATTATCTTCAGCAGTAGAGATTAGGCTGAATTAAGCAGCTATTTTCCACCAAATTCTTCCTCCACCATTTACTGAATTTGCAGGGCTAATATACAGTATTAACAACTTTCCAACACAGCCTGGCTTTAGTGCTTCAATGAAGCACATGTTTTCTTGGCTACATTTACAGTGTTCACGTGTATTCAAAAAGCAGCATGTTGAGGGCGATGCAAGCAGACAAAATATACCTGCATCTAACTCCAGCGGCACAGAAATACTTGGTTTAAGGATGGTAAATATAAGTCATCACTGAACAGACCAAAACTGATCATGGACAAGGCCAGAAACTGGAGTTCTTACCGTCAGAACAATGAGGTCCTGGAACAGTTTTCTTCTAGAAATGTTAGGTGTTAAAGTGGGAGTAGCCCAGATGTAACTCTGGTCCTTCACGAGGGCCGCAAGAGCAGTGTGCTCCAGCCTGCCTGGCAAAGGACAACCTCTGGAGGCGACTGCAGGTACCAAGGATCCCTGTGAACAAATTGAGACTGAGGTCTTCCCACCCCACCACCACCTGCCGGCACCTCCCAGGTCCTGGCCATTGGAGCATTGGAGCTGCTGCAGGGAAGCACTGGCTGCTCGTCGCTAAATACTCTCCTTTTTTTATTGAGCTGCTGTTTCATCTGGGCTGGTAATTTACACTCCTAGAATATAGATTCCAGTTAAATTAAAAAGGAAAACTAAAGTAACTACAAATTGGTGTGAAAACAAAAAGAGTCTGATCAGCAAAACCTAAAACCAATGATACATTTTTAACATTTTAACATCCGCACAGAAGATATAAAGGTATCTCTAAAAAACTCCAGCATGCTGCTCTAACAGAAAAATGTTCATAAATGATCAATAAATTTGTAATTGGGCATTTAGGCATCTGCAGATGAATTTGCCCTCAGAGCACTCAATTTCCTCTCCTTCTCCCATCATTTTCTTTAACAATAATTTCATTTCAATTCCTACTCACTGCAAGACCCACCAGGTCATATGGCATTAGCTACAGTTGTGCTCAAGGCACTTGCCAGTTTGCCAAAGGCTCTTCTGAAGTTGGTTACAACATACTTTGTGCTAAGACATGTTCAATAGCTCAACTAATCTATCAGTCATGTTAAATTGAAGTACCTGAGCACAAATGGTTGGATGAACAGCACTGGCACTTTTGTATCTGAGCAAATATAGCCACATTTTTCCTGGAGTTAAAATTCTCTTTTTGTTCTTTTTACATATGGGAAAACCTCAAATGTGTTCTGAGTTTAAAATGTCACCCCTGCTACTGCTACCACAGACCAAAATTGCACTTGCTTGGATAGTGCATGGGAAACCTCTGGTATCAGGGAGGTTGTGCAGAAGGGAATTAACAAACCTGGAATGCTCCAAGATGGCAGAAGTTTGTAAACTGGGAAACCCATGTCTCTTTGGGATGTTCTCTGTGAAAGCTGAGAAAGCTCCTTTTCAAATTAATTTTGCATACTTCTAGAGGCCACTAATGGATCTGAACACTGATGTTTTCTCTGGCAACTGCAAACACAGGATCATGCAAGAAGTCTTACTGGAGCCGGCTGTGGGCTGTGTGGTCTAGCTGAGCAATTAAAATACCTGGATAGTGCACTCAGTGCAATGCCTACAATTACTGCATCTTCTTACCAGCTCATAATCTTGAGACTTTCCAACAAAAGAACCTCTGTTCTGGCTCTTGAAGACAACCAAATAGCAGCAATTCATTAAGAGACTGTTAAATTGCCTAGAATAGCTTCAATGTTGTGGTATTGCTTTCATGCTGAGAAATCAATGAAGCCTTTCCAAATACCCATAAATTGCCTTGAAATATTTCTTACTAATTTAAATTTGTGCCCAACCCCGCTAAAGTCAACAGCATTAAACAGGCATGGTTGTACAACAGGGCTCAGCAAAGCAGGACTTAGCAGAGGGGGAGATTTGGGAAGAACAACAGAGGTTCAAGTACGGTTCTCAAGCAAATCAGCGCATGTTGGACTGATTTGGACACCTCCAGAAGAAAACTTCCAGCAGAAAAGAAACATTTTTAAAAAAATCACTTGAAATTTTACCAGTAGAGGGAAACAGAGCACCTTGGCTGCTGCCTGCTCAGAGATGCAGGGCTGTCACTGGCATCTCGAGTCTTCTTTTCCCTTGTCTATGCGCTGTTGTCCTGCCTCTCTGCAAGCCCCCGGGTTGTCCTCTTGCTTCCTGTAGCCACACACTGCATGCAGGCAGCCCCATGGGAGCCTCCTGGGACCAGGCAAGGGCCCTGTATGGGACACCCCCACCCACTCAGCTCAAGGGATGAGCAATACCTTCAGCATCTTGCTGTCTGGGTTTGTCTCTTCCTGAAAACAGGATAGTGTTTCCCCTTCATACATAAATGAAACCTTCAAAGTTGATTTCATGGAGTTAGGTTGTTAAATCTCCATTAAGGCACTTAAATACAAGTAGCATAATCTTCAAAGCTGTTACATGTCTCTGACTTAATGGTATTTGTGGCTTCTTAGCACTTCTGAAAATCAGGTCCCTAAAGATGTACTTCAGCACTTACATTTGGCATCAGAATCCTGGCTAGAGGGATGGAGTTGTTTGGGAGGGCTTAATTTATCTCAGTGTTATGGTTTGAGAACTATCACCAAATGACCCCTCCCCACCCGGAAAGGGGAATCGGGGAACAGAAAGAAACACAAGGGTTGAAATATAAATAGATTTAATAGACTAAGACTAAATAATTAACAGTAACACTAAAGAACCAGTATTAATCTCGACACTGATATAAGATACAGGAATTATGCTCAGCCAATTATATCAGCAGGGGGCTGTGCACTCCCAGCAGTGGACAGCAAATGTCAGACACTGCGAGCGCAATGGCTTCAGGAGGAAGGGAAGGCCTCAGGGGTCTGGCACCGGGGCAAGGAGTTGTCTGGACCCGCCGCCATCAAGGGAGAGAAAACTACACAGAAAACTTTTCTAATTAATGTTGAATGTGACATTCACGGTATGAAATAATCCTCTTGACCAGCCTGGGTCAAATGCCCAGGCCTTGCTCCTCCTTGTCCCTGCACCTGGCAAGACTCAAAAACACTAAGGCCTTGAATCCCACAGAGCCTGGCTGGCTATAAAGTAAATATTTTTACAAATTCAGACACTAGAGTCTTCTAGAAGTGCAATTTTCCCCAGCATTAGAAGAAAAGTTAGTCCTGTGTCTCTCAACCCAGGACACTCAATCTCTTAAGAAATAATACTTTTATATATAACCTATAGTTGGTATTTTTGCTCATTCTTCAGCCTCTCTGCCTTTTTCATAGTAGTGACTGGGGTGTACAAGCTTAGATAAAAAGATAGTGTATTTTTATCTTCTATGGTACAAATACTGCAGCAGTTCCTTGAAAGCAGTAAATAGGTTCATAAACTTTCAAAGGAAAAAAAATTCTCACTTCCCCTGGGATGGATCACTCACTATCCCTATCTTTGGCAGCTGGAGATAAAATAGCATGATCAGAGAGATTTTCTGCTCATGCAGATGTATGTGCAACCTGTGCTTCACCACCCATCCCAGATTTCTCTCTGTGTCCCACATCCTTCAGTGGCACCTTCATGCTCCAAAAAAATGACCCCTATTAGAAGTTGTGAACAAGGGAAGCTGGCAGGCTGTGTTTTAAATCTGTCATTATTAGTTATGGGCACCTGGGCCTGAAAAGCACTTGTGGATCCTGCTTTATCTGCATATGCAAATGCAACAGCTTAAATTGATCTTCTAATTCTGGAAAACCACCAACTCACAGCAAAATAGACAAGAGGTGTGAGTTATAATTAGTGGAGTTTTTACAGGTTCAGTTTCCCTATTGAGTAGCCCCATGCCCATTAACATGCCCTTCTTCTTAAAGGAGTCAATACTCTACAACCATTCAAAAGCCTTTTAAAAATTAAAATAAGAAGTGTCTCATGAAGAGGGTTATCATTCCCTAGATGAGATCAATAGACAAAACTGATTTTTCCAAGAATAGAGATCACTTTGGTGTTTAGTCTTGTCCTTGAAAACTTTCCTTGCGTTGAAAAATGGGTCTTGCAGAGGAATTATGAGAAATTACCAAAAATTAGACATTCTGAAAGCGTTGCACAGGAAATGTGTATGCTTTCAGTTGCACTTTTACAAGCTTGTTAATGAAAGGTGTAGATTTGGCACCACATCTGCATTTTATGGGCAAGAAACTTTATTTTTCTTCTTTCATAAAGACTATACCGTTATAATAATTACTACTTATCATGAGAAGTTTGTACATGGCTGGAAAAATGTAAAACAAATATTACAGGACATTAAATTATCAGTATAATTTGTTTTGTAGTTAAGGCATGCAGAAGATTATTTTAGAACCAGCATTTTTTACAAGCTTTGTCTGTGTTTTTTTCTGTTGGGTTTTAACACCAGTCTGTGCCAGAGTGATAGAGAGAAATTGTTACAAGCTTCTTTCAGAGTGAACTATAAGCTGCAAGTAAAATGCAACAGATAGGATTACATTAAATTGCCTCAGTCATCACGCATTTTCTTCTCCTTGTTATCTTTTATGCTAACAGCATTGCTTACTTGACTCATTTTTGCATCTTGTTTGTTGGGAGGGGAAAACCAGAAAGTTTTCTTATGCTTTTTTCATTTCAGCTGATTTTCTTTTTTGCAAAAATGATGGGATTAGCTAAAAATAAATCTGGTATTGACAGTGTCAGCTGTTCCACAACATGCATTACCTTCCAAAAATCATAATACTGGATCGAAAATAATTACCTTCAAATCATTCAATCTGAAAATCTATTTCCTACTTAAGTAATCAGGACCATGCTTTCATGTTGTCTTTGTAAGTACAAGGACAAGGAACTTGCTTTCTAATGGAATAAGTGTTTTTTCCATTTTCCTTTGACTCTAGAGGATAAATACCTAATATATTATGTCTCAATAAGATCCACAAATTAACAGTATTGTCAAGATTTTCAAAGGCTGGTAGACAAAATTGGAAAACAGCTTCATCAAATGCCTTTTATTCAGCTACCTGTGTCTGAATGACAATTGGAAAGAATTGAGCTGTACTCTTAAATGAGTTCTTAAGCCTCTCCATTTCCATGGGACTTTAGCTGAGGGATGGCTTGAGTAACAGAAACTCGGTTATATATAGTTTTCCTTTTCATACAATATGTTCCCTTTGTTTAAAAAAACACACTCAAAAACAGAAAAAATGTTCTGTTCCAAAATAATAGCTGATAGCAGTACTAACGGTGTTTTGTTTAATAAGGCTATTACACCACCCACGGTGAGTACGAAGTCTACAGAGAAATCATCTTAAGCAGACCATTAGTATTCTTTACAACTGTCAAAATAAAAAATGTCTTCTTTAACAGTATGTATTTTCTATTCCGTCTTTTTTCTCCTTGTGTTTAAAGCTCTTTCAATTAAAAATACAGAGCTCAGCTGGTGCCAACTGTCCCAGTAAAAGTGTGCTGTACTGAGCATTTGGGCTGCTGTGATGCGTTCCTCTCTAATGCTATTGCCATTTGCTGGTAGTTGTCATGAATGCTGACTCCTTGATCTGACTTATTTTACACACCTTTTGCCAGTTATTTTTCCCGTGTTTTCTTAAGATTTAAGCAAACAGTAACTCAGATTTGGACACCCAAAGAAAGCATAAAAATACACTTCCTGTTTCACTAAACTGGTTTATATTCAAAGCAGCTATTCATTGTAGGATGTGCTTTCCTTCAAAAATGAGCTTCAACAAAAAAATACCTTGCAATGGCCTAGTGAAAACCATTTTTGTATCTGTATCTTTGCAAATGTTGTCATACTCTTCTTGAGTGCTTTTAGCTCGTAAATTATTCAGATGGAAACATTATGCTGCATATAATCACACTGAAGAGCTGTGAAATGAAGAGTGGTGCACAGGGACTGAAGGCAAGTGTGCAGAATACACTGTGAGGAATAGAGAACTAGCCTTCTCTATTCCTCAAAATCCCAAATCTGCAAGGGCTTCTGATGTCTACAAGAGAAGAAATTGCTTTGGGGTGCTGTAAAGGGAGCACTCAGCTCACCCTGCTGTGCCGTTACTTTCCCTGAAGCATTGTAGCAACAAACAAATAGGGTTTATGGTGGATGTTTCTAGGGTTTGATACTATTTGGTTGACTTCATCACACTAAGTTTAATATTGGGCCGCTCTCTTTCATATTAGTTTGAAGTGATTCCATGTGTACTTTTGTATACATACAGATATTTAAATCTAGTAACTGAGATGGTACTTCAGTGCCAAGGTCGGAGTTACTTATTTTTTTAACCTGCCAATCAGAAATTGGCAAATTTTTTGCACCCCTTGCCCTTTAACTTAATTCATCTATTCTGAGGCAGGGATTAAAGTTTAGTACCGAAATTCAGCTAGCAGGTACATTGGGTTTTAGCTAGATATGTGGACTTCCAGATCTGCAGGTAAAGAATCAAGGCACAAAACCTCTCTGAATTCAGGACGATTATATTAAAACTTGGATAATTCAAGGAAATAAACACATATGTATATACATAGATATATACTAATAGAAAGAGAGGCAACTCTCTAGAGCACTAACACTGCTTCTACATGTACAGAATGGAATATCCTAATATAGCTACAGAATATCCTTTTAACATGATCTCTCTCTTACAGCTCCCCCAGTGAATTTAATACAAAAAGAATCCATTAATTCCCATGGGAGTAAGTTGTACTCATTTTCTTTTGCAATTTGTCTTTCCTGACGTAGATCTGTAGGTTACGGCTTTCATTTTGTTATGCTGAAGGGATGAGAGCTACAAGAAGAGCTTTGTACACCTTCACATCACGTTCCCCAAGGCCAGGATCAGAAATGCTCAGCCCCACAGCAGGATTTGGGTGCCATGCCGGGGGCAGAGCGATGCCCGTGCTGTGGGTGGTGTTGCCCTGCCACTGGTATCCTGTGTGCCCTGTGCATCCCCAGCCTCCTGTGTGATGCTGAAAGAGGAGTGGGGTGTAGAGACGTGTGGTTGAAGCTGTGGTGAAGTTCTGCCCCATGCACTTGCCTCCACCTGCCAGAGCTGCGGGTCCAGTGGGCAGCAACTGCTGCCTCAAATTCCCAGAAACTGGCAGCTCAGGCCTTAAAGTCGCCCAGGGACTTTTCAGGACACCATGTCTCTAAGGAAGAAAGTGAGACCTTGCACCATGGCCATTTTTTTCTTGTCAGGGCTGGAAATGAATATGGTTTTGACTGTCTATGACCAAACCAGTCTTGAGTCACTGAGCAGGATGTGTTCCTGTGACCACTGAGCTGTCCTGGACCAGATGTGACACAACATGGCTCAGGAAGGACATTTCTTCTGGAAAAGTTTTGACTGGCAAACCACTGTTTCTTCCTCCCAAACATGCCATTTTTCACTGGGTAACAGAAACAGCCAAGAAGGTTTAGAGGCCAAAACTCCACAACCTCCTTGGAAGCAGAAGAAACTGATCGCTAACATTTTAAATGTGGTTTATTGTTGTTAATTTTTTTGTTCTCCATGTGGTTGAATGGGCTTAGTAAGACTTATCTGCTGGAGATGGAGCAAAGGCTGCCCACCTCCTGATTCTGCAACCTTTGGTCACATCCATGTTGCAAAATAAAAGACAATTAGAGCACTTGACTGTCTACAGCAGTGAATGACAGTTTATACCTTGGCTCTCTTTGGGACTACTCCAGATAACCCTTTCCAAGAAGAATCTGGAGATAGAGCTAGCCCTAAGACAGAGTGGCCAAAAAAACCCACTGTGTCACCTAGTCTCAGGGCTAGGGTTTGGGTTTTGGCCCTTTATCATGCAGTTATCTTGAGAAATCTCTGGCTGAGAAGCCCATCTCTTCATGAGGCAGTGAAGAAGATAAGGAAGTCTTTATAAATCCATAATAGCCTGTCAAGCAGGTCAGTACATGTAGTTCCTAAGTGAAGAAGTTCCCCATTACATCTGGAAGAGGGATGACTTCTTGGACAGCCACATTGCAGCAGTGGTTTCCAGGGAAGTTGACCGAGTCAAAACAAAACAGATGTCTGAACTGCAAGCAAGGAAAATGGGAAGAAAAGTCCGAAAACTTCGGACTAAAGTTGGAATAGACAGTGCGGGTGCCTTTGTGTGTCCTAAAGGGGCAGAGATTAGATAGGATTGAAAACATCATAAAAAATGTAAACTGATATAAGATAGAAGCTTTCAAGTGAAGGGAATTGATAATACAGTAGCAAGGAAGATCCAAGGCTGACTCAGGGACATAAGGAAGAGTATTGAAACAAAAGCAGCCTGGTAACAACTTAGGTTAGTGGCTAATTAGTAAGATAAAATTGTTTAAAATGATACAGTGGTGGCACAGACATCATTTTGTCCCAGAAGTTACTTATCTCTGGCTTGTTGGGTCTCAGTAATGTCATATGGTGACAGGACATACAGAAATGTTTCATCATTTTACCATCCATCACAAGTCAGTTGTTTATCTGAACAGCATTGTGATTGCCCAGGAATGCAGCTCCATGGCAGGGAGGGACAGGTCTTCAGGACAATCAAGGTGTCACAAAACCAGGGTTTCAACATGCCTGGCAAAGTCGGCTCTTCCCTTGAACTAGGGAGAGAAGATCTAATTATGAACATGGCTAGTTGCTAATGTAATTTTTTTATAGTGGGTATATTTACTGAAATCTTTATTTAATCAAGTATTGACCTTTTAATGAAGAGTTCAAAACCAGAGATGAAGAACCAGGAAGAAGAAGTCACTTTCACAAGAACAGGTCTTTGTTCTTGTTCTTTCTGCTTTGTAGATTGGATGGAGACCCAAGTAACGGCAATTTAACAAATTAAAAGCTGCTAACTAATATGCAGTAACTGTGCATTTCTATTCTCGCAGTCTATCTCACATGCGTTCAAACATCCCACTGAGAGTGGTCCGGGCTAATTTACCTTGTCTAGCAATTGGGGAGTGCTAGGAGGGTGTAAACAGGGGGGAATTCAGCTCTGCAGTCCCACAAGTGAAGTTGGTTTGGGTAGCTGAGTGCAGGTGGCTCCATGTGAGCTGGGTGTCTAAGCTCCCTTTACAGCCCTTGGAGACCCACTCAGTCTGGCCAGCTCCAGCTGGAGGGGCCTCGGCTGGTCATCAGGGGTGCCCACTTTGGGGAAAGCTGAATCACTCCTTGGTTTTACTGCTTGCATTGACAGGGGCTTGATTCAGGTCTGCTGTTATACCTACCTTCCCAAACAACCGTCTGAGATACCCCAGGGGATCTCAGGCGGCATTAGGAACCGGTAGCTGGGCATACGATAAACCTTACAGGTAGTGGAGGAGTGGACTGGGTGCAAAGCATGGCTGTACTGACTAGGCTGTAGGAGGAGGTCAGACACCCATCTTGTATTGTGCATCCACAAAAACACGGTGTCCGAATCTGGAGCTGAATATGGCCCTTTCCAGCTGTTTCTGTGGCTTGACTGACTTATCAAGCAACAGTGGCTGGATTGTGCGGCCAAAGTGTCCTTAGCTGCTGCTGGTAAATATCTCCCCTGTTCTCCTTTTTGTTTTTATCTTTTCCATCCACAGCAAGGCATTTGTCCCTACTCTCTTGCCTTGTTTTTATCTTGTAAGCTCTCTGTAGCACTTAAGGCAGTGAAGCAATACAGACTGCTAAAAAATACAAACACCTGGTACCACTCAGTCATGGTTACAGCAGTCTCTGGTAACTGGCTTCTGTGTGGAAGTGACACCAATTCCAGCCTGATGTGAGAAGAGCTTAGGACTCAAGAATTTTTGGCTTACTTGTAGCCTTTTGCATGCATTTCATGCTAACAGCTCCATGTGGCAGTCACGTACGGCCTTCCCCCACCTCCTCCCCCACTGCTGGTGTGTTAGGAGAAATAGTTCTCACTCTGTGGCTGCAGAAGATAACCAAAAACATCTCAATAATGCATGAACCAGGCACCCCCTCACCTTTTCAATCTCAGCTATGCTGACAAGCCATGACATTGCTGCAGGATGGTCTCACGGGTGACCTGGAACACCACCTGCCTTATAGACCACTGCTCCATCACACAATTTCATAAGGTTGCTCACAGGCACGATTTACAGGAGGCAGGGCTCATTAGTGTTCTGCCAGTTGTAATCTCTGCTCAAGTGTGTATCACTGATGTTTTGTGTTCTTTCTGCATGCTGGAGCCTGGAAGAAAGAAGCTGTTTTCTGATTATAGGGATCTAAGTTACATGCATATTGTTCTCAGTTACACAGTGCGTCTGATTACCAGCATTTTGGAAATCACAGACTCTTCTTCTGGCAAAACCAATTCTTTTCTGCGATCTCACAGCATGAGCATTGCTGTTGCTTGAAAATTACTTTTTTGGGATTATGTTTTATACCACAATTTTCTTCTTCCCTTAAACTAGCTTTCATCTGTGTTTTTCACAGATGCAGCTAGAGCACGTGCTGGAAAGCACCAACCAGGACATCATTCTGTTGCTTTCAGTATTAAGCATGTTCCTGCTACAGAAGCTGCTGTGATAGGCAGGAGCCCTGACTCTGAAGCAGCTTCCCACTGAGCTAGTGACTCCACAAACCCAGAAAGTGATGAGCTGTACCGTGGGATTTTACAGCTGAAGTGTATGTAATAGGTATATATGAAGTACATAAGTACAAGGAAATGTATGTAATGCAGTAAAGAAGGAAATACAAATAAGACAATCTTAGTGAATATGGCAGAGAGTGTTCTTGGTGCGTGAGTAGCCTAACATTTTTGGTCAGGATTTCGTAAGCAGGGCAAGGTCATAGTGAGAAGGTAATATTGGTTTGTAAAGCTGTACAAAAAGATGTGAGTTATTTGCACATACTGACCTTTTTTTGTGCCTGTGCTGTGACAGGCTGTGACTGCCTGTTTTGTGTTGGTGACTGTGTAGCCTCAGTTACCAACAAGTGGAAAGAAGAGTATGGATGTAGCTCCACAGCTGGTAACAGGGACCTTTCCTCCAATGGAAAGGGCAGCAAAGAGGAGGTAGGTGGATGAAGAGAGCTGGTATCTGAGTAACAGCTGCAGAATGATATTCTAGATTATCCAGTTTGGGGCCTCTCAGTTGAAAAGAGCTATGGAACAACTGAAGAAGATTCAGCAGAGGGTTACCAAGATGGTCAGGACCTAGAGCACACAACCCAGAAGGAGAGTTTGAAGGACCTGAGCTGGTTTACTTTGGAGAAGGGGAGGCTAAGGGCTGATTTAACACCTGCTTGATACTGCCTACAACTGCCTGAAGGGCTACAGTGAAGACCTTGGAGTCAAATTCTTCCTAGTAATGCCAGATAATAAAAGCAGGGGCAACAACAATGAGGTGTGGCCTGGAAGTTTTAGGTAGGCCACAAAAGGTTTACCAGAAGCTTTTTTACTGGAGCAGTTACCCACAGAGGGGAATCCCCATCCTTGGATATTTTCAAGACTTTGTTGGATAATGCAAGGCTGGCTTGATCTAGCTTTGGCAACAGTCCTGCTTTGAGCAAGGGATTGGACCAGAGACCTCCAGAGGTCCCTTCCAGCCAATGTGTGGGTTTTTTTCTGACAAAACATGACCACTGCACAGCAGCACCTACTGCTTATGTAGCGTGTGATCTGTCTCATCATCCCCTTCACAAAGGTTTAGGTTTTCTACCTCTTCTCTCAGATTATCCCTGTACTACTAAATAAACAAAGGGTAGGGACCAAGCCACCTTCGCCACCCACTGTTCGTCATGCTTTCCTGCAGCTGGTTCTGCCAGGGTGGTAACCAATCTCTACGGGCCACCAGCCACAGGATACCCTGCACCTCGAGTGCCTCAGGTTGTCTAGGAGTAATCCGGTGGCAAGCTGCAACTCCTGCCAACAGCTTTGGGGAAGCATCCCAGGAGGATGGCTCTCCCCTCCCTGAACAGCTGCTGAAGGAGGCTTGGAAAGGGCAGCAAAAGAGTAACTCCCTCGGGTTCATGGTAAACGTGTCAGAGAGTGCAAGTGCTCACCGTCACTTCAACCCTGCAAAGAGGAGCCAGGCAACTGGACACAGAGCTGTCAGCAGTGATTTGGGAGAACCTAATTACCCAGAAATGTGGAAAAAACCTCCCTGTTTATGGCATGCTGAGTTACATAGGTAGCTGCTCAGTTGGAACGTAGGGTGTGAGTCAACCAACAACATATCTGAGTGGCTATGCAATTCAAACTTCAAATGGTCCTAGCTACTGGCTCTGCAATGGGCAGTTCTGATCTGGCAGAGAAACCAAACCTTTCATCTCCATAGCGTGAGCTGCCCAAACTGAAGTCTGCTGCTCAGGCACCTCATTCCCAGTCACCTGCCTGTGTCAGCCAGGCCACAAGCCAACAGTGAACCCCACCGACTGTGGAGCCAAGGGAGAACTCTGTTTTCTGGACTGAGCTCAGCCTCCAAGTGATGGAGGAGAAAATGCAAGAATGTGTTGGTGCTAAGTAGCACTTTGAGAAAGAGAAGCTGGGATGCTGGAGCCTACGGGAGTGCCTGAAGAAAGGAAAAGTTAATGGGGTGTGAAACGTCTGGCAGCAGATGAAGATAGACAGGCATAGGATAAACACAGGATTCAATTCATGGAAGGAGATTTCTGTCCATGAATGTAGGCTGATTCGTCTTCTGAGTAGGGCTGGGTTTCTGAGAGGACTGAGTGACGTGAAGTGTCTCTCAGGGAATGACAATGCCGAGGTTGTGTGCAGGACCTGAGCGTGCATGGTGTGAATAACAGATTTCCACGAGCCTGATCACCCTGAATAAAGAAACACCTTCTCTCTCACCAGCCGGTTATTTATTCATTTTCAGGAAAGCAGGAGAGGGGGAGAGAGAGACTAGCAGCAGATATTGGTATTCAAGAGCAGAATTAGAATTTTAATCTGCGTCTGCTACTCAGGAGGCAAAATTCTCAATATAAATGCTAAGTATTTTACGCTCTTATTATAATGGCTGCATGAATATGCATTGTTGCTGCTGGCGTGGGGAGTCTGTCTGATCGTCCTTTGGCTTTGCCTCCGCCTGGGTGTGCAAGAGCTGTGAGGAAGCCAGCCAGAAATGCCACCTCTTCATGCTCTGGGGAATGGGAACTCATGGGCTCAACCCCTTCCTCTCCCCTGCCATGCAATGGTGGGGACAAAAGAGGGACACCAGATAGAGATGCCCTCTAATTGGAGCAGCAACTGGAGCTGCCGGGACTGGGCTCTCCAGTCACTTGGAGATGGCTGTACAACCCTGCTGGGACTGCCTCTGGAAGGGGGAGAGCCGAGAAGACTTGCAGTATTGCCCCTCTTACCTCCTGCTCTCCTCAACTCCCTTCCCAAAGCTTTCCTGTGCTTAATACAGACTCATCTGCTGTGGCCAGTTCATTTGTTGCTCTCATACTACTGCCTCTTTTGAAGGGCCTGCCCAACGTCTGGTTCATCCAGGCAGACCCTGTCTCTAGGCCGTTTGTATGGTGTCAATAATACAACAGCACGGCTCTGGATCGGTCCTTGGCTGATGCCATCAAAAGTATGCATACTGATAATGAAGCCAAATGCTGCTATGTCCCATTGCGTACCATCCCAGGATCTTGTTGATTACTGCTGCTCAAGGAGCATTATTTATGCAGTGAATTATTGATGAATGCGGCTCTGTGAAAGTTGGAAACCGTTGTCTGTCGTTCTGCTGAATGAATAATAGTACGTGGAGCAGCAAACACTGTGTCTCCCTGACCCAAAGGAAGAGAGGGGGGAAATAGACAAAAGCACTCTCCTTGAATGACTGCAAAGGTACAGAAAATGTTTTGTTTCTCTGTAACTGTATTTGATTTTACTCGGAACTAGATACAAATTAAGGAGAGCAGCGAGCCCCCAGCAGCTATCAGGAGAAGACACTTTGCTTGCAATGAGGAGACACCAGCGGATTAAAAACAGGATGCTCCCTTCACAGGTAGTGTTGACTCCTCATTGTCTTCAGTACATACAGGAAAGATTTTTATTTAGGGAATATGTACAAATGGGATCTTGATTGCATAGATACAGTACATTTCTCTAAGAAAATAATCTGAGAGGAGAAGTGTCTGCTAGTGAATTCAGACCTGCCCCTGCTAGAAGCGTGCACGCTCCGGGCACACAGACAATTCCCTGCACAGCATTGCTGCAAGCGGGACTAATAGCACTGTGGGTGACCTTTTTCTTTAAGAGCTGCTTTCTTTTGATCCTTTGCAACACTGAACAACAAATGACACTTGAAGAACTTCAGAGGATGAATTCTGCATTTCGAGTATGGGTTTGCCAGCAAAATTGTTACCTCCACATATTCATGGGAACAAATGCCCAGAGTGGGCCAAGAGCAACATTCCCAGCAACTGGATCCACCGAGGCCGTCAGGACGGAGCCAAGTGGTTGCGATCCCTTGGCCAGAGGGATCTCCTTAACCAGCACGAGGTTTAGGTGGAGGGAGGAAAGGCTCCCCAGCACAGAGCAGTTGCCCAGCCAGTGGCTGCTGGCTGCACGTGTGCTTTGCCGGTGATAAATATACTCTGCTTCAGCCTGATTTCTGCTGCCTGGCTCTGAAGGAGGACACAGCTTAGGAAGAGGAAGGGAAAAGGGATTCTCCGGGATTAGTCTCCAGCTGCTTATGGGAACTTGTAACAGGGAAGGAGCCAAGAGCTGTCAGAAGAGAAAGATCTTTTCTGCTGGAGGAGGAAACCTGGCACCCACTTAGAAAGGCAGCTGCAGGTTGAGCAGCCTACACAAAGGGAGATGCGGCACAGCGAAAGAGCAGCGCTGTCCCTTTGCTCACCCTCCAAAATGTGTGTAATCAGGCAGCTAAATACATCCCTTCTCCTGCTGCCACTCATGAGTTGAGAGGCTGGAGTCGTGCCGGGAGGTGCTGTGGGTGGTGGGGAGCAGGGCCGATCGAGGTCTCTGCCTGTGCTCCAGCTCGGGATGCTGATCCAGCACGGGAACTTTGGCAGGAATGAAAAGAGCAGGCATTTTTTTTAGGTTGGCAAATTGCTTGCCGTGGAGTCAAGGGTCCAGCTGCAGAAGAAGGGGGGGGCTCTGCAGATGAAGCACCCCACCAGCAGCGCCCTGACTGCTCTGCAGACACTGCAAGTCGCTGGCGGGAGGCTGGCGAGCTGAGCCGCGCAGCCGTCAGAGATGGAGGGATGGAAAAACTTCCCCGCTGCCCGGCTTCAAGCCCTGGGAATAGTGCTGCCACCCTCTAGGTAATAAATAAACAACCCTGCTTTCCAGATGACCTGACGTGACCACACCTCCCAAAACTGGCCCACTGAGTCGTGTCTCAGACCGTCCTCACAGCCACGAGGTGACGTGGGTCGGGCAGAAGGCAGGGCTGCAGGACACAGTGCTCGCCCGACTTCTCCACTTTTTTTCCGTGGGAATTTCTCTGTGGGCTGGACTCTGCAACAGGCTGAGCCTCAGGAAGGAGAAGAGAGAGGAAATTAAGACCTTCATGGGAAAAAGGTGGACCAGAGGGATCAGGAAAAGGAGCAAGCACAAGCAGCCAGGGAGGAGGAAGTGTCAGAGGCCAGGGAAGATGTGAAAGAAGGAAGTAAATCAGCCCAAATCGGACAGCTTAGAGATGGCAGGAGAGAAGAAAAGCATAAACATGTCGACCCCTCTCAAGTTAGAGTCTTCTGGCAAGCACTTCCCAGGCAGATGGCAAACACCGCAGCCATCTCCATCCCAGCCCCCTTGCCATCCTCTGCTGTTCAGACAGACCGCCTAAACATGTACCTTTCTCAAGACAAGAGAATGGATGATCGGGATATCTTAATCCAACTCTACAGCAAAAGTCTTGCCTGGGGGCCTTTCAGATAGGTCCACTCTGGCCTATCGGAAAGGAGTGATGGAGGTCTCCATTCTGGAGGTGGAAAAGGATCACTTTTGTGTCTAGAGAAAAAACTGTCCCACAGTTGTACACGGTACACACAAGATCCATAATTTAACCTGATGCATAGCATTTTTAAAGCACTTTTCCATACTTGCATAGACTTTTGACATGCTGAAAATCACTCTTTTCTCAACAATATATTTCTGAGGAGACTGAAATGACCATAAATTGTTTTGTAGTGCAGAGAAAGCCCTGGGCTTATTTCCTAACTTTTGTTTTACTCCATTATTTAACAATAATTATACCACTGTATCCAGATGACTAAAAAGTAGCCAAAGAGGTTTTCATTTTTTTACATAGAACAGCAAGGCTGCGAAAAGCATACGATTTAAGCCTCATTGCCATGATTTGCTGGAATCGGCTGACAGAATCCAGCCCAAGGTACTAACACAAAGCTAGATTTTTCTCAACTGCCTGAAAAGCAAGATCACGTTTTGTTAAAGCGTAGCTCCACTCTATGGACCTAATCCTGCAGACAGGAGATCATTCAACAGCCTCTGTGCTGTGGAAACCACTAAATTTCCCCAGAAACCCAGAATATTAGGCATTCAAAAATAGGTGATATAGAAAAGCTGTATTTTGAATATATGGTTGTTCCTTGTGCGGTAACCTCTTGCAAGAGTGGTTACTTGTTTATGGTTAGGGAAAGAGGGAGGGAAGATTGTTTGCCTTAAGTAAAAACTGGAGGGCTGTAGGATAACTCTGCAAACAGAACTGAACGATATTTGGGCCACATTCATTTTTGCTCAGTCATGATGGATTTGGCTTTTTTACGCAAAATGAACTGATAATTGGATTAATCAGATCTGTGCTTGGAAAAATAGTAATTCCTGAAATTCGGATACTCACAAAGAAACCAGTATGAAAACTGAGACTGCAAAACCCTATTATTTCCATCTGAATTTAAATCTTTTATGAAAATAAAAATAATTCCATTTTTATTTGAGAGCGAGAGTCATTTACTCTTCACATAACATGTTTGTCTCAAAGTGCTGTCCTACATACAACCATGAGCAAGGTGAAAAAGTTTTCATGAAAATTGACTCTGCTGCAACAGGAGGAATTCAGTGGGTGGGTGTGCATTGGGGACAGCTTCGGGGTGTTTTAATTTATTTTTTCTCACTTGAAGAACAAGTCTTTTAGCCAAAACCAAGAGTAAAAACTGCAGCCTCAGAAATTCATCAATAGGGTTTAAGTCATGGTTTACAGGATATTAAAGAAAGGAAGTATTCAATGAGGTTTAAATCTTCACATTAAAATTCTTCTGTAAAATGCACTTGTTCATTCCTTTTTAGACAACAGTTTGTTTGTTACAGGATCCAAGCTTCCTTCTGGGTTTTGTACAAACTGAGCAAAGAAGTTAGGAAACTTCTGAGCAAGACGTTAGGAAAACCATCCTAATATCCTAATCCTGCTCATACTGACCCAAAGGCAGGCTCCACACTGGTGTCCCTGCTCTTCTCCCTGCACAGCAATAAGCACATGTTGGATGCAAGCTACACTGCGCTTAGTCTGGTGGGGTTCACATAATACTCACCTTCCATCTCTGCAAGGTGTTTGAAGCCCTTGGAGGCATCAAGAGAGGAGCCATGCCTACAGAGCCCAGACTGGACAGCACCTTGTCTTCTCGTGGAGACATGAGAAGGGAGGGCAATGTCATCTCGTGGAATGGCAATGTCCTTGCTTGGTCTTTAAGAGAAGGTCATCAAGGAGAAGCCTAAGTGGGTGTTAATTTCGCTGTCATGACAGGGTAAAACAATCTCCTCCTGGCGACAGCATGAGTGGTTCCCGCTTGCACTGCTGGATCCCCCTGGCCTTGACAGCAATTAGAGTCTCACGTGATGTTTCTCTACAACGTCCCGTTGGATGTACAAAGCCATATCATTAAATAGGTCATTTTGTCTCTCTTCATTATAATCTTAATTTTACTACTCTACCCACGTTATGTGCTTGGGTGTTTATTCGGCTTGAAATCAGACCTAAATTACAGCACATGGGTGCGTCCTGCCCTTGATGGTGAGTGAACGTGAAATGTAGCTAGTGCCTGTTGAGGACCTACCTCCAAAATATTTGGCACAAGAAACATTCAGTACAAATGGAAGATGACACTGATTGACAATGTCATGCAGTCACCACCTTAGCCAGTGACCCCAAAGCTTCCCCATGCCTAGCCATTCCTTGTTTTACACTGGGGGTGGAGAGGAAATATATTACACCTCCCAGAGAAAGGCATTTTACCTTCTGCTGCAGGAGTTAGGGGCCGTTCACCTGAGGAAAGTCTTGTGTGAACAGGTTTAATCCTGCTCCCTTGCAAGTGGCAAAAAGCAGGGTTGGACCCAATGTAACAAAACATCCCTGTTAACTAGTGTGTAATGTACCAAACAGCCTGCTGTTGCACTAAAATATTTATAACTAATCATTTTGTTAAATGAAACATGTACTTTAGGGCACCTTTTATAATTAACAAGCCATATTCCAGTTAATTGTGCACATGATGTTTCACAGTTTATTACCAGGTACTACAAGGATATATAATAAGTACTTACAAACAACTGCCCATATTAAGCTTTAGTGTTGCAAACAAAAGCAATTAAGCTCCTGGGAAGCTTAGTATTATTTGTTTGTAAACAGACATAACCCAAAAGGTTGGGTTAGTGGGATGATAAAGCAATAAACCTTGCAATGCTTGAACGTGTTATTGTGGAGCCACAGTGGTGGAGTAATGAGGATGTTTTAACGTAGACTTTAATGAAGCCAGGTTCTGTTGACAGATAATGTTTAAAGATACCAGTAGGGTCAAGCTGCACTTAATGATGCATTAGATGACCTGAGTGCTGGCATTAGCATCAAAATAATGGTTCATGATCTGAGTAAGGCATTCTCAGTGGATTATGGCTACATGAAGGTATCTAGCAATTACCATTAATTTTTCTAATTTGTAGAATAGAGACTAAAAGAAGATCTTTAAGGGTTTTGTGCTGAAGTGAAACCTCCAACATCCTGCCGTTCATCTTGTTCTCAACAAGCCAGAGGTTGTGGATATAAGGAACTGTTAGAGATTCGTTCTGATCTAACCAGAGAGCAGAGATGTTGCATTCTTAGGTCACTGACTTGATCAGAGCAATGCAGAGTGCTGAAGCCATCTCCTATTTATTTCTGCTGTGCAAGCGTAGCATTTCCCATGGATGTCTGGCAGATCAAACTGGATGAGGTTACTCACTGGGCTTCACCTTATAGTCAGTAAAGCAAGGGTGTGCTTAAAACAACTAAACTTCAACATTTTCCTATTGACAGTTCCAAATGCCTCTTATCTTCTGAGGGAGAATTATCCCTTGGTTAGAGGTAGCAAATGGGTATCTTTCCCCTTTTATCCCTGCCTGGCAGAACAAGCAGGGTGGGCGTGCAGTGCTCGGGCTGAGTAAGGGAGGAGAAAGTCTGGTCTGATGCACCTGAACAAGCCTCCCTCACACAGCTCTTCCTACCACAAACCCCAGCACTCCTTGGGGAGGGTCGGAGTGGGAAATTCCTTCAGATGCACACAGATGTCCTTCATCTACCGCGAGCCATTGTGTACTGGCCTGGCTGGTCCGTGCTGACCCCGTGGCAGGGGGACAAGGTACCTTGGATGGACAAGGCACCGCTGGCATGTGGATCAAGCCGAGGAAGGGCCAGGGGCCCTGCATGCCTGCTGCTGGGGACCTGCCCAAGTTTTGAGCCCCAGTGCTGCAGCATTAGACCTTCCTGTGAATTAACTGTGCATGTGGCATTTTCTGTCTTACTCTGAATGCAAAAGGCTGGGGCTGGCTCTGCTGGTTATTTGGAAACTGGCAATACTCACGTATTCATTACTTTTATTGGTGCTCTGGGGTCAATTTTTGCAAATTGCTGAGCAGCCTTGCAAAGCCGATGTGTGCCTTCAGCTCTCGCTGGCTTAATCGCTGGTCCTTTGATAATCAGCATCTACAACATGAATTAGCCATCTGCGAAACACTGCCCTGCTATATTTGTGCCAAATCCCCACATCCTTATTTGAGATCAGGGACTGAGGGGGGAAAGCAAGTCAGTGCCTACAATTTTCTTGCAAAATATTTCTTGGCCGTTTCTTTTTTTAAGGCTGTGTCAATATTTGGCTCATGTCCTCTGCAGGAATACAGCATTTATGTTTCTAATAGAATGCAAAACCAGGTGTGAAAAGAAGGTCTTTAATGATGCTCGGTTTGAATGTTGACAAAATTATTGTGAATTTTCACTGCATTTAACTTTCTTCTTTTTGTCCTATATTAACCTGGTCTGCTTGCAGGGTAACTGATGTTCCCCAGGCAGTCTAGCTCTGGTTAGGATTCCCCAGCCAGGTTGCTCTATTTTGATGCTGCACCAGTTCCTCTGTGTTTGCCCTAAAACTGGAGGCAGCCCAGATGAAGAGATGTGCAACCAAAGGAAAAAATCCTGATTTCCTTTTTCATGCTGAAGCCAGCAGATGGTGCTTCCTGCCTTTACATGCTTCTTGGAGAAACCCTACACTATTTGCTAGTTTATTTGTGGTCTTTACCAGGGAACAGCTATAAAACTCACAGCTACTTGTCACTTTTCACAGAGCTGAAGGTTTGGGCTCTGAAAGAAAAACACATCCCACAGTTCTGAGAGCTTTAGGATTTTAAACCCCTAGGAGTTGGGTTGTTTTCATGGATTGTTTTCTGAAAATGTTGCTTTGCTGCCATGATAATTTGGGAGATTTTGTTTAAAATTGGAGGGTAGGAGGAGGAGAGCAAGTTGTACCGTCTTCTTGGACAGGTTTCAAAGCGGAGCTTGCAGAAGCAGTCTGTAAGAGACAGCTTATGCTTCTAGGACGAGGTTGCTAAGGCCCAGAGGGGCCTGTTTGAGTTGGGATGATTTGCAGGGAATACTGAGCAGTGTGCGCTTCCAGGAGACATGCTCTGGGACCCCTTCAGCCCAGAGAAAAAAGGTGGCAAGCTCTCAGAAAAGCATTTTCCCAAGCCATTCCCAGCACCAGTAAAGAAGTGCTCTCCATCCTCACTGCTGAGGGGAGAAAGCTGTTGGGTTCCCACCCGTGCTTTGGGAGACTGAGCACACATGATCCTTCTAAGGATGCTTCCACCAGCTCCAGGGAGGGCTGCTGACTTTATCCCCACCTTTACACCTTGAATTTTTTCCCAGAACAACCAAAAGCTGAAAATCTGCCAAGAATTCAACTCAAGGGCACTGTTCTCTCTCCCAGTGTGACTTCCATCTACTGGAAAGTGGATAGAGATTGGGTCACACAGGTTAAAAAAAGAAAAAATAAAAAATATGGCAGAGGTGCTCTGCCATTTGGTGATGGAGACTGTGAACAGCAGTGTGCTGAGGATAAAAGGCTCAGCCACACATTTACACCATTCAATCTGATGCAAAGAGTTCACTTTGCTCTTACTTATTTATCTATGTGTTTCCTTTCTACAGACACAAAACCAAAATAGGAACTTACCTAACAGACTGCACCTTCCTGCAAGCACATCTTTTATTCAATATTGTTCTCTCTCTCTTGTTCTTTGCAGCTGAATTACTATGACTCCATTAAAGCAGTGATTTCTACCTCCAGCCATGAGTCAACAGCTTTAGTAATAGGTCACAATTTTGCTTATCTTTAAAGCCAGTAGGAATTTCTTTCAAGATAATGTGTGTCTGACCAGCTCTCCCTGCTTCCAGCCCCACCACAGTGTCAGTGCTACCTGCATTTCTAGGAGTAGCCTGAGGTTTAAACTTTTCCTTTGATGATGGAAACAGAAGCAGTATTCCCTTTCGGGGTTCTTTTGGGGGGTTGTTTTTGACAGATTACCTGTTGTACAAGCACGGCCAGGTTTTCTACAGAGGAGGACAATTTCTAAATCCATTGAAGCTGGTTAGAGAAGGTGGCAGCCTTGCAGCTGGGCTGATTTCCTGGCTACTCTTACCAGCTTTGGTAGCTAACCCAGGAGCTGCTGGGTACTCTAGTCCTGCCTCCTCAGGTTTTCTCCAAACAACCCTGTTTCCTCCTGTCTGCATGTTTACACTGGAAAACTGGTAAAATCTCAGAAACATTGGTGTTTTCCTGAGACTGCCAACAAGTTCTTTTTACCTCACTGGAAATAAGGCAAGACAAAAATCTCTGATGATTAATATCTGTATGATTTGATTGTACGTGGGCAGTGTGAATCAAAGATTTTTCTAAATGAGATAGGAGAAAAGTGTGTCTAGGCTTGGGCAGAGAAACCAGGAGGGTCTGGCCCTGAGGGAGTCTGGTCCAGTCTGAACCCTCACTGGGGAATCAGTGTATTTCAAATACCTGGAGCTGATATCCAAGGCATTAATACTTTGCATTACTTAAGACAAAAACATTAAAGTAAAAATATGGAATAACTTCTAGTTTTTAGTTGTGTCCAGGAGTGCTGAGCACCTGCCCTTTAATCTAACTTTCTATCAATGAATTAAAAACGGATATTGCAAACAAATGCTGAGTGGTTACTGAGGTTTTATCAAGGTACCTAATTTTTGGTTTATGTTGTGTGCAGGCTGACTAACTTGGTTTGGTCCAGAAATAACCAATCTACAGGAAGATAACTTGCATATTCGGTTCACTTTCTGTCCTATTTCCAGGACCACGGTGCAAACACAGGTCTTGTTAGTGAAGGCAGAAAGTGCTCAGCAGCTCTGCGGCCCCATTTCAGCAAAGCACAGGCAGCTGCCAAACACCCAGGTCCATGGGAGACGTGCTTCCTTGCTTTGGCAGACTGAAGACATTGGAAGGTCTCTAAAATCTACTTTGCTCCCAAGGAAGTCAATTGCAGAGCTCCTATCAATTTCAGCGAGAGAAAAAAACCTCTTTCAAGGGTAAGTAAATAAATGTATTTCACCGATGTAGAGATCAGCACTCACACAGCTTTGAAATGTGAAACACTGAGCATTTCTAGCATGACGGTGAGCGCTGTGCTGCTCTGCTACGGTGTTCTTTATCACCCAGCCCAGACCTTCCCCCACCCAGGCTTCTTCATCTGCCCACAGGAGCAGAGCGAGAGGAGTCACGTCTCCTCCAGGTCACCTTGGGTTTCCATAGTGACTATTTGAATGCGATTGTCTTATCAATCAGAACCTCCTTTACTCTCATAAGCAACTATAAAATCTCTTCTGGTTTCTATAGCAACCATCTTTAAACCCATATATTTGTTTTCTCTAGGCTTAGCTGAATTGTTGGAAATAGTGCAAATTAACTGCTGGTGCAGTATTTCTTATATTTTTTTCCCTTAAGCTATCCTTTACTGTCATCCAGAACAACAGTTATGATGAAGCTACTGTCCTTTTGTTTCAGTTACTCAGAGATCCTCTTGGCTGCCTAACCACATGAGCAGTGCCTTTTAAAAATCATCGTTTTCATGAGGAACACTGAAAACATGAAACCTCTGGAGTTCAGCCTTTCCTTTCCCACTTCAGGCCCCTATGCCATTCTGCCCCCAGTCACCTAAAAGAAAAAACAGTGCTTTTTTTTTTTTTACCCTAAATCACTTCTCGTAATAATATACCAGAATAACACCTTTCCTCCAGTAACCTCAATGCAAAGCACAGTCGTTACTTAACAGCAACACTGTGAGTTAGTCAGATATTGTTATCAGTGTAGTATGAAGAATGTGCACAAGGTTAATGGCCCATCTACACTGCAGACTCAATAAATGTCAAGAAGGTTATTTTTTATTTTTTTTTCCAGCCTAACTGTGGTAACTGCCAACAAGGGTGACATCACACTGTCTATGGTTTCCTTGCAGCAGACAGCAGGCAACATAAAGTTATCTAAATGCGCTGACACTGGCACAGCCGCGACTCCGCTCTTACTTCATGACCTGACTATAAACACACAACTCTTCTCACTCTCACAAAGTTTGTTTTTCCCGGGCAGACGATGAGTGGACAATGTGCTTAACTCAAGGTTATAAAATTAGGAAGAGGTGATTACTCTGCTCTGAAACTCCGTGGCGGTGTTTTTCTGGGATCCTCTGAGTAGCAGCAGACCACAGGCATACCAGATCTACCTCTGTGCCACTTCCAGGCTGCATGGAAAGGTAGATGGACTGTCAAAGGGGAAGGGAGGACCCGAACTCCATCTATGGCACTGCTTTCTAGCTGTCCTGGGCGTTTCTTGCTCCTCTCCTGTATTAGGAAAACAAATTTGGTTTTGGAGCAAGATGGCAGAATTGTTTGCTTTTCTATTCATTTCCAACTTTTCTTAGAAACCATCGCATGGTGCCTCCAATGTTTTTGTTTGCTCCCCCTCATCCAGAGCTGGCTCAGGTCCCGGCACAAGGCGTGTTGGTGCCTGTGCAATGGGACAAGCAGCCCCTGCAGTGACACGGGCAAAGCTGCAGTCACTCCACTTTGATCCTTAGGAAAAAGATTGCGAACAAACTGAAAGAAGTTGAAGGAAAGGTAAAAAAACAGCCGGGGGGGCTGGGGTTGTGTTTACCTCTTAGGGAAGAGCAAAAGAGCTCTGCATCAGTTCATGGGAAACTCAGTAATTGTCATCGAAGATGAGGAAATCTTGGGGGTATGGGAGGAGGAATACATCGAGATGATAAAAAAAGAGAGAGGAGTTAACTACTTCTAAAATTAAAAAAGAGGAAAATGTAGTGACTCAGGATCATAATGCTGAATTCATGACAGGTGGTCGGTACCTCCCAGCTGCCCAGCTGTGCTGAGAGAGGTTTTTGTATTTTTCCAGTTCCAGTTGAGCTGCAGGAGGAGGAGAGGAAGGGACAGGAGGAAGCCATCCAGAGGAGGAGTGGGTGGCCGGCCATGGGAGCTTCTCCAAGGAGAGCCGGAGGGGACCAGAGGGTGTTCAGAGCCCACGAGGGAGTAAAAGTGTTTGCGTTCAAAATGAAGCACGACCTGCTTGTGACAGGCGGAGGGGATGGGGTGGTTCGGCTGGGGATCCCCAACCTGCCTGGGTAAGGGGCTGTGGGAGCCCTCACCGTGGGGTGCTGGCAGAGAGCTGGGTGTGGAGAGTGAGCAGCTCCCACCAGCTAACCACATCCCTGCTGCCAGTGCGGGACGCAAGTTACTGGTGTCTCTGCCGACTGCAAGCTCAGGACATTTTAAAACAAATGCTTTGCAGAAACACAAGCTGTTTCCAACAGGAGCTTGGCTGGAGCTGTTCCTCATCCCTAAACTCCCAATCCCACAGTGGTGGCATCTGCCCAAAGAGATGCCGCTTGGATGAGCAGGTCTCTGCAGGGTCCTGCCACGTCACTGTACTTTACCAAGGCTCTTGCAAACCTGCTTGCAAACCTGCCGGGTACCGCTCGGAGAGGGGATGCCAGGAGCCAGGCTGACTTGGAGTGTGCAGGGGAGATGGCAGCAGAGGGACACGGGGCACAGCAAAGCCACGGAGCAATACTAACCAGCAGGAAAGGACGCTTTCTTCAAGCAAACGCTTGCTGTCCTTCCAGTGAAGAGTTGCTATTGCTGACTGAACCTTCCTGAGGAAAATTGCACAACTTCACTCTCCAAAACACAAGTGTTAATAGAGTTGGGCCCATTACATTTAACCTGGCATAATACGAAACTCACAGATGGAAACTGCTTAACACAGAGCTGCTCTTACCTAAATCTCAGCCGACGGGCAGGCATGCTCAGAAGGCATACAGCACTCATCTTTCACCTTCACATACCTAAAGAAAACGCTAAAATATTTTCTGTGTCCACTGTTGAGGTCTGTAGAAGATATTGATATAATGCTCTGATTCCTTCTATGCAAATTTGCTGAAATTGTCTCATTCCTGAATGTGTAAATCACACATAATCTGTGCAAAATGAACACATGCCCTTTGCTGGCATTAGGAGAACATTTACAAATCTGGAGTCAAATACTCAGGAACTGGGAAATGCCAGAGTTGAAGCTATTGTCTCTGTAGTTTTACCTCAGGACCTTCCAGTGAAATGCTCCAAAGTAGCAGAGCACTTCTTGCCCAACTTGCCACCACCCTCCCCAGGCAGGCTGTGCTTTTCTTCCTTCTCTTTTCCCTGTGGATTTGCAATGCTGAGGACCAGAGCTGCTGGTTTTTGGCTTGCCCAAGGACAACCAGGTGCAAGCTTTTTGCTTGCCTCTATGTACCCAGCACACAATCTCTTTATGTTAGCTTGGATACACTTGCTCTTTTTTACCTAAAATTGAGGAAAGGGGCAGATGAGGAGAAGGGTTGAAGAGGGTGTTTTACATTGTGGTTTTCTTCCCAAAGCCTGTGGTCAGGCGGGTGTGAGGCCCAAAAGAGCACAGCACTGAAAGGACCACAGGAATGCCAGAACAGAGACAGATAAGGATTACATTCCTTCAAGGACTAAAAGCCTCATTCTCCTTATCTTGGTTTTCAGAGCCACTTAAGCCCTGCATCTTTCTTTCCCCTATGTGGCTGATGTATCAGGGAAACCATGCAGAGAAGCTCCATGTGTTCCTGCCTTCCCTGGGGCTTGCACAGGGTGTGGGCTGTGCATGTTTAACACCCCACTCAATACACGGCATGTATCTGCACACCCCCAGTCTTCTTCTCAGCAGCTGTCCCCAAGAACACGACTTTGTTATTTATACTGCTCCTGCGCCCATCACACTATGTGAGTCTAAAGCCTGTGGTGGGTTTTGCCTTGGATGAATGACTTAAGTGGCAATAAGCCCCAGCAGCTGTGCTGGATACTGCCCCATAAGTTTTCTTTAGGGTTCATCTGGTGGGACAGTCAGTAAAGCAGACCAGTGCCAGGATTTGGCATTATGTTCACTGGGCTCTCATGTCCCTGCAGGATGACCTCAGTCCTTCATCGTGAAACCACTTGACTTTCAGCCCTGAAGCATCTGAGCATCTTCCACATAAACAGGAGCAGCTTCTGTAGGAGGGACTGTGGGTAATCACTGGATATTGGGTTAAAACATGGCTGGCAACATTACTGTCTCCATCCCTCATTTGAAGAGGGTGGGATGTTCTCTGAGCACAGTCATGGGGCAGGTCCTGCATATGAGGTGGTGGTTGTCCTCTCCTGTGACCCCCATCAGTGATGCAGCCTGGACCTGGCATGTTGTGTTAGCACCCAGCAGTGGCCATTTAAACACAGGTGCTAGACATCCAGATCCAAGTTTGTTCAAAGGGACTTCAAGTACTAAAGCACACTCAAACTCGTCCTCTGGCCTCCACTCTAACATTCGTGAGATACCTCAGATCTCAGTAAAGGTGAGCAAAGGACATGCCTTTTCCTTGCTATTCAACAGAACAGAAATCTGGGGCATGAAGGTGGGGGTGAGGGGTGGGAATTTAAGTGGAAGGTTTGAGCTGCTTTTCAGTGTTCAAACTTCCTTTGTCTTTTTGTCCTTTCCTTCAAAGACAGCTGAAGTGTGGGATTTTGAAAGGGGAAAGCAGTTATTTGAGGTCACCAATGCTCACGGAGAGGCAGAAACCACCTGTTTGACTTTCGACAGCAGTGGAAAGGACTATGTTTCTTCTTATACTTGTTACATCTCTGCAGGCACTATTGCTGGTGGATGCAGCAGAGAGCGCTGGGTTTGAACGCGGTGCCAGGCTGGCTGCGGGAGGCAGAGAAGGATGCCTGGAGTCACCACAATGAGCGTTGTCTGCGGGCTCTGAAGAGGAGTGTGGTGGGTTGACTCTGGCTGGATGCCAGGTGCCCATCAAATCCACTCTATCGCTCCCCTCCTCAGCTAGACAGGGGGAGAAAATGTAACGAAAATCTTCACAAACTGCTCCAGCATGGGTCCTTTCCATGGGGTGCAGTCCTTCAGGAATAGACTGCTCTAGGGTGAGTCCCCCATGGGGTCACAAGTCTTGCCAACAAACCTGCTTCATCATGGGCTCCTCTCTCCATGGATCCACAGATCCTGCCAGGACCCTGCTCCAGCATGGGCTCTCCACAGGCCCACAGCCTCCTTCAGGCATCCACCTGCTCCAGCGTGGGAGTCCTCCATGGGCTGCAGGTTGATATCTGCTCTGCCATGGACGTCCATGGTTGCAGGGGAATTTCTGCTCCGGTGCCTGGAGCACCTCCGTTCCCTCCTTCCTCACCGATCTTGGTGTCTGCAGAGCTGTTGCTCTCACATATTCTCCCTCCTCTCTCTGGCTACAATTGCACAGTTGTTGGGTTTTTCTCCCCCTCCTTAACTATGTTATTCCAGAGGTGCTACCATCATCACTGATGGGCTCAGTCTTGTGCAGGAGTGGGTCCATCTTGGAGCCAGCTGGCATTGGCTGTATCGGACATAGGGGAAGCTTCTGGCAGCTTCTCACAGAAGACACCCCTGCAGCCCCCCTGCTACCAAAACCTGGCCACACAAACACAGTATAAGGGGACAGAGGTTTGCAAATTTATGTAAGACTAGAAAACGTTTAAAGCACATAAATGAGAGTGGATTTGTCTATTTCTTCCTCTTCAGAAGGAAAGTGTGATGAGATCTGTGACTGCACCTATGCAGAGGTGAACAGGAGCAAGTACGGTCTTCCCCAGCATTGCGTGAGCCTTGTCCGAGGGCAAGATGCATTGGGTGGGAGTTTATGCTGCAAGTAACCATGCTTTTCTGTGGGAAGTTCCCCCCCAAGACATTCCTGAAGGATTAGTCAGATTCATATGCCTCCGAAAGAAACATGTGCTACAGCTTCTGGACAGAAAAGGACAAAAATAAACCCAAGCAGATCCGCAGTGCAAGCAGATGGAGCTGCCCAGCCTGACCAAGCAGGCTCAGGATGTCCATGGCTGGGTATGCACATCTGCAAAGTGTTTGCAAGTCAGGTGGTGCTCTTAAAAAATAAAATCTCTGTGCCATTGCTCTGCTACATCATAGACAACACACTGACACTATTTGTAATACAGCATCGCACACAGGTCAGAGCCTGTTGTGCTAAACAAAGGACCAAGTACGTCGATGAAATGTTCTGTAGTTTCCATGAGGCAGAGGAACTCCAGAGTGGTAAATTATTACTGTTCCATCCCTTTGGAGATGAGTGGGTAAATGTGCCCGTGTTTGAATATTTAAACTAACCGTGTGTAAATACCACATCTCTCTCTAATCTCGGAAAAGTATGTTGATAAATCAAAGCATGTCCTGCACGTTCTTTGAGGTACATTGTGGCTACAGAAGAAATAAGGTATGCTTTGTAAGTAGAAAGACTGCATCTTAAAGAGATTGCCTATTAGCATGAAATAATATGAAATTGTTTTAAATTAAAACCTAAGCTTAGTGTTTAGACCTCAGTAAAAAAATAAAACAGGGCAAAAATCCCTTTACCACCACTAGAACCGACTGTCTGGGCTTGAAATGAAAGATGTGTCCAAAATACACAAATCCTTGGGGATCTTTTCACAGAGGAAACCATCCACCCCTTCCATCCCCTTGGGAAAATACCCAGTTGCTTGGCTGGGGACAATTTTGGGACCTGGGAGCAATTTCATTGAGGTCAGCTTGACTTGTCAGCCCAGAGACACAGGTATGTCTGTATACCTCTGCAGAAGCACTGCAAGATTTTATTGTCCTCTGAACACAGTCTTGGACCATTCATTGGAAAAAAAAGTCTACGAAAAGCTGCATTGCCATTGATCAGAGAAGCATCCAGTTGCCTTTTTTCAGGTAGCCAAATCATGACAGTAATGGCCAAGGTTGGATTTAAAATACAGAGAGGAAGCATGTTTGTTACTTCTGTTGACCTGAAGGCTCGGTCCTTTCCTTACAAGGTCCAGGATTTCCTTTGGAGTCTCCTGGGAGGCACCGGTGGGCATCTTCCCACATTAGAGGTTTTCATCATAAAATGGTCATTTGTTGAAACCAAGCGTATTGGCTTCAGCAGACTGGGCAATGTTGAGATTAGAACTAAATGGGGAAAGAAAAAGCTTGTAATTAGCTACTGGCTATTCTGGGACACTCCTCTCACCTGCTCTCTCTTTAAAAGAAAAAAATAGTTCATTTTATCCAAAGCTGGGGGGGAGGGAGAGGGAGGTGGGAAGTCAGAAACTTCTTTACCATCTGTGACGTGGATTTCCCATGTTTTGGCCATCTCCTTTTCCCAGCAGGGCCGTGTAGCCTGCGTGGGGCTTCCTGAGCAGGGAGCATGTGTCCAGGGCCAAGAAGGACAAATCTCTTCTGGCAGAGGCCAAACCAGCCTCTCCCTTGTCAATCTCTTTGGTCCAGGACTTGGCAGATGAGCTCCATTGTGCTCAGAAACCTCAGCCCTTTGTCAGGACACAGTAAGGATTGTCTTGAGTCTGTATTTCAAATACATTATTTAATGAGAGTGGTAAGGCACAGCATAGGGTAAATCAGCACAGCACAGCAGATAAATACTTGGTCTTGATTTAATTCAGGCAAATGAGATCTTCGCGATAAACTGTTAATTTAATCTCAGCATTGCATAGACCTCAGCCACTAGTTTTCATAAGGTCTAGGAGGAGAAGTCAGAGACAGAAACAATCTGAACTTGAGGAAGGCTAGGCAGTTAAAACTGCATGGTTGTGAAGTGAGATGGGAGGTGGAAATCAGGTGCCACCCATCTTGCAGCAGGGTCAGGCTATGTATATGGTTTGAACAAGCTGAAGAACCTGCTGAATGAAAGGATAGTATGAACACTGTTTTTTTCGTGCTTTTCTTTGCTTCCATCCAGCCCCATGGCCACAAAGATCTCCTGTGTGATGGTCACTGTCCACTGACTCTCCTCACCTCAGCTGGTTACAGAGGTGACGCTATAGTTTGGACCATGCCACAAACTTCACATGCCGCTTCCCACTGGCTCCGCTGGTGGAAAAGGCAAGTGCTCCTTGGGAAAACAATGAACATCGCTCAGCTTTCAAAAATCCTTGCAAAACAAACATTAGAAAAGTATTTAAGACAGATTGAAATTGTTGGCTTTTACTTTTATGGGGTTACTTCTGCCATATCTTACAGATTATAAACAGAATTTGAAGTGTTTTTCTAAAGGAAAACTGGTTTTATTCTGAAAATGCTAAAACAGCCTCTTTTAGAGACTTGCTGGACTTTACTGAGGTTTCTCCCCAAAGTGAAACCTTAGTAAAAGCCACCATTCAGCAGACTGCTTTGCATTTCATTAGACTCAAGTTTTCCAGTCTAGACTGTATCCATCTTTCTTTGACCAGCTCTGCTGAAAGCCGACAGTGGTGACATCTCATACCAATGGGAGCCTTGTGAGGCTGTGAAGGGGCAGCTCAAATAAACGCATTACAAGTGCTTCAGGAAAAGGCAAAGGGGTTGTTACTATAATTTCAACACAGCAACGGGGACATGTTGCTGTGTCAACATGATGTATTTTATTCATTTGACATCGTTTGCTATAGAAAAGTGATTACGAATTCTGTAATTTGAGTAATCCTTAAATTCTGTCACATTTAAGCAGGCTTACATTTCTACAGGCTCACCGGGGTCTGGAGCATGGACACTTATTTCCAACGGGTCATAGAATCATAGAATCATAAGGGGTTGGAAGGGACCTCTGGATATCATCAAGTCCAACCCCCCCGACCGGAGTGGGTCTACCCAGAGCAGGTTGCACAGGATCTTGTCCGGGTGGTTTTTGAATGTCTCCAGAGAAGAAGACTCCACCACCTCTCTAGGCAGCCTGTTCCAGTGCTCTACCACTCTCACAGTAAAGAAGTTCCTCCTCATGATTAGGCGGAACTTCTTATACTCAAGTTTGTGCCCATTTCCTCTTGTCCTGTCCCTGGGCACCATTGAGAAAAGACCAGCCCCATCCTCCTGACTCCCTCCCTTTAAGTATTTATAAGCATTGAAAGGGTTTCAAGGCAGGAGTTAACACCGAGATGTCCTAGCACGTCCCAGCACGTCACAGCTCTGTGGTGTATGGGGTGGCTTTTTAAATGATCTGTACAGGGATTTTTTGGAAAAAAAAGGACTACGCTTGTGGTTTTTTAGAAAAATGTGAATTAGCTGTTTGTCAGTTTGCAGTCATAATTAATCTTCCCTCTCCCTCTGCTTTTAATCCGTGAGCATGTAGATGCAGATTATTGATTTTTCAGCACCTTAAAACAAATCCCTTAAATTGGTGGCAGCACAACACATCTCCCCTGCATGGCAAAACCTTCAGGACCTCCGACCCTGGCATGACATGGTGATCCATCCTGTGGGAGAGGTCTGATTTCCCCTGATAGCAGGACTTGCTCTAATCTTTTTTAACTGTTTTGGGGTTGTTTTTTTCATTAAATGTAGATGTTTTATTGATCTCTCTCTTCCTTTATATTAAAGTTTTGAAAGAAAGCAATCATTTGCTCAGAAGACAAATACCCAGAGAATAGGTGAGGTAAATAATAAGAATGAGGATTCTTGCATGTTATAGAGCACTAGTAAATAAATGTCTTATCGGCAAAAGGTGAACAGTGGAGGAAGGTTTGGGATCACGGTTTCTAGCTCTGATTTCATTCCCTTTGTGTTCCTCTCTCAACAGACTCATGTTCTACCATTAACGAGAAATGGTTTTGCCACCCCCATTGGTTTTTCTGCAGGTTCCTTCTGCTCCTGGAGCCTGCTCAGCTTCACACTTGTAAGCTCGCCTGCTGGCACATCCACACCATGCAGACCCAAGCTCGGCACCCTCCCCGCGGCTCCAGACAACCTGTGCATGAAGGGGGGGGGGAAAGAGCTTGTTTTCTCTGATGAGCTGCTGCAGACATGTATCCCTGCTTTGGGTTTGGTACAGCAGCCCCCCCCAGGATGCAGTGTATGGCCATTAAAATAGCCTGTGCTGTATTGTCACAGACTGTAAATTACCAGTTAATCACACGACCGGCCTGGACATCCATCTCGGTCTGGAGCTCCATGGCATGGCTGTCGCTCCCCACAAACAGGTTCTCGTGGAGCCGATGGGTGTGTGTGCCTGCCAACAGCACCAAGGATTATGCCCTTGGGAATCCAGAGCGGGAGCCACCACAACACACATAATACGGATTGCTCCTACCGTGATAAACTGTTTGAGGGGTTGTATGTGTGTGTGTGTGTGTGTGTCTGAGCAAACACGATAAGAGAAAATAAGGATTTAAAGGAGCAGAGTCCTGCCTGTGATTTGTGGCTATATAAAGAAAAAAAAACAAACCAAACAAATCAAAATCCCTTCTCCTCCCTCACATTAATCTCTTTTCTCCTCTTGTACATTCTCATAAATCTGTCCTTGGTATTGCAGGGGCTTGTTTTCAGCGTGGCTAAGCTTGCCCCTGTGTAGCATTTCAAGTAAAACAATTTAATGGCCCATTGGCTAAACGCTGACAAACCTACTTTGAATTCAGTAGGAGGCAAGGACTGAGCAAAATATCAGCAAGGACTTTGGCATAGCATCCTGTGACACACATATCCTTGCAGTTTAGTAGGAGCTATTTACCCACATGGGTCGGTTTCACACTCTGCGTGAAAACTCTCTTAACATTTTGTTCCATTAAAACAGCGTTACTGGGGCACTTACCTAGTTTCCATTTGTTAGGTTTGTGCTTGACCCTGCACAAAATGTGGCCTCTTTGCAACGTTATTCAGTGACACATCCTTCTCTCGTGACCCATATCTGTGCATTACTGTGAATCATGTGGGGTATTACAGATTTATTCTTTATTTTGCTGTAGATACGTATCATTGACAAGCACACATAAACACAGTTGTATTGTGAGGATGGTCTTATGTAGCTCAGCTGGGGCTGTGGAGATATCCACAAAGTACACAGGCCTGTAGCCAGCTGCTTCTCAATGGCAACGTGATTAGGTTACTTAATTACCATCCCCACTGGCAGCATGGGAAACCTCAGCTCTGTCCTCTGCATGGTCCAGAGGTGGCTGGCGGTGATCGCTTCTCAAATCACCCAAAGTGCCATTCATGGTGCCATTTCTGCTTCAACATCATTCAGATGTGTCTGATCCTCCCTGGAGCCTCAGTGCCTCAACACAAACAGGATTAGCACCGGATGGAGGGACCGTACGTGCCATCAGAGCTCCTCAGCTGGAGAAAGCTGGTGCCCTCAGCCTCTCGGTAGTCCAATCCCTCAATTCCTTTTTTAAATCTGAATTTGGGTGATCCCTCACCTTCCCATTCTCTGGAGCGGGATTCCAAGAGGTATGAGCATCCATACATTGAAATTGATCCTTAAAGCTACCTGCCATTGCTGACAGTGGAGGTTAACAACAGGCAGTGTCAGTTAGTGACGCTGTCACAGGTTTCCTGGTAGGCGCCTGTGCACCTACACGCTGTTCTGCCTCTTCTTGGCTAGATCAGAGGTGATGGGTGAAGACAGAGTCCTGCTGTCCTCATCCATAGATGGCACAGTCCCTCTCTGGGGTCTGGCTAAGCAGGCAAACAGCATGCATCAGATATGCGGGGAAGAAACACCTGCAGGAAGCCAAGGTGGCCTTTCCTAATCACCCTGCTGCTGGAGCCACGGGTGGGTGAGCCCCTACAGCTTAGATTCATGGGCTGGGTTTAGTGTTTAGACCTTTACTGTTCTGTCTTGCTTCCTCTGGTTTAGTCTTCAACTGTACTTTAAATCACTAGGGGCAACATTTGAGTGACAGGATGGGGTTGCTTCATTCCACAGGGAATGCCTTTGGGCGTTTTCTATTTTCCCATACGCATCCTACTTTCTGTGGAGGAAAAACAAGGTCAAACAATACTTAAAATTTACTTCCTTCAGCAAGAACTAGGGGCCAGCTTTAAAAACAGTTCAAAATTTAAAAATGCAGATGTTAAGAGGTTTTACTATGTCTATTATGCTTCTTTAACAACAACCACAGAAAAAAATCTGTGGCAATTTTATGCTTAAATTCTATTTTCTTCTATGCAGTTTTGTCTCCTTCATCACTTTTGCAAGTCAGCTGAAAACTGTCTGAATTAATATCCACTGAAATCAATACCAGTTTGGGGGATTGACCAAGGTCCAGGAGCTGGGACTGTTCAGTTTGAGGAAGACGAGGCTGCGGGGTGACCCCATCACTCTCTACAACTACTTGAAATTGTAGAGAGGTTGGTGCTGGTCTCTTCTCCCAGGTAATTAGTGATAGAACAAGAGGGAATGGCTTCAAGCTCCAACAGGGTAGGTTTAGACTGAACATTAGGAAAGAATTTTTCACAGAAAGAGTGGTCGGGCATTGGAATAGGCTGCCCAGGGAGGTGGTTGAGTCACCATCCCTGGACGTGTTTAAGAGCTGTTTAGGTGTGGCGTTGGGGGATATGGTGTAGGGGAGAACTTTGTAGAGTAGGGTTGATGGTTGGACTCGATGATCCCAAGGGTCTTTTCCAACCTAAATGATTCTATGATTCTATGTATCTATTTATTTTTGGAGTATCTTTCTAAGAGCTGTGCTGTGGCCTAATCACAGGAAGATACAAAATACAGAAATATACGCGTAGGACATAAACATTTTATGTACCAGAGCAGCAGATACCCTGGTAATCAGGCGCTCAGCTGTAACAGTTAATTCCTCCACTCAAATTTAGCAACTCACCTGGCAGTCCAGTATCCTCACCTACAGAATTAAGAGAATCAGTAGCCCCAATTCACATCAACAAAGAGCCAGGAGCCAAAGATCAGTTGTAGCAACGCTTCAGGCTCCTCCTTCCTTTACAGCTGGTTTAGAACAGTGACACCTTTTTCTGTTTGAGCTTTCTGCTACATGTATGTTGTGACCCTGCCTTCTGCTTCTCCTCTCCCAAGTTAACTGAGGACTCCCTACCACCTTTACAGCTGGTATCACCCTGAGCTGAGAGATGAGTCCTCCTTGTGCCCCTCTTCACATGGTTACCTTCCCTCCCTCCCCAGGACCTTTGGCCAGGCTGAGCCTTGGGAGTTTTCCACTCCAGCCTCCTGGAAACACCTCTGGGTTCCCTACAAAATACTGATAGACCTACAAATCCTGCGAGTAGGAGGATCTTCTATCCTCCAAGTCCTCAACTCAAGCAGTGGAAACAAGACAGTGTACTTAGGGCATGTCTTCGCATTTTCTACAACAGGGTGAAATTCAGCATGAGATGATGTATTAGACTACTGTGACAAATGAAACCTTTACATTACATACACAGCAACTGTGTTTGGTGTTCCAGAGAGATGAGCTTATTTTGGCTCCATCATTTTCATCACATGCATCCAGGTAGAAAGTAAAAGCTATCACAAAAATAGGAGAACCAGTAATAACAGAAGGGACATTTCACTCAGGGGCAAGGTACCTGGTCAACTGTTAAAATGCACCATTTGAACTTCAATAGCTTTCAGCCTATGCACTTAGTCCACCAAAATGTGCTAGAGCACATTTTGGGTTTATAGGGTAGATAAATTTAATTTTATGATTTTACTTTTTATTTTCTCCTTATCCTTTTGTGGTTCTAAGCTCTTAGTAGTAACCTAAAATACTTAAAAATCAAACTTTAAAAAATAATTTATCAGAACATGCATCATTTCACAATTTTTAATTCCAATAAACCCTTTGAAAAAGCATAATGGAAGAGTAAAATACAGCAGGTTCTGGTAAATCTCATGTATTTTCAGTAAGCTTGAATCACCCAAGATGCACAATTACAGCAAGATTAAATTTCAGGGAAATTTGATATATGTTGTGAGATAATAAACTTTGTGAATAACTCTGTTTTTAAAACAAGTCTGGTATGTTGGCAAGATACTGACAGTTAAGGAATATGTATATATGAAAATAAGGCTAATAATGATGCAGTAAGGCACTGTAAGTACTTTTTGAGCATTTTTTACTCACATCCTTAAACATTTTTAGTGGAGATTTGACCTCCTTTCCTACTTCACACAGATTTCTGGGTAAGAAATCAATATTTATATATATTAGACACTTTCCTAGGATCTTTGTAAGAAGATGATCAGAGGGCTGGAACACCTCTCCTACAAAGACAGACTGGGAGAGTTGGGGCTGTTCAGCCTGGAAAAGTGAAGGCTCTGAGGAGACCTTAGGCCCCTTTAGGTACCGGAGGGGGCCTACAGGAGAGATGGGGAGGGACTCTTCATCAGGGAATATAGAGAGATAGGATGAGGGGTAACTGTTTTAAACTGAAAGAGTGGAGATTTAGATTAGATATTAAGAAGAAACTCTTTACTATGAGACACTGGAACAGGTTGCCCAAAGAAGCTGTAGATGCCCCATCCCTGGAAGTGTTTAAGCCCAGGCTGGACGAGGCTTTGAGAAGCCTGGTCTTGTGGAAGGGGTCCCTGTCCATGGCAGGGGGATTGGAACCAGATGGTCTTTAAAGGTCCCTTCCAACCCAAACCATTCTATGATTCTATGCCTTGCACTGCTGAGTGTTCTTCTGGTGTGTTGCAGCATGAAGGAAACTACCATCCTGAACATCCTCACCTCCCTATGACTGATGCTGAGATTAAAGTGGAAACACACACACGTGATTTTTACACGTGCCTGGTAAAAGGTAAATTAGAAAGTTAAAAATTCATTAAATTGAGGGGAGAGGAGGAAAAGCTGAATCACTGATTTCCATTTCACTTCCATTTCCTACCCCTCTCAGGTTAAAGCACAAGCACTGTAAGAATTTAAATAAGCCACTAAATCATAAGAGATCAATCACTTGCCACACCATTAGCTGCTATGAAACAATGTTCCAGAAACCTGAAAAAAAAACCCAGATTTGTCCGTTCTCAGCGCAGACTTCTTTTATGGAGGCTCATTAGAAGAAAATTAGAGCAGTACCTTCTACAGTGGTAACTGAACACATGACAATCCATCACTCCAGGGCCTGTAAAGCTTCTTTTTGTAGATCCAGGACTAGAAGTTCTGACAGTTCTACTGTAAAATGTCTCTACAAAGTTGTCCTCTGATCAGGCTAAGCTTCCTGCTATGGCATCCTACTTGTTTTGTAATGTAAGTTCATATCTTTTACAGTGTTAGAATCGTACTTTCCATTTCAGCAATAATCTAAGCAAGCAGTAGTCTGTTACAGAAACTTAACCCTTGATGGGTTACCACTCTTGCATACAATACCAACACAGAAGCACTCTTCCACACTGCAAACATGGTTTTGAAGTTGGGTCTGACTTCCTATTCTTTAGCTCTAGGAAAAGGATATGGAAAAATTGAACTATTCTTAGTGTTGTCTACTGTACACAATTGTCTAATGGATCAGCAGAGATAAAGAACAGGGAGTTCAAAGCAGCCAATAACAGGAATCTGCATTTTGATAATCCAGTTGCTCATAGTCAAGACAAAAAATTGGGTACTACTATGGGAACTTGCACACACTGTAGTATCGTTCCTGCCCTTGGCTGTGAAAAGTCTCAAGGTGCTGCTAAAAGCAGTAAGTAGAAGAAAAAACACTTGCCCTGGATAGGATTAGTTGGCCCTAAAAGGCACCCACCCTCTCACTTGTACTCATCCTTCAGCAGCTCCAGGGAACTCATTTCTCTTTTCTCCTTTTGGTTTTGTTGTTGCAAATAAAATACTGCTGGAGCCACACTAGCTCCTTAAAATAATCCTTTGCATTTAGTGACACTGATCTTCCAGCATCTGGTGTCACGTCCTGATGTGTGGAGTTTATGCTCCAGTGCATCAGTAGAAATAACACCCTTTGGAATACGCTTCCAAGAAAAAATCCTTCCCTCAGTACTTCAAGGTGCCTGACTCGCTAGTATAGTTTGATGTCTAAAGCAGGGGATACAATTTCTTTCAGCATCCTCCCCTGCTCCCAAGTACCTAAAAATAAGCTTCTTCAATAGACCACAGAGATTTAGTTGAGGAATTCTTAATTTTTAAAAACCTCTCCAAAGGTCTCACAAGAGCCACTTGCTCAGCAGAATGGACTGAAATATCGTTTTACCACTCAGTTTAGTCTGTAACAAAAGGCAGCAGAGCCTGGCCTAACTATTCAATCAGGTTTTAACATCTTATTCTGAACTGCAGATTATTGTCTCTAAGCTGTAGGGTTCTGTGCGTTACAAATTTTGTCCTATGCCTTAACATCTGTGAAGTTTCCAGGTTCTTTCAGGTATGTACAACTCCTGGAGCGAAGAAGAGAGGCTTAACTCGTTAAGCAGCCAAGCTACTTGCAACTCCCTGCACAACTCTTCTGTTTAAGTGCGAGAGTTTTTTTTATGCTTCTCATGCACAGGAACACAAAGCAATGGCCTGTCACAAACCGTGACAGCGGCAACACTTACACCAGAAGTACTGGAAACAGCTAAATCCAACAAGTCAGGAAATACCAGTAAAATGAACTTTATTTTAAAGCTCATTAAAAAGCTTCACAATAACACTAACAGAATTAGCATTTCCTTCATTTTATGTACCCCACATGAAAAATGTATTGTTTAGCAAGAGATGAAACGTAAGCGTTTCTGCATGCTACTAACATTTCACCATCTTATTACCTGATAAGTGCTTCAGATTGCAATAATCAAAAACCTTAGAACAGAAGGATTTCTTCTGGAAAGTCCTTATGAATGGGACAGACACTGGCTTTTTACTGACATACCCAATTAGATGTCCAGACGAAAGAAAACTACCTTGGCATCTACAAATGCCTACGAAGGTTTTGATTACAACCTTTTGAAGGAGCAGTATATTTCAGAGCAAGGGCTTCTTTTCATCTTTAGTGATGCAAGTGGTTAAATACTGCACAGAAGCTTAGTATGAACTCACAATTCCACAGGAATCTGAAAGTTACCAAGGCAATTTTCCTTTTAGGATAGTCATGATCAACACTATTACTCTTCTTTCTCCCATAACACAACATATCCCAGACAAGTCTTAGGAAAAAAATATAAATAGTTCCCAAAATAATGCGTTCCCACCCCCCATCACATACGACAGCAAAAATATTTTCTGTCATGGGATGAAATAACTTGCTGCAAGTGCAGTGGTTTAGTCCAAGTCCATGCTAACAGGGTTTTGATCACTCGGATGACATTCACCATTTTGTTGAGGCATTTCAGAATTTTTGTCATCTTCTCCCATGTCTTCAGTTTTATAATCACCCCGTTCATTTAATGGGTTTTCTTCCTTAGGAGAGTCAACTTTTGGTTTTGGTTGTGTCACAACAGGCTCACAGACATTGTTTAATTCCTAAAAGAAAGGGAAAAGATGCAGTCAGAACACATATTAAGGAATCACCAGCTTCACTACCGTGAAGAGTCCTGTGCCCAAAAGACTAAAACTTGCTTCTGTATGTTTCCTGAGTCCAAACTGACAAGACTTACTGACAAGTACACTTAAATTAACCAGTCTACCTTCTGGAGTTCTGCAGGCAAAGTTCTTTAACTTACAATTTTGGATTTCACATGTCTATTTTGTGCCTACCAGTAACACTGCAAAAACAACCCCAGTTTTTTAGGTGACTGAAAGACATAAAATGTCAATAAGCTCCACAGAATTGCACAGAGTATAGTAGAGCTACTCCACTTTCTACTGAATCTCTTCCTGATCTAGTTTCAGCTACCCTTTAAGAACACTGAAGCAGTATGATGAAACTGGGGGAGAAGGAGGAGGACAGCTGTCAGCCTAGCACCAGCCTCTAAAATTAGTTTCTTATGGAACTTACCTGTAGCTTTGCCTTAATTTCACTTGAACGCACAGCTGGATCCTGATCCAAGCTCTTCTTAGCCTGTGCACTCACAGCATTATTCATCCACTCCACCACTTCACTAACACACTTCTCTACTTTCATCATTTCCATTTCATCAATATGGATGTATTTCTCATCCTGCCCAAATACAAACGTTTTCTATTAGTTAATGATGTCAAGCTTACTGTCATCAAGTTATGCCAACAAGACTATCCCAATTATTTACAACTTATAATCTTTACTGAATTTTCAAAAATAAATAGAAGTTGGCAACAAGCCAGATCTGTAACTACAAGAGACAAGACAAATGCCAAAATAAAGCTTCCTTTGCCCCATAACCAAACAGGAAACCCAGTTCACAGAGGGAAGAGAGACTTCACAAACAGGTCACATAAAATACAACATTCTTAACAAGGCTGATAAAAATAAATCCCCTCCCACCTGGAGAGTCTTACATGGGGCCGAGATAGTTTATAGTTTAGACTAGACTGCAATTCTGCTGTTCATAGAAAGGGAAAGGATCAGTTGTTCAATTTGAAGAGCATTCCCTACAATGTCAGAGTTACACAGTTAACTGATAACAGGAGAGGAACGTACACCCAGGGACACAACCTATGATTTTGGTTAAGAATTCTAAATACGGATTCAGGTCTTAAATGTACTACTTTCAATGATGCTAGTTATTTCAAGACTCTGTAATACTACAGAAGAACTTCACTTAATGACAAATTTGTAATCTATAGCTGTGAGGACATAATTGTTTCTGATGCAAGTCTTAATCTCAAACTGCATTAGTTTGAGCATTGCAAGCTGCCCTATTAAAACTCATTAAGTTGAAACCCAAGAAGGAAATTTTCAAAAGGCAGGAACGCTTATCAAGGAAGTAATCTTCAACCCCAAACACCCATATATAATAAAAAAGGCTAGATGTTTAAATTTATCTTGAGTAGCTTTTACACTAATGCTTCTCATCATGGCACAATTCTTGTTCCCAAGAGAACTGGAGAAAGAGCACACTTCTAAAGAGAGTCAGATTAGCTTTTAAAAGGTCAAGATTCAGACCATAAGTCTAACCCTCTCTCTTTATAAGAATGTCCTTTTTGGCCTGAAAACATCCAGAAGTATTAAGATATGACACACTAGGAGAGATTTTTGAGTACTGGGAAACATTTGCGGTGTTAAGTTTGTGACCTATATAAAAGTAGATTGCAGCTCATCTGAAAGTGAATTTGAAGCTTCTGCCAGCTGGTGAGCCTCAGTGAAACACTAGGTGGCAAAATAAAGGTATTTTGAGGCCACTTACTTTATTCCTGAATTCCCCAGCTATTGTAGCATAATACTGGAGCCTGTGTCCCAGTTCCTCTAACAGCTTTGGTCGTTCTTCTGCTTCTTGATAGCGCATTTCAATTGGAGTACCTAATTTCTAGAAAAAGTAATTTCTACGTGTTATGTGATTCGTTAACGTTGCAAAGTTTCCAAAATATCAGGCCAAACAATTTGGGCATACTAACAGACCTACCTTTAAATCCTCTAATTTGTCTACGTACACCTGCTTAGCTTCATCCTCACCCTCTTCATACAGCCAGCCTTCTGTCTCTGTCAGGAGTGCAGAGAATCCCTGCAGATCCTATGTGTCAACATAAATCATGTCAAACATCAAAATATGCATCAATTGATTGTGTGTGTCTTGCAGTAAAAGGATACTGGTAAATATACATATTAATTCTTAGCCTCCAATGTATAAATTACACTTCTACTGCAGCTTTTCCCTAATCAAGTGTACACAAACCACACCAGCTTCTGAATTGGGAAACACACACATCTACAACACAGGTGGCATTTGTAGCCTTTTGTCCATGATTAGGCCAATGCTTGAGGTGCAGCTCTAATTAATGTTTTTGGTTATGGATACAGCAACACTGCTTTTCCTTATAATCATCAACTTTATTTGGAATCAAAACTTGCCCACTTGTGATAAAATTTATTTTCAGGGATACGTATTATTTGCTAAGCCTGAACCTAACTCTGGATCAGTCCTAGACATCATTCAAATGAGTTATGGTTTTCAGCTATTTCCAGGGTAGCTATGAGAAAGCTTGATGAAAGAATACAGAACAGATATTTGGTGTACATATTTTCAGAGATGTTCCTGAAACCATTACTTACCTTTTCACAAACAAACTTTTCATATGGTCCAGATAACTTGTCCCTGAACTCATACACATATTCCTCCACTGCATTCTTTGCATCATTCCTTTCTTTCTCCAGTTTATCTTGCATAATCATCTTTCCCTGTATAACCACAGAATATAATAATTTAATTTAAAAATACCTCTGCTCAAACAGCAGTCTACGAAGCACAGCTCCTGTAAAACACATTAATCTCCGAGAGGCTTTGACTCATGCAAGTGCTGGAATTCTCATTGCTACAAAGTGGACTCACCTGAAGAAATGGCATACATTTCTCTGGATTACAACAGCTTGAAGCAATCTGTGATGTCATTCCATGGATTAGTACTCTGATGCTACCGCTATAAACAACACTTCAATCTGATTAACATCTGTCAATTATGTGTTAAAACTGGACTGTGTATTAGCTCACTGCAAATTAGAGTCCACACTTCAGGGTTACAGCAAAAGATCAGGGGTTGCCTTAAAAAGCAGATGAATGGTTAGTAACTGTATTTGACGTCTAAACCACACTCTAACTCACCTCCGTTTCAATATACATATTGAGGAGATCTTTTCCTAACTGCCAAACCAAGTTAGCTTCAATAGGTAGTTCCACATTCTTCACTTTTATCTTAGGTTTTTTAGCTTCTGGGGGCTGATCACCTTTCTTCTCATTTGTCTGAGTTGGAGAGAAGAAAAATAACATCATTTTCCTGACTTCCTTCTGATTAAGTAGCACTATGATGAAAGAAATATTAACACGAAGAACATGCAGAGATTTTCTGTGAGCTTTCAGAATCTTCACAATAAAATTTCCCTTTGGGGACTCCACCTCCTATCCTGGTCTGCTTACAGTCTATTTCCTGGACAGTAAGTACTGAGCTACACAGAGGATGTTTCTCAGCTATATGGTGTATCTGCAGGTTTTCCAGAAGTGCCCATGTGTAGCTTAGCACTGCACTGGTGATGCTGACAGTGGCAAGATTTTAAGTCAGAACATTTCTCATCTTATACAGATGCAAGAGCAAACTATTAGCAATATCACGCAAGCCTATGTTTTTCACGTAGATTATTTCCTCTTAGGTTTATGAATTTCTGATCCCAGCTTCTCTCAGCAGGTCTAATAAGCTTGGCTTCTAACAGCTGTTAAAAAAATTGAAATGTCTGCAACCCAAACAAATTAGCTGTACAACACTGCATAAAGACAGGGAAATAGAGAAAGACTTCTTGCAGTAATTATTTTGCAAAAATCTTTACAAAAATTATTGAGATACATACACCATTTTTCACAATATAAAAGGTATAAAAATGAAAAAGGTTCCAAGCTCCAAGTTCCTTACTTTTCCTGGAATATGTTACCATTTTAAACGCCACCATTATAGAGCATAACATTTTCAACAGAGTTAAAGGGTCACTCACTTTCTTGACATCTGGGATTTTGTTTTCTTCAGAGAGAGGTTCTGATGAAGGGGGAGACTGTGACGTTTGCTGACCATCAGTTTGTACCTGGGACTGTGTTCCAGCCTCACTGTTCTCTTGCTGGATATTTTTCTGTAATGAAAGCCCAGGCACAAAGGATGTAGAAGGCATGTGCACTTGTATTTAATAAAAGTTATAGGGCACTTCACTTCGGACGCACATACTGTATAAAGTGCCCTACAAAGCATTCTGTGCACACGCAGAAACACACATGCTTTTCTAACGGAGATACAGACTAGGTGCGAGTTCAGGAGGACTCAGTGAAAATGGTACCAGTGCCAGGCTTACAGCATAACACTCGTGTGCGTGTGTGCGTATGCTACCACTTTCTCTTACAAAACGTGGCTTTTAATTTATTGAGTCATAGCTTTAAGTTCTTTTTCCCCCTCAGAAAACTATTAAAACATCAAGTACACCGTAACAGTTCTGCATTATTCCCCAGTGTTCCCCTCCCCTTCAATGCTGGAGAAAACAATCCAGCCTTCCCTTCCACAAAAAGTTTCAAAAGATAAAAACTTTAATACAAAGGATTATGCACAAATCCTTTTAACACAAAGAGCATGTATGAATAATAATCCAAGCCAAGTTTTCCTATCTGGAATAGTCTGATAACTATGGCAGCCCACAACCCCACCCTCAAGCAACCCACCTGCTGCTATTTGGTACTTTGCCCAATAACTGATTTTGAAATCCACACACTTTCAAATAGCATAGATTTTCTCCTCTTCTTAATATAAAGACATTATATTTCCTGACAGCTATACACATCTCAATTAACCTCATTTTACTTCCTTTGAAGGTGGTACTTTTCCTCCAGAGTATGTAACAACAACACACTTTCATCAGTAAGAATATTCACACACAAGAAAGGTCAACTTACATCACTTGAGTTTTCAGTAGGCCTCTGGTCCTGAGATTCCACTTCAGTCTCAACACCAGCATCTTCACTGTCCTCACTTTTAACTGGTTCTACCATGGACGCAGTGGACACACTGAAAATGCCATGAGTATTGATACGGACTTTCACTTTGACTTTAGACTTTTCTCCATCTTTCTGCGCTGCCACATTCTGGATAACATACCTACCTAAAACCAAAAGAATCAATACTCACACAGTGGAATTAAACAGAACCAGGAAAATAACTCCCACTTTCATAGAGGACGCATTTTGTAAATATTCAATGAAGCCTCCATGCTAATTTCATGGTCCTCAAAATGAAATGAATACTACAAAAAAAAACCCACCACACAACAAACCACCCCAAAGTATGCTGCTTTTAACTTTAACTTACAAACTGAAAGGGAGAATGTCTATGTTCATCATTTAGGGTAGATTCTCCTACTGCTAGTAATATAGAGTAAATACAAAATTAAAAGCTTATTCCCCCTTACTTGTGCTATCCATGATGCTATAATGGGATGAAAAAACTACACAAAGACTTAGTCTAATGCCAATGTTAAGTGATATGTCTTTATAATACAAGTTCCTGCTCAACACAGAAACAGCATTTCTCGAAGTGTTCCTTTCAGCTTCTAACATTTAAGTAAGTCCACTATTACCTTCTACTCTAGGGCAGAATGCAACTGTTTTGTAACTTCCATAATACTTGAAACAAGTACTGTGAAACTAAAATAGAGAGACAACTAGTTTAATAGTATATGAAGAATCAGATTTCCTTGACATTAAGAGCAGACATTTTTCCTGCCTACTACATGGTTATGTGTCTATCACCAAAATAGTGACCTGGAGATTACGATGCTTGTGTAGCTGCAAAATAAAGTTCACTGATTTCATCACCGGCTGGTTATACAGATGCTTGCACACACAATCCCTTCATCAAAAGATCTAAACGCTATGCATTTTACCTGCTTACTTTACAGGCTAAAGAATGTAATCCTCCCTTCTCTTGTAAATCCAGTAATACTGGAGTTGTGACCTGTCCTCCCTTTTGGAAGTCTTATCACAACTACTGACTCCCCCATTAGGGCTACTAATAACTCTGTTCTGGGCAAAGAGTTAATCCACGACTGAGCTGAAAACAGTTTGATTTGCAGCTCTATTCTTACTAGTTTGCAGAAGAGCAATTAAACATCTTCTCATTCATTAAAACCATATAAATTGAACAGTCACACATCCCACCAGCAGTCTTTATGGTAAGAGTTAAAATGAAAGTAAGTTTGCTGCTTCTGTAACTACAAAATACTGTGCTGTTTTCTAAGACATATGGTATTCGAACTTCGTGACTCTCAGTGAAACAACCACATGATTTGCTTTGAAGTAGAAAAAATAACTGACCTTTTCAGTTTGCATAATAGGTTTTGGTAACTTTGTAGTGCATTAAGCATTAGCTGAAATATTGGTAAATCAGATGGAAAAGTTTTTAGTCTTTTACCTATTTAAAGAATATTTATAAAGCTTGTATTTAACACTGAAATTCTAATGACACTGTATTTTAAGTGAATTGTTAAGCAACAGGACGAACTTTGGTTAAATATTGACAATACAACTGCCATTTCTTCTACAACTCTGGGGGAAAAAAATTATTGAACTTTCTAACAAAGCCAAGCAATTACTTGGCAACTAGTAATAGCTTTATCTTAATTTTTCATGCAAACATACAACATGAATTGCATGCTTAGAACTCAAGAGCAATTATTTAATTGTCGTGTCTTTACCATCACAATCTCTCTCTCACTAACCACATTGTAGTCTCTTTGTAAGTGTCAACACTGTCAATGTTGTAATTTATCAAACAGGATGAAAGAGCTGCTTATAAATGTTACCTAGACAATTCAAATCAATACTTTAGTCTTGTAGATGCCATTATTTCAGGCTGCCTCGATAAAAACTTATTCAGCGTTATGTCAAACCCAGAAAGTATAGGAAAACACAACTAGTTACTCAAGATGTGTTTAAGTTTTTTATATGCAGGATATACTTTTTCAATTATTCATGCCTTGCTTTAGCAATAAGCAGATTTAAAAAGTTTAAAAGTTATGTTTTGTAGCAATAGCCCCATTCTAGTCTGAGGCATTCAGCTATAGTTTCCCCTCATTACTTCATTGGACTGAAGCAACTTTACAAGTCAGAAAAATAAAAAAAAATAAAAATCCAAATTCTGTTGCCTATGGAATGGAGAATTGAAAATTGAGTCCTCCTGAGAAAAAAAACTAAATATGTCATATAGCCATACTGTAACACAACAAAGTTACAGAACTGATTTAAGAACAAACAATGTAAGACATTTCCAGGACAATTAATTGCTTACCAATTTTTGACTCAGGATATGGGACTCCCTTAGGATCAGAATAAAAAGCTTCTAACTCAAATGGACCTTTTCTATAGAACGTAAGAACCTTGGAGAAAGGTGCCGCGTGATTTCTGCTGAACACTTCATGAACCCTATAATGAAGAGAAAAACATCATTTTTAGCAGAGTATTTGAGCTGAAAGGCTTTGATCTAGGGTCAGAACTCTTCACAGGAACGTCACCATGTTTTGACACATTTACCCTTCTGAACAATTCCAAGGAAGATAATTCACTACTGTACTGTAAGGAAAAAAAAACAACCAATTACTGTTGTGTACTGTAATGGGAAATAGTCCTATTCCACTAATTTTGAGTCTCAGAAGCAAGTAAATTTTAGATGCAGGTGCCAATTCAGTGACACGCTATCAGCAGACCTCCAGAATTTGTTTCCTGTAAAGACATTATTCTGAGCTTGGATAAGCATAATTTAAAATCATAATTTGCACCCTTCCTCAGTTAGTCTCAAAAGGCTAATTATAGACCTGTTAATTCATTACTCATTGACTCTGTGGCTCAGATGAGAAGTCTGACACCAGATTATTATTCATTCCTTGATATGACAGAAAGACAACCAGCTTTATGTTCTTCCTCTAGCATCTGTCCGCTATTGTGCCAGTGTGATTCTAATTTCCAACTAAGTTTCGTCTCCTAACTATAGAACGATCTCATCTAACCACCTAAAAGTAAGAAAATAAAGCTTCACCTAGAATGCGAACTCACAGGTTGCTCTTGGAAGCATGTGACAGAACAATTAGGTTCTGCATCTCCACAGAAGACATAAAAAAAGAAAAGGCTGAATTACAAAGACCGAGAAAGGTACGAACAGATCCCCATAGAACTCTAAACTACCCAAAAGTTCAACTCAGACCTCTTTACATCCTAGACAGCAACTTCATTTCCCAAAGGTGTGGCAGTTAACAGCAGACAGGTCAGTGCCTTAAGACACTGCAATTGCAAGAAATTTCTCTACGAAACTCTTAAAAGTTAAATCTTTGCTTGTGTTTTCAGCCAGACAAATATTATCTAAGTAAACTCACAATATTTACATAGTGCATAAAGATCCTACTAAAATAGGAATACAGACAGATGTTAGGAACACCTTGAGTAAAAAGCAGCCAGAAAGGAAAAGCGGGATCAGGATCCAGCAATTGTTCTAGTTCATTTTGCATTCCAAAACCAGACAACCAGATAAGGGCAATGCAAGACACGATACTGGTTGGTGGCTCATTCAATCATAACTTTAACCTTCATTTTTTAACACACGAGGAGCTATGGTTAAAATTTCAACACATGCCTTTACACACTCCACTGTCAACCATCTCTTCCACACAGTCTACAGGTTTTCTCCATCAGCTTGCCAAAACCTTAATTTAAATGCAACCAAGAACATCTTCCTTGAATTATGAAGGCCAAAAGCTTCACAGAACTGTAGCTGGAGCTACCTACCCTTCAGTGTCCTCTGCTTCTGTGTTCCACAACAGAGATATTGGGAATGGTGTAGCATCTGTCACAGAGAATTCTCTCACTTTAAAAGCTGGAGAAAGAATTGCACACTAAACAAAAAACAGACATGCATTAAAGTTGGTTAACTGCTCTGCTCCACCCCCCCCAGACAGCTAAACGTCTTTAAACAAGAAAAAGGGAACTGTCTTTACTGAAATGGAGCTAGGCAAATTTCATTATTTCAATGGAAAAAGAGAACTGTGTTTACTTTACTAAAACAGAGCTAGGTAATGTCTTTATTTCAATGGAATATAAGAAAACAGATTTCATACAGAAGCGTTTATACTCATTGGGAAGCAGGTCTTTTGGCCCTACCCTTGCCATAGCTTGTGAAAAAAGGTAAGTCTAAACGAGTATCAGGTCTGTAAAGAATGGAAGTGCTGCATTACTTAGTCCCAAAAGAAGTGGTGTTTATCTTACAGGTTTTGCTTCTTTCCCTGGAGACAACTGATTTCTAGTGACGGAAAGCAATTATTGAGACAGGGTAAAGAAACAAGTCAAAGAAGAGAGCGTGAAATAAGAGAATGAGTAAAGAAGAAAAGGCAGAATGAGAGGTTTGCTTGTAAAAATATAGTCCACCAGTTGGAAACTATAAAAATGAGGGGAGACAAAATAGAAGTCTGTTTCACATTGATGGAAAGTTGGATACCAGAAAACGCGGAGGTGCAGTGTTTTGGGCTCTCATACACTTTGATTAAAGATATCTCTTCCCTCAGCTTGACAGCAACTTAAATTTTTCTCAAGAGGTGTGGACTGCTTGCTTACAGAATACACCCAGCATCAGCATTTTCAGTAACTACTGTACCACAGAGGAGCACTCTGGGCGCTTTAAACAGCGCAGTCCCATAAAAAGTCCCGGTGAACAATATATGTTCCCTTGTGTGCTTTAAAATGGACCACTTGTGCCATTTCTCATAACCGCTTGGCTAATTCTTCAAGAAAGTGTTGCAAGTACTATACCTGCAAAGCACAGCCTCTAGCTATAGCTTCATCTGCATTCAGTGTTGTACTGACATCTTTGCCAAAGAATTTAGCAATCCTCTCTTTGACAGCTGGAATGCGTGTTGCTCCCCCTACAATCTCTACAGCAGTTATATCTTCCACTTTCAGTTGTGTTTGTTCCATTAACGAGAGCAGAGGCATCTCTATCCTTTGCAGCAAGTCAGCACACAATTCTTCAAATTGTGACCTAAGGAAAGAAAACACAATTAACCAAAGAATCCCTATTCCACCACTAAGATTTCCTGGTATTCTTGTTTCCAAACTGATGCTGCCCAGGTCTGTTAACTACACCACAAAGAGATTTAAACCCTGGTGAGTAGGCTGAAGTGACAACCATAGACAAGGCAGTACACGAACAGCAGCTTACAAATGCTCCTATTCTGCTGCTACCAGTGTAGTTAAATAAGATAAAGGCATTGTTTGGGCAGGTCCTATATATTTGCCTACCAGGAGAGGTTACAGATAAGAATAAAGAAAACAGTGATGCTTCCTTTACAATGAAAACACATTGCCTAAATACTCTTGGCAGTAGTTACAGGACTAGCAGTGACTGCAAATTAAGTTGCGCCTATGAATGTGTGCAAGAGAAAGAGACACACACAGACTTCATTTACTCTTGGGTCATAATCATGTCATCCCCCATAAGCACCACTTACTGTCCTTCATTTCTCTGCCAATATCCACAGTAGTCCACAGTACGGTAAGAACAGAAAAAAGGAACAAAGCTTCAATTGTTGCTACCTTAAGAGCAGTATGGGATTTCAGTTACTTAAAATATGCAGGAGGCCTAAATAGGCAGCCATCCCTTGCCTTCCCTCCTCCCTCCCCAGTCTGATTTTCATACATCAATCCATGGTTTTAAGGATGTGTCATTCCACAAAAAACATCCAAGCCTCTTAAGCACATGTTATTACAGTGAAAGATTGCTCAGGTAGCTGAACATTATATTTTACAGCCTTAGTTATTCTAGCATTACCAAAATGCCACAGCTATTCAGCAGCTGCACTGAAATTTTGCGCAGTAAGTTTCTTTAAACATGGGAAGAAACACTTAAGAAACACGACCACCAAAGGAATCGCCTGTCTTGTACAGAACTCACCTGTTCATTTTTCCAGATACATCAGTGTCATTCATGAAACACTCAATGTTTAGGGGAATGTCTGTGCTATTTGAACTCATCAGTTTCTTTAGCTTCTCACATTCCTGATACAGACGAAGAAGAGCTCGAACTTTTGTTTTTGGATCTAGTTTGTACTTGGCTTTTATTTCTGCACAAAAGTAATCTACTAGCTTTCCATCAAAGTTTCTTCCACCTAGGAAAGGGTCAAATGCTGTGCCAAGTACCTGGTTTGAAAGAAAACAATTATTCAGTCTTACATGCAGGAAAAATCAAATGGAATAGCAGTCCTCCAGTATCAGCAAGCCTTTGCTTCAAAAAGGTTGAGGACAAGTCAGCCAATCTTCCATTGTACAGAAGGTTGAGGACAAGTCAGCCAATCTTCCATTGTACAGACTTAAGTACCTCACTCAACCACCTGAGCCAAAAATTGCTCTTCACTTTTACAGTGGAAGTAAGATTAAGTAGCCAAGTGACAATCTTAAGCATTCACAATTTTAACCCACACACCCATCCATTTAGATAAAACAAACTAAAAAACAGCAGTTGTATTGTATATCTTACATTGGTGTATTGCAAGGAATTTACAGCCTCTATTTGAAACCATCCTAATGAAACGAAGGACACTGAAAAATTTTCACCTTTTGACTTGTTGCCATTTCCCATGCATTAAATTATTTCAGAATTTTAAAAACAAGGCAGGTTTAGAGGCTATTTGATTCTAATGTCTCATAAATCCTTTTATTTTCAGTTAATCTCACTACCTTTAGTTTACTCTTGTTGAATGCACAGGCTGATACTTGAAATGAAGAATGCCCCATATCAACAAATACAACTATCCGTGGCTTCTCTTCGGGAGCTGGAAGGTCTTGTTTATAAATCCCATAATTCAGAGCCACTGCAAAACAAGTGTCAGATATTATCAATGCAATCTCTAGTGAGTCTCCAATTTCATGTCACCACATCCCCATGAATATTGAGCTATAGGATCAAGAGCAGCAAGACAACTCCAGACATACACCTATGCAAGCTCTTGATTACACGGAAGCTTTATTCCACTAGTTATATTGCAGGATCTGAGAAGTAAAACATCCTTCCTCAGTCATGTATATGCTCTGCAAGTGTTTAAGCAAAACTAAGAAACAACAATCCCGTTCAGGGGTTTTCCACTTTGGTCTGTTTATTAACAATTTTTTTTTTTTTTTTGCTTTGCAATAGTAATCAAGAAACCAGAGCATCTTTACAACAAAACTGAAATCCACTTTTGTACCTACAAGGAGTATCTCCCAGGCACAAAGTCTTATGTCTGAGAATAGTATAAATGGTCAGCGGAGGCTGCAAAAGGGAAGAATCTTTGCCTATACAGAATATATCAGGCAGGGACAGTCTGTTAAGCGTATCAAAACAGAAGCCATTGGGACAAGTAAACACAAGATAATGAAGTCAAAGGACAGAACACAGTTTTGCAGCAGCATTCATTCTGGATGGATACCAGTGTCAAAAGTAGGCAGAAGGCTGATGCAGTAACTGAAGATAACTAAAACCCTAGAGTCTTGGTTGGCTACATGGTTAAGTAGGAAAGGCTAAGACTGTGACACGAGATGGAACGTGCCTTTGTGTATGAGGAAAAATGCCAAGATGCAGATAGTAGCCAGGATACTAGACAGATTATCAGGCAAGAGAATTAGAGCATTGGAGAAGGTGGCCAGGAAGGCCTGGAACACGTACTCTGAAAAGCAATGTTTTATAGTCACACTGATGTCCTCTCACTTGAGGAGAAAGGGACATTAATGCCCTCTTCCAGACCATCTGGAACAAGGACAGTCAAGTTTCCCACTGCTCAGAGACTTGAGATCTATGGATTCTGACGTCTAATAAAGTTTCCCTGCAGTTGGCGCACTCATTCTCATCTGTATGGATTGTTTGGGGTCTACAAAAACAAGCAGTTTTTCCACTCCCACAAGCAGTCTCTAAGAGGTAGTTAATTAAAAACAGAAACTATTTAAAGAAATGTATCTGTTACATTGATCTACATTTGACCGAAATTGCATATTGGTCTGTTCATTCATGTAAAGTTTGTATTTCTGAGCAGACAGAACACATTGCCCTTGCCTCTAAGCTAAAAATAATGAACAAAACTTGATAAACCACAGCAGAATTTTCTTTTTGCTTAAAAAACAAATAATTTTTCTTTTCTGCCCTACTATACCTCAGGACCACTTCCCCAAAGATGTGATTAAAGATTCTTACATTTAAAATAGTACTCACTAGCCTTGAAAGGTAAGGAAAATGAAATTAGAAATGCTATGTACAACGCGGTAAAGAAAGGTTGCTGGTGCTGCTAAGGCAGTGAAAGCTATCTACCCTTCTGGGGACTTCTCATCCTAATGGTAAAGCTTCTAAAGATCCTTGATAAAAGTCCTGAAAAGCTCTCAAGGTTCTTGCACAGCCAAAGACGGTGCTGATGTGTTCTGCCAAGCAAAAAGGAAGTGACAATGCCTTTCGGGCAAGGCCTTTAATTGGTTTATATGATGAAAGGTCATCTCTGAATCGAATGTGAAGGTTTACTTCTGCTTCAATACAGAAAGAGGTTGGTAAGGTACTCTTTTTGCCTGTTAGGGTTGAAAAAACACTTTTTTTTTTGAGTGCTAAACTATTTTTTTTCCTTTATGGATACAAAATTTATTCATAAACATTTTGAAAACAGAATTGAAGATTTGATATTCATCCATCCTCTTCCTCTCTCCACAGTAACCCTAGAGATGTATACTCCCTGTAACTCAGAAGAATCCAGGCACATGGGACACTGTACCTACTGTGGGGTCCACACTCAACCAAAAATTCACACTACTACACATTCTCTGTAGCACTATTTGCTATATAAACAAAGAATTAAACTAAAACTAGATGACAGCAATGTGGACCTATGCCCTTTGCAATACAGTCAGATTCTCTCCTCATGAGGTGCAAATATACAGTGTTCAACACAAAGATCACAATACTGATGAAACAATGACATTTACTAGAAACCCTATACATTACCATGTAGATACATCTGAAACTGATTCTAGAAAAACATTATAAGGTACCACTCCATCAATGCATATTTTTAAGACTGCTTTACCCCTTAAAAAAAAAATAAATTCAAAAAGCATGAATCCATCTGCTGTGCACCAAAAATGCTCTCATGGAACATTCTCCCAAAGTAAACTTTTCCCTACTTATCTAACTAATGTGGGCAGCCAGAGCAGCAGTCAGACCAGAAAAGTAACTGTCTTCTGGTACAGACCTCTACTTCCAAATCTTTCCCCTAGGTAACAAGTGCTAGTTATTATGGCATTTAAAACATAGAACAAATGCTTTCTCAAATGCAAACAGAAAAAATGCAGAAAGGCAAGGTAAGAACGCTTATTTTAAGACAGACCAAATAAAATCTTGGTTCTGTCATAGAACCATAGAATGGTTAGAGTTGGAAGGGTCCTTAAAGATCATAGAGTTCCAATAGACCAGGTTGCTCAAAACCCCATCCAGCCTGGTCTTGAACACTTCCAGGGATGGGGCATCCACAACTTCCCTGGGCAACCTGTTCCAGTGCCTCACCATCCTCACAGTAAAGAATTTCTTTCTGATACCCAATCTAAATCTCCCCTTTTCCAATTTAAAACCATTACCCCTTGTCCTGTCCCTACACTTCCTGACAGAGTCCCTTTTCCAGCTCTCCTGTAGGCTCCCTTCAGATATTGGAAGGCTGCTATAAAGTCTCCTCAGAGCCTTCTCTTCTCCATGGTGAACAACCCCAGCTCTCTCAGCCTGTCTTCATAGGAGAGATGCTCCAGCCTTCTGATCATCTTCGTGGCCCTCCACTAGACCCGTTCCAACAGGTCCATGTCCTTTCTATGTTGAGGACTCCAGAGCTGGACACAGCACTCCAGGTGGGGTCTCACGAGTCCAGAGTAGAGGGGCAGAATCACCTCCCACAACCTGCTGGCCACGCTTCTTTTGATGCAGCCCAGGATGTGGCTGGCTTTCTGGGCTGCCAGTGTGCACTGCAACATGCTGTCAGTGTTTCAGAGTTCTGAGCAGAATAGCAAAGGAGATTAATCACCTTTTTGGGTTTGAAAACCACAGTTATGCTGACAAAAGCCTTGGAAATTTTTAAGTGTTGACACTTAATCAAGGAACTTTAAGACTGCCTAAGTCCCTCAACTGTGCATCATAAGGTTTCTTCCGTGAAATCTGGACAGTATACTAAATGGACAAATAGTCCAGGCCCATGTGGTGACTCCTAAGTACTCAGGGAGATAACTAAAGCTTCAAATCTTATACCCCTTCACACAGATAAAAGACTGTAAATCAAGAGAAAAGCAACAAGTTTTTAGAATGCTTATGTCTCATGTCTGATTTTTCAAGTCAACCTTGTTAGAGTAACTAAATGTGCCCTCTATCACTCCTTTCACTTGCAGAAACAGTTATTTTACCCTACTTACCTGCTGTCATGTCATTCATTAACCTAAGACAATTTAATCCAACAATCTGAGCTGCATCCAGAAGAGACCTCCTTTCAGCATCTGTGAAAAATGATGGAACCTGAAGAAAGAAGGTGAGAATGGGAAGTTATTTCCATAAAATGAGACATCACAGTGTTTATTTGAAGGTATTAATTTAGAAATTCTATCTATTCATCCCCCTTGAGGAATACACTTGCTCACTGCAACTCGTTAAAATAACATGAAAACTACAGTACTGAATAGAGACTTCAAATATTCTATTCAATCAAGCTGAGATGGAATTAAACACGTATCAACTAGTTTACATGAGCACACACTAGCAAGACACGAATGGGTTATTTGTATACAAATGCTAGGAACGTTAATTCCTGATACATAAAATGAAACTGGGCATTATGGAGACATGGACATGGAATAAGCTTAATCAGAATTAGTAATGTATTCCTGTGCAAGAAAGTAAAGAGGGTGGGAAAAAAAAACCAACTACCACAATATTACAGATGTGAGAGATGCAAAGAAATAAGGGATAACAAACAAAGAGAACCTGCTTTGGCCAAAATGACTTTGGGCAAAAAGCACAAAGAGATTCTGAAGAAATATGTTGTTGAAAATTTGCTACAGATCTCTAGCATTAGCATTGGACAGTGACCTCTAATGTCCCCAGGGACAGAAACTACACCATTAGAAGACAGTACTCTCCAGGTATCCACTAGAGAACAAACTCTTCTCGTAACAGAACTAAGCATTCCTAGATGCAACATGAAACAGACTTTTCAAAGAGTCATTGAGGACACGGAAGCAGATGTTACTTTATACTCAGGCTTTACAATGGAATGACTGTTCTTTATCTGAGGTCATTTTCTGTAGTCATAAATTGAAAAAAAAAAAAAAAACATGTCACTGAGAGATGAACATAAACAGAACAGAAACTCACGTTTTCAGCTGCCAGGGGGCAAACTTTGATAAACAAAGGTGTCTTTAATGAGTAATTACTGTTCTTAGTCATGGAAACAAGCTGCAGCAGAAGGATATATACCTGGATCCCAGAAATGTTCTGGGACTGAAAGTTCAGATATCTCCAAGAGAACGAGTTCATGAAATGGGTCGGAGTCTAGAATATGAAAGCAGCCCTGGCATTTCTCAAAGTCAAAAGCTCTAAATCTAGTTAGGATTAATCCTTTTGTAAGTGCTTATGCAGTGTTCTTTTTCACACTACATGAATAGAAACAAAATGCCCTCAATAGCTGAAGTTAAAAGACATGATGTTCCTGTGCACTACAATTACTTACAGAAATAACACAGTCTGTTACTGGCTTTTTCAGGTTACTCTCTGCAGTCTCCTTTAATTTAGTCAATAACATAGCTGAAATCTGTTCTACACTGAAGATATGCTCCTCATCCATGTACATGACCTGCATAGAAGAAAGAGGTAAAACAATTCCATTAGTTCAATTGGAGGAAAAATTACTTATATTTAATGGGTTTTTTTTATATACTGCTGACTAACACACTATCAATCATTACATGCTTAATTATTTCATTATAGAACTTTCCTTTACAATTTAATTTCCCAGTTGAGTGTCTACAGAAGCACTAATTCCATTTTCAGACTTAAAACATCAAGAACCATATCAACTCTATAGACAAAGGAAATGTCTAGGGAAGTGTTTTAAAAAGTGACACAAGTCTAAAATGTAACTAAAGCTAGACATGGTCACAAAGCATTATGCCAAAAAATTAAAATTAATGACCAAATTTTAAACTGCTGCCAACTGCAAAAAACATCCAGAATTACTTGCTGACTATTTTCTTCTGACATGCTTTTGCTCAAATATGTGAAGAGTGCTTGAAAGGAAGAACTGCAGAACAACAGTACATCTATGCACATAAACCAGCTAAAAGCTTAAGACGAAGCTCAGCAAAAAGTTTGTTGCTTCCTTACCAAGAAATTATTCTGGAATCACCATTCTGAAATGAATGAACAGTTGATTCTTGAACAAAAAAAAAGCACTTGCCTTTTATTCACATCAGTCCAGTTAAGTATTTCAGTTTTAATAGAAAAAATGTTCTCTATAAATCCCAGTCTTACTGAATCAGTTCTTAAAACTTTTTACCCACAGTTAAATAGAAAAGACACTAATTTGTTCTCTGAACAGCCTGACAACAAAGAAGAAATACCAAGTAGTCTATTATTGGGAGAACAGTGCTTTCTCATATAGTAAGACTCCTATACATACTGTATTAAAGGAAAACATCAATTTCTGTCTGAGTCTGTTAACCTCACAAGTCACAAACACCATAAGAATTATCTCTTTTGTAAAGCTTGACTATTCTTCCAGGCAGAATTCTTTCTAATGTGTAATCTCTTCTGTAATCTTTTCATTACCTAGGCCTGATCCATACTGAAGTTTTGAGGCACAAGATCAAGTACAGAAAAGCAGCAAACCAAATGCACAGACCTAAGATCGGGTCTTCATTACCGAAGCAGCAGCATCTGTTATGCCAGGAAGTCTTCATTATCAATATTTTTATATACTTTCGGAAGCAAATACCGTGTTATTAACTGCACCTAGTCTAGGAAAAGCATTCCTAGTCTAGGAAAGTATCAGCAAACTCCTTTGAAATGCAAGCAAGAGTCAAACCTGCAGTGTGGTACAAACTGCTATTAAACATCTGCTGCAAGTAACTTACACCAGACAGTCCCACTGAAGACAAACATGCCTCACACATTCATAGCAATTACTCTAAAGATGAGTCCCTAATACTTTATAAAGAATTTGTAACCATGTAATTAGACTGCTGCAATGCATTCCACATAAGAAGGACAGAAAGGTTAATACTCTGAAGTAAAACCATATGACCTTGTAATTATCTTAGCAGTTTTTCTGCCAGGATGCTTGAGCTGGATGTGCCATTTGCCAACAGAGAAGCTCACATTTCAGCAATTACTTGCAAATGAACCTTAATTTGATAGTTAACATCCACTATTTAAAGATAAAGCTGTCTATTCATACAAGAGCTCTTTAACAGAAATGTTAAAGAAAACCTTAAGAGTAATTAAATGAAGCCCATATTTTCATGACTAGGTGCTGAAAAGTAAACTTTTAAATTCAGCTATAAAATCCAAAAAGATACACTGCAAATTTACCTTTACTCCAACGCCACCATTCTTCATAGGAACCAAATCATAGCTCAACTTTTCTTTTTCCTTCTGAACAAAAGGATCATTAAATGCACGGCCATGGAATCTCTTGAAGTTAGATACTGTGTTGTGGGCATGAGTAATTTGCTGTAAAGAAATACAGGATATTTAGAAATCCACTCTTAACCAACCTGCAATGTTCAGTGCTGCTCTGTATGCCCCCCAGGCATCAGTCAAGTTTTAAGACAACTGCTCTCTCAGTTGTCACATCTGTTTCTGTAACACCTGTAATTACTATCTGCTACTTCATAGCAACTCATTACCACAGAAGATTCTATGAGTCAGAGATATAGATACTTATAGACCATTATATGTTAAGTATTAAAAGGGTTATACAAGTATCTCTAAAACCTTGAAGCAATCAAGTGAGCAATAACAGCATCTATAGTGCCAACTACTTTAGTCACCCAGTTTAGACAGAATTCAAACAATTAAAGATAGAAGCCAACTTCACGTGTAATTGCAATGCGTGGAAACTGGCCCTCCAGTCCCAGCCACCTCACCTACAGCTGTTCACTTTGAACCCCATTACACTAAGGGCACACAACTGTTTTTGCAGGTACTAAGTTTCAAGCTGACAGACCTCCACATACATTTAAATATTTACTTCTTTTCCCCCATAAGCTACTTTTAAACCAAGTCATTCTGCTGTTCATTTTTACCTAGCAACCACTCAAATTCTTGCACCAGACCAAAGAAGGATACAGAGGAAGGAGGAAACATGAGATTTTTTTTTGGTAACAATGTCAGTTTAAAGTATACAGTGCGAGCTACCCGGAGAACCAACCGACCTAGAGATGCACTCTTTATCAGGAATGCAAAGCAGAACAGAAATTGGACAGCCTAAGAGAGATACTGCAAGTATCTCAGAGTAGAATAAATCCTACTCTGCTGGAAAGAAACTCTAAAGCGCGTTGTTCTCTCCAGAATAGATTTAGGCAGGCACCAACAGATTGCACGATAATAACTCAAATGACGAGCTCACCAAGGAAGATTTCCAGCATTCACTGCCCTCAAAGGGAAGCATCAGTTTCTTATTGCATGCAAAATCTTCCATCAGGGAATTGAAGAATTTGAGGTACATCTTATATTAGAGAAGTATGTAACTATGACAATTCTCCAACAGAAAAGCTCCCTGACAAAGAAGCAGGCCATACTCGTACTATTAAACAGTAATTTTCATTAAGCTGTGTCTATGTGTGGAGAGAAAGATGTTACACCCAAATAGCCTACTGGGAACCATCTTTGATTTATTCTTATTGCCAAACAGTGCTGAGCAATTATTAGTAAGGATGCAAGTTAGTACAGGACAAAAATCTTGCCAGGAACTATTCCAGTACTTGAATGCAATAGAGTATTTAGGTTCCTGTGTTCAAGATCATTTCTCAGCACGGTTTCATTTATTTGTATAGCCATAACTTCACAGTACTTAAATGCTGTGGAATTCACAGCTGTCTTGCAGAAGAACATAGAAGCAAAAATTATTACCATGCAGTGGGCAGAGAAACACTAACACTCTGGTAGCTTTTATAGCCTAATTTAGAATTAACCTCAGAGACTTCTCTAAGAGAACAATCTTAAGATATTTTTAGAGCAATCGTATGCCATTAGGTCTGTAGCATGTTTTAATATCTGCTTAGTCACAATTAAGCAAGCCGAGAATTATGGTCTGTTAACTAATATACTGCTCATCTCCAATGCTACCAGACTTACCTAAAGGAAAAAAGTGCTCTGAAAATTTGCTCCAACAGCAGCTCCTTAAGTGTTAGAGAGCACCTGTGAGTATTATGAGCTTTCTCACACATAATCACATTGTTGAAGTCACCAGTCAAATGTCTTTTTTTTTTTCTTTTCTTTTGTAGGGAGTTTTGGTGGGGTTTTCTTGGTTTGTTTGGCTTTTCTTTTGGTAAACTAAGAAACTTATTCAAATGAAAGATCATTTTACTACTGGATTTAAGTAGCTGCTACACCCTAGGACACGAAAAATATAACTCTTAGCTGTCCATGTCAAGAAACTTCTACATTAACAAAAGAAACCTGATTTACATTTACATTACACTTACAGCAAGAGAAATAAATGGGCTGAAATATTTTATCATTTTAAGCATCACATCCTTTTCTTCTGGCAAAAGTAGTTTCAACTGCTAGGACAACCAAACATGAAAGACTTAATATAGTAAGATCTCATAAAGGTTAGCCTGAAGGCAACTGAAGTCACAAGTGTTCATTAGTGCAAATAAATGCTTTTAAATGCAATTCGAGATACAAAGTCTGCTTCATTTTCAGTTTACTTCACGTTTTCAACAGCATTTACTGGAATAATCTAACAATACTGAAACACACTGTAGACTACACAGGATTCAGAACACTTGCTGTTTTGAGTAACAACTTGTTTCTGCACACTGATAAATCATACTAGTTTCCAACTTGAAACAGTGGAAGCAGCCAAATGAACAAAAGCAAGGCTAAAATGAAATCTGAGGAAAACACACAAACATACGTATTTACTTTATTACTCCAAATATTAATCCGTAACTGAAAGTGTATGTGTGCCTGCGAACATATAACCAACTGATAGTTCATTGGCTGTTCAAAATTAAGAGGGGAGCTATTACAGTGGGGGAAAAAAAAAGCTTCCTTCAGCGCTCTCTCCATGGAAACCCACTGCAGTCCTTTCACTACAGGAGCAATCGCCCCTTGCATAACAACCTATCCTACCATACCTGCAGATTCATGGACCATTACACTCAGATATCCTGAGACTTGTAGGATATCTGAATTAAGAATTAAGCCCTCCTTTTAAATTGAAAACACTACTTTATCTTTCAGAGCACCTCCATCAAAATAACCCCACCAAGCTAAGGACTTAGTTACACCTTCAAAAACACAGGCATTTAACTTTCAGTGAAATCAAAGGTATTAAGATATCTAAATAGCTTTAAGAATCTGAGCCAAAACTCTACCATTACACCTAATTTCAAGAAACCATACATAGCATTTAATTTTTTTTGTTCAAGTGCAAGGAAACTCCTATATACAAGCTTTAGGAAAAGAAGCCCCATGACCTTAAGTCGACAGAAAAGGAATCTGTTTAACCAGAAAATATTATGCTCAACGAAATAGAGAGCAGTAACATTCTAGCAAAAACACCCTGCATTTCTCTGAAGGAAGCATGGCAGCACAGTGCAGCATTTCTAAAATAAAAGGCTTGACAAGGAAAAATGAAGTTGTTTGGTTTTAACTGCAGCAAGCCAACTCTCTCCACAGCCACCGGTACTTCAACAGTTTGCACCGGCAGATTCACTGTTACACACAAATGCCAGGAAACGACCTACCTGATTTTTAGCCGAGACACCGATAGCTCTGTTTTTGGATCCAAACGAAACCACCGATCTGAAAAGAACAACGGGGTAATTAAGTCAGTACTGACAATAAAGGACCGAACACTCTCAGGGACGCGTTCTCTACAATTGCAGGTAAAATACCAAAGTCTTTCTGTTAAAGTGCCGTTCTTCCAGCTTGCGGTAAAACATTGCAAGACTCTAAAGTCTTGGCTCGAATTCAGGACTTTTCCCAACATTTAAACACGGTGATCACAATTAAGAGCTCACACCCAGACCGCATCCTACCTGCGTTCAGCCGCTCATAGCGATTCACAACGAACTCCTGCCTTGAGGCAATGTCTCCCTATACCTGACCTCAGTCTCAGGGCGAGCTGCTCTGGGACAGTCCTAGGAGCCCGCCCGACCCCAGAGAAGAGCGTGTGTTGTCCTCACC
>VXAK01013774.1:13341-35066 GCA_013399435.1 Arenaria interpres | reverse complement strand
CCCGCCTCGCCCCCGGCGCTACGCCCGCCGGCCCCGATCCCCTGCGCCGCGGCGGCTCCGTGCGCAGGCGGGAGAGGAGGGGAGCGGGGCTGGCGCCGCCGCTTTAAATACGACAATGGGACGAAGTTTCCAGAAACTGCGGCAACCGCTCACCGGCTCCACGTGCGGCTTCCGCTTCCGCCTTCGGCGGCGTTCTCGAACAATTCCGACCAATCAGCGGCGCCGGGGCACGGTGACGCGGCCGTTCCCACGGCGACCGCGGACGCCGCCGACTCGGGGAGGTGGGGANGGAGCAGGGAAGCGCGGGCCGGCGGCGTCTCGCGGCCGCACCGGCCATAAGGGGCTGCTCCGGGCGGTCCCCTGCGCCTTCCGCCTTTCTTCCCCAGCCCTCCTTCTCGCTGCCTCCCCTTTGCCCTTCGGTCTGGCGCTCCTCAGGGGCGGCGGGGTTTTCCCTGCCTGGGGGTTGCGCGGGAGCGGGCGGAGGGTTCCGCTGTTGCTCTTTAATTGAAAAAAAAGAATCGCTGAGGGGAATGGCCGTGAGCGCTGAGGCCTCGTTGAAGGGCTGCAAATGGCGGTACGCGCCTGCTTGGCCGGCGGCGGGGCGGAACGAGGCAGGGTCTGGGTGAGGGGGAAGGGGGAAAGGGCCCGCCAGCCGCGGGGGGAGCTGTGTGAGGAGAGCGTTGGGGCAGAGGCGAGGCGCGGCGGGGCTGCGCTGTCTGAGCTCTGCTCTGAGGAGTTTGTATTTTGCTGAGCCTGTACGCCTGGGAGGATGGAAGATAAGCCGCTGTCTGTGACAATATCCTCAACTCCTCCAACGCACGGAGAGACCTCTCTCTGTAGAGTTGACTGTGGCATTGTTACGGGTGTCTCCACCTTGGTGTTGAGATGCTCTTGGGACAAGCAAAAAGCAACGCAACGTTAAATATATTTATGCTACAGATTACTCGCCCTCTTTAAGAGGCCTTTCCTCTGTGCGTCCGGTGCTACAATCCACTATAATACAAATGTCCTCTTGCCTCTTAGCTGCGTAGCTCTAGCTGTTAGTTCATGACCCCATCCCCTGCTTCAGGCAGGCCTTAACCTCCTGCATTCCCTGTGGAGGCATGGCCAGTACACAGATTGTGATTTTGGTTGTTAGTGGTACATCTGTTGCATGCTGTCCTTCTGGTCTTGGCTGTTACGAAGGGCAGGGAGAGACTGTTGCATTCAGAGTTCCAAGTGTCCCCCTGCGGAAGAAGCAAAATGTCGGATGTTCTGCCCCTACTCCCTTTCTAGATACTGTGCTGCAGCAAGCTGTCTTCGCTAAAGCTTCGCTTCAGAGTTTAGTAACATTCAGCTCTGTGTTGGATCATGACCCCTGCCGAGTATACGTGGGGAAGAACTGGTCCCCTAAAATAATGCTTTCCTGTTTCAGAGAAGCCACGTAGTTGAAAAATCCATTGAGACTGTTGTGTGACTGGAGATGTAATTTATAACTTCAGAATAAGATGACACATGGATCAAACACTAAGGCACGTGTGTATATGTTGATGAGGTTTTCTGTCCCCACTTAACACGGTAAATATTCCTGGTAATGCACTTCCAATTTTAAATGGGGGGGTAGACTTCTTCAAAGTATTTAGGTGTCTAAATATCCTGATTTTTCTTGGATGATACAGAAATGTTCAAAATACTTCTGCTGCCTTCATGAGTGTCCTTGCATCCTGGATAATAGTTCCCTAGAGCTTGAAGATAAAAATCTAGTCCCTTTATTTCCAGTTCATTTGTATGTCAGCCTTCGCCCTATCTGACAAGAAGCTGAGTGTTAAAAGATGGGTAGATGGGTGCTTAGTGACATGATTTAGTGGTGTTTTTTGTCAGTGTTAGGTTGATGGTTGGACTCAATGATCTGAAAGGTCCCTTCCAACCTAGACAATTCTATGATTCTATTTTTAGTGATTGTTTAGAAAATCCTGTTGTGTCAAGTGATAAACATACAGCATACCCATTAGTTTGTGTCACCATAGATGATAAAAGCAGATACCAAACATTCCTTTTGATTTTTCTCTTTTGCTGTAAATTGTTTATCCTTGAATAGAAATAAGAAAAAGTTGACCGTTTGCCCAGACTTGCAGCTGGTCCCTTAAGGGAGAAAAATGTTAAGCTCGGCAGTGAATTTGGAAGTTACTTTGCTGGTACCATCTATCTGATGGTGCAGTACGGTGTTGTGCAGTGCAGTGGTTGAGCTATGGCTTCAGTGAACTGTGATCCCAGTATACAAATAAAGTTTTTCTTACTTGGCCTGGAGCAGAAGCACATATGATAGTGAGTTGCATTATCTGTGAGGTGAGTTCCCAGTATGGAACTGCCAGTGGTGTTGTGGGTCGGGGAGGAGTAGAGAGGAGATAAGAACTGCTGATGGCAGGAATAGTGGTAAGATACTTGCTCGAGATGGTCCCTAAAGCTGGGCCTGGGGCAGCTGAAACAGTGGTGAGGACCGTTCTGCAAGGGTCGCTGGTGCTGTGTGCTGCCAGCATTCTGTAAGCTGGAAACCCTGTGGCTGTGGATGCAGCCCATGCACCACCACTTCAATGCTCTGTGAAGGAGCAAGTTTGAACATTATGACATGAATAACAACCCCATCCTTCATCACTGATGAAAGCAAAAAAATACAAGATCAAAGAGCCATCAAGAAATGATAGGACATCGATTGGCTAAGGCCTGACAGAAGATTTGCGTCTGTCTGGCCAGACTAATGCTCTGCATAGAGCCAGCACAATTGGAGTCAGTAAAATTCTGATGTACAAAGAGCTGTAGATGAGTCAATAAACTTTCTTTAAATAGTTTAGGGGAAAAAAACCCTTAAGACTCTTGGTTCTTTCTTCCAATGATGTGGAGACTGAGAGCATCGCTCCTTTCTGAACTAGAGATAGTATGGCTGACATAGGGACAGTTGACTGTCTTATATGGGGAGTGGGGAAACACTGTAAGTAGCTTCTGCTGGACTTTACTTGTGTTGGAAAGCTTGTGAGTTTACAAACTGAGAAAAACCAGTGTGCTGTCCTTCCACTTGATTGTCACCTCAGCCTTTACTGGGTGACCTTGTGGGTAGATGTGCTGGCCTGATGTGAAATTTCTGTTAATGCTCTTCTTGGTACCTGTCACCTAGTCTGGGATCTTAGTGCTGCTGGGAAGGGAAGAGGAAGGTTCTGCTGTTCCTGCTTTCTCATTGTTCAGTGGGATATGTCTTACACAAGGATGTTCTATTTCAACCTTTGTGTTTTTGCAATGCACCAATTACCGCAGCTTGTTACCAGAATATAATGATTGACCCCTATTTTTCAACTTTTTAAGGCTGCCTTGCACAGTTAGGATGGGTGTTTCTCATTCTACCCAAGTATTCTCTCTACTTAGGTGCTTAGTTTATGGTAAATAGGGAGATGATCTGATGACAAAAAAGTACCTGTTGTGGATTTTCCTTTATTCCTCAGCATGCGCAGGGAGTTCAGCTATATAGGTGTTCTTATTGCCTGTGACAGTTAAGGGCTTCTTTAAATGTGTCCATGTTCTAACCTGGAGAAAAGAGCAATCTGGCCTGCATCAGTGCAAGCAATGCTTTAAAATTGTAGGTGGTCAGGCCTTTAAAGAATTATTTTCATATTTGGTACTGGGAGTTCTATGTTGTGGCCCCTACTAGAGTATTATAAGGGTGTTGAGAGACTGAATTTGACATGGGAACAGGATTTGTCTCATCTGTTAAACTAATCCTAATCTTGGTAAACTGTTGTGGGGTGTGGAGGTAGAATTACATTAGTGTCTATACAGGGAATATTACCATTATAGAACATGACCTAAGTGAACTAAAGAGGATTGGCTAATGTCCCTGTGGAAGGCCAGACATCACAGAACATAACATAGGAATCTACTGAGGACTTAAGATTTCTGCTACGTTGCCAGGGGCCCAAACAGAGATGGACAGGAGGTCTGCTGGGAGAGTAGAGGCAGCATTCTTTGTACATAATCTTCATATTTTATTTGAAACAGTAAAACCCATCCCAGCATAGGCAGGCAACATGTAAACAGTACATTACAAGTAAATACGTCTCTGTATCATTTCTCTGGTGACTTTATATATGTTGTCACTTTCCATTTGTGGGCTGAGCTGGATTTCAGCCCATGCTGCTGTTCTAGTCTATTTGGAAGTTGCCTGTTCCAGCTTTACTGCAGCTGGCATTCTGTAACCACAAGCAGTTGGCTCTTAGGATAGTGCATGACGGACATGCTGGTCAATCTAAGCTTCTGCACCATTTCTGCCTCTCATCATCTGAGAAAGCCATTAATGCAAACCTAATGAGATTAGGGTTCATTTGTTATTGGGTTCTAAGCTAAGTTTTAAAGGGTAGAGAGCATTTGAGATCATTGCTTGTTCCAAAGACTGACGTTTCTATCAAGTCATGGTTCTCTGGAAATATGAATTAATTCATTAGATAGCTCCAGTAGTCTCACCCTTGCTGTACAATGCTGTACTGCAGCTCTTTTTTTATGCTGATTTTCATATCACTATGTTACCACTGTATATTTATTTTCATATATATATATAAACATTTTGTAAATCAAGTGAAAAAGATTATCGTAATAAAGAAAATAGTATGAAATGCCAAATGTTTATTCAACTATATGAAGAAAAATGTAATACATGCTTGGAAAAGAGTTAAGTATTTTCATTTGGCCTTTTTTGGTCTCTTCTGTATAGGAAGTGTTAATGATAATATTCTACAGTATTATCTTTGTTAATACCTCAATCTGCCTACTGATCCTGGAGAAAGAAAGAAAGAATGAAGAGGATATGTCACCAATGCGGTAATGTAAGCAGTATGGAGCATAGCAACCAGTTGGCATGGCTTTCCAAAGGTTTGGCATCTGAGCTATATTGTTCAGAGCATCCCTACTGTGGGGAATATCCACTTTAAACAAAACGCACAGCCTCTTGGGCAAGGCAAATAAACTTCACTTGATACATTTTTCCATGCTTTCTGATAAAAGCTTCAGCACTTGGGAAATTCTAATGTGACTCTTCACGGCTCTGCCCATGTGTCAGCATACTTTAACACACAGTATAGCATGGATCCAAATCCCAGAGTAACCAAAGGAGTGATGCTTTGTCTTCCTGGCACTCTGAATTAAACTTTTAAGCCAAAAGTAACTTTTTAGTCCATATACAAGGATGTCCTTTTTCAGTGATTTTTTTTTTTTACATTTAATTTTCACACCTATTAATAGATCTGTGTGCTTATAATATGTAGTTGAAAATGTGAAGATTTTAGGAAAAAGAACATTTACTCTTTATTTACTTTGTATTCAATAAACTTAGCACAGCAAGGTAAGTGTACCATCAATGCTTTAAGACGCAAAATTAAGGAGTTCAGGAACATTCAAATAGTAATAAACCTTAAGTGTTCATGAATCTCAAATACTTTAACTTGAGTGATTATGGGTTTATAACCCCCTCATAACCTTTTTCTTTTTTTTTTTTCCCTGTTGCTTAGACACAAGAAGTGTTTTGAATAAGAAAATCAGGCAATAGGATTATGGCACAAAACAAATATGATGTAGGTGCCCAGCTGCACATCACTAATTGGAGGTAGTGGAGAGTTGAACAGTTCTTAAGTAAATATGGAATTAGATTGTGTAAACTCTCTGATGCCTAAGTGCAATTAATGAAATAAATGCACTTGTAAAAGCAAAAAGATTGCAAAGCAAAGAGGCAGACTGGATTTAAAAAAAATAAATCAGTGGATTTTGACTGGTTTGTGTATATAAAATCAAAGGAACTGAGTGTTATTTTTCAGTAGAGAAATAAAATGGATATAAATGAAAATTGGGGAGGGGAGGAATGGAGAAAAAGAAGCTATTACTACTTGATCTGATAGCAAACCATCTGGCAATATGGTGCCAAATCATTATGTATCATTTATATGACTCAGTGCTAATTAGATGTGCACGGATTATGCAGACTCCTTGTGCTTTCAACATTGGTAGAATGTTTTAAAAATAACACTTGCAATATTAGTATGACATGTACTTGTTAGGAATTTCTGACCGTAATCCAAGCCATTTTTGACTAGAAAATATCCCAAGCACTTCAGAGACTGTTCAAATTTTGACTTATGTAAATAAAAATTTAAAAAAAGAAAAACCCAATATAATATCAGTATCTTCTAATTTTTGTACAGACACTACAAAATTAATTTGTTTCTCTTTTTCACTAACTTACTGAAAATATACTGACTAAGCAGTTAGGCCTGAACAGAATGAAAAGATAACTAACTCGGTAGATATATATATGCAACAGTTTACAAAAAGCATGCTTTTAAAGAGCATGTAATAAAACATCTTTTAAAGGTGTGTGTGCATGGTACTGTGCCTATGCATACACAAGTCCAATGCATGTATATTTTTTTCTAAAAAGAAACATAGATGTGTTATTTCTCTGCTTTCATTGTCACAACGTCAACAATTGCCTCAAATGGAGTACCATAAAGATTTCTTTTCAGTGCTATAGTTATACTTAAAATAAATTAGCTATTATAAATATATGACTATCTTAAACATGGCGTCACCGAAATCTGTTAATAAAATGTATTCTGCGAATTTAGGACTTCAAACTGTACTCGTATGAAAGCTACAACAACCTGTTGGATAGAATATTGAAAGTTAGAAATCAACAGGCTGACTAATTACTCAACAAGGTCAATTTGCTCCTTTTCCAGAAATGTCTCAAAGGTGGTATATTCAAAGCTACTAAAATGATTCTCTTGACAAAAAAAAAATAAAAAATAATTGAATACTCTTTGCTAAGAAATACTATGTGTATTCTGGAAATTAAGGGCCAATGAAGGGAGCTTGTTTATTTGTTAGGTGACCATAAGGCTCAGTTATTAATATGGTGAAAATAAGGCAGCACAAACCCATAGTTGTATAAAGGACTGGCAGGCAGGATGAAAAACTATCAGAACGTTTTACTGCAGGGATAGAGATGTTAACACAAGACTGCTTTTTGTAATGTGGATGCTTGTGGAAACGTAAGTGTGACTTGCTGTGTGTAGTTGAAGATACCTCAAAGAGCAGACAGTGCGTTTTACAGTGTAGAAAGCATGTTCTGCAAAGTGGTATAAATAATCCATTGTTTGGATTGACTTATAGAGTTAGAATTTCTCATACAAGAAAGAGGTATATGCTTATCAGAGTATTTTTTTTTTTTTTCAATTTTAGACATAGTCATGTGATGTTCCTCTAGTAGAATCATAGAATTGTCCAGGCCGGAAGGGACCTCCAAAGGTCATCTAGTCCGACCTCCCCGCAGTCAGCAGGGACACCCCCAACTAGACCAGGTTGCCCAGGGCCTCATCGAGCCTCACCTTGAATATCTCCAGGGATGGGGCCTCAACCACCTCCCTGGGTAACCTGTTCCAGTGCTCCACCACCCTCACAGGATAAGAAGCAAAATTTAAAGCAAAAGTGAGATGCATGCTTTTAAAAGTGACTGTCATTAATGATCTCCTGGTAAACTTTTCCAATATGATAAATTTGTTTGAATTCTTTACAGTTATGGATAGCTGCCTTTCTAAAAAGTTACTGTCCTTTGAACATGGGCTGAATTCAAGGCTCTGTGATTGTCATGCAAGAGACTTCAGTAACGTCGTAGTAAAGTGCATGCACTGCTTGGAACATGCTGAAGACTGATCCCTGTGAGAGGCCCCGACTGGGTGGGCCCAAAAAGTGAGAAATTAAAATAATGACAACCTTAGGAAAATGCTGCTAAGTGTTTTTTAACAGCTTGTCTGAATTTACCCGAGCTATGCTAATATCCATTTTACAGAGAATTCAAGCTGAAACAAAAGAAATAAAAAACATTTCCTTGTTTTAAAATTACCACACATGTTAATCTTATGTCTGACCCAAGCCTGTGCATACAGGTATAATTACAGGTAAGCATTACATACAGGTTTTGGGGTTTGGTTTTTTTTGCTTGGATCAACAAAGAAAAGCTTATGTATAACTTCTGGACATTGGGTGGCACCATTGCCTCATGAAAGCCACCACGTAGATGCCTTCTAGCTTGTTTTACTGTTGGCTCAGCTCCTTTTTTTGCTGTAGCATAACTATATTAGGCAAGCCAAAAAGCAGAACTAGTAGCCTTCTCTCTTTTCTTTTTTTAGCTTGATTTTAAGTAATCATCTTTAAATGGTAATGCATTTTTGACCGAGAACTGCTATTGCTTAGTTTAAGGAACTGTTGTTTGACTTCAAGTGCTGATCCACAGGCCTTCTGTGAAGTTCTTGACTGAAAAAGAAGGATACTTTTTACAGCCAATCTGCTTTCATGGGTCCCAGCCTGTAGTGAACCTGTGCACTAATGTCAAAAGCAGGAATAACACCTGCACGTTTTACCTACACGTCTGTAATAAAACTTGAGTTTAAAATGCATTGATGATGTGCCTAACATATCGGATACCATTATATCTTACTGTAAGTGTAAAATCTCCTCTAAGTTTGTGTCCTGGTTTCAGCTGGGATAGAGTTAATTTTCTTTCTAGTGGTTGCTGTGTTTCAGATTTGGTGTGAAATACCAAATCAGCAATACCTAGTCTTTTACTTGTTGCTAGGTGATGTTTATGCTTTTCAAGGTCTCTTTTCAGCTTCCCATGGAAGCTGAGAAGGAGCACAGACAGAACAATGGTATATTCTGTACCACAGCCATCATGCTCAGTATATAAATGGGGGTTGGCCAGGGTGGGGGCAATGCAGGATCACATCTAATAATGACTGTCAATTCACTCATTATTATTTTTTTTTCTTTTCTGATATTGTTTTGTCAAAATGTCTTGATCTCAACCCACGAGTTTTGGATTTTTTTTCTTTTTCTCCCTCTTCTCCCTACTCGTTTAGGGAAGGGAAAAGGGGGTGAACGAACAGCTACATGGTCCTAGCCGCTGGTTGGGGTTAAACCACAACAGTTTACTTTTAAGATGTATTTATGTCTTTTTAATTGGATGTTGATCTCTGTGCTGGCAGGTACAAAGTTTGTTCCAGATCAGGAGACTTTGTATGTATTATACTTTCAAACTTAATAAATTACTGATATAAAAGCATATGACAAGCTACTGGTATAATTTTTTTTTCCTGATGTTCATTAAATTTATTGTACACAGTAAAATACTCAAATAGTAGATAATAAGAGGCAAGTAATAGCATTTTCCCATCAGATTTATTAAACTGTCAGAGACTGTATTTTGAAAATTGACTGACCAGTTACACAGTGCTTACTACTGTGGAACTCAATGAGCCAGTAAAAAGGAATACAGTGTTTGGGTTAATATTTTGTTTATGTCTGTATTTGAGGCAAAAGTGCAGAATTTAGTTTTGCAGTTGTTTCAGAAAGTCTCATAGCAGAGCAATGTTGTAGTTATGTAGATCAGTGTTAGGACTGAGTTACATGAAGGAAAACATTCTGATGAAAGCTGAAAGAATTTTTTTGATTAAAAAAACCCAAACATTTGCATGTATGTTGGCTGTTCAACCTAGAGGTATTGCAATTTTAACATAAATAGAAATCTGTATTAAGGTATTTCTTGTTCTTTGAAAATGTTGCTATCCGGTTATGGCAGAAACAATAACAAATCATGTATGAGTAGCATCTGCTATAATCTGTTTACAAACCTGCTGCTTGAAGAAATTTGCACTGTTAAGCCTTACAAGGAGTGTGTTTGCTAAAATCTGAACCAACAACAACATTCAAGAACAGATTATTAAAATAAATTTCTGGGTTTATCTATTTGTAATGCATAATTTGACCAGCTCTATCTGTTTATTCTGCTCTAGAACTGATGACAGTGCAGTTCTGCAAATTCAGGATCTTCCATTCTTCAAGCATTTAGAGCCTCACAAGTAAACTTGGAGTCACAGAGAATCCAGTTTCAGAGATGAAAAATGGGACAGAAGCTTTAAATATACACTGCAAGAACCAGTGAGGATAAGTGATTTAACATTAGAAGAATCCTACTTTTTTATTCTTTTTAGTGGGAAAAGAAATTGAAAAGAAACATGATACTATTTCTCAAGTACAGGAAAACCAGGTAAGGACTTATTCTAAGCTCGTAAAGGATATGATGAGACGTAATGTCTTAAAATTAAAAAAGGAGGATTTAAGTTGGACATCAGTAAGAAGCATTCTAATCATAAGAAGTAAATACTGAGGTAGACTTTTGCATAGCAGCTTCTAATAATGGGTATTTCAAACAACTGTCAAAATAGTTTGGACCCAGTTAATTGTGCCTTCTGGCTGGAACTGGGAGGGAGGAGACAGAGGAGGAGGACTAGGGACTGTGGTTGAAAAAGTGATGTGCTGGATTGTATTTTTCTTTTCTTCCTGTAGGGGCTACTCAGCTGATACTGTACCTTTTGGCTCCCACAGGGTTTGGAGCTCAGTGTCAGCCAGGAACTGGGAGTCAATGCATTCGCAACTGAAAGATGCTTTTGATTCCTGGTGTCTCCATGCTTTGAGAGGTAGCACGGGTCCTGCTGTGAGCAGATATGAATGAAATTACCTTTTGAGGTTTCTTCCAAGTCCTGTCCGATCCCACCCCGTGATTTTGATATTGTGCGTTCTGTAGTAGGGTAATCTGCTGGAAACAATAGTTTGTCTTTCAAACTTATTATTCAGACCAAGATCCCAAATCTATTTACAGTAAATTCACTGCCAAATAATGGTGATGAAAAGACAAAATTATTACTGATTTAGAGAAGATGGTTACCAACTGTTAGGGGTTGACCCTGGCCGAAGCTGAGCACCTGCACAGCTGCTTGCTCACTCCCTCCCCCAGCACAACAGTGCATAAAGGAAGAGCAAAAGCAAGAAAACTTGTGGATTGAGATAAAGACAGTTTAGTAAGTGAAGGAAAGAGAGGGAGAAAGACCGAAGTGATGCTCACCACCTCTCAAAGCAGAGCAATGTCTGTATAGCCTCCAAGCAACAGCCACTTTGGAAGACAATCCTCCCCACCTTCTTCTAACCCAGCTTTTATTGCTAAGCATAACTTTATATGGTATGGAATATGAAGGATAGCACCATCTGGGCTGCTATGAAGAAAGTTAACTCCATCCTGGCCAGACTTGGTACACCAAGTCTTTAGAGCTTTTTAGGTAAAATTCAACAAATGAGTTCTTTTCCACACCATCTACATAAAACTTCAGTTACTGAGGTTTACTGTGTAACGTATGGGCATTTTCTCAGGATTGGTGGTGGTTTCTGTAGAGATGTGTAAAGATTTGTTATTGCTGTTAAGTAGTATAGCATACTGGGCATGTCTGCAAAGCAGTTTTCCCAGAGTCTTAACTGAGTGGTTTTGGTTTAGAACTGTGTGTTTTGGGGTGTTTGGCAATGTTTTTCTTAATGATTTTGACATTAGTCTGCTGAATATCTTTTGACTTTTATATTTCCCCTGTGTAATGTTCACTTGATGTTGCTGTATTTGCACAGTTCTGTACCACATGTGACGTTCTGTGTGTTTTGTGATCCAGTTCTGTCTGACTTACTGAATCAAAGGCAGAATGAAATAGTGCTAAGGGAGCAACTGCTGGTGGATGTAATCTAAAGCTGCTGTGAGGCTAACACTGGCTGCAATGAGTGCAGTTGCTCTGAAGTGACATCAGGCTGTAATGGCTCCTAAGGGCCATTTCATAACTAAAAATTTCTGGAATGAGGAGTGTTCTGGTTCTTACTGTCAGTTTTGCTCAATAAACTCCTCATCTGGTTAACTGTCCCAGCCCTTGTTTCCCCTTACCCCACTCAGCAGGATGAGGCAGATGCCCACCTTTGAGGGAAGAAGAACAGAATTCAGGAGTCCTTTTCAGACATGATCAAACTGGTTTTATTGCACAGAGCATGGTTTTGTGGTTTTGTTCATGTCATGGATGGTTGTTAGGTGACTTCATTAATGAACGAGGATGATTGGCAAGCTCAGAATTGAATCATTTTATGTTTAATAATGATTGACCTTTCTGCCAAATAATAAAATTTGCTCTTTTGTCAAAGTGAGGGCCTTCAACAGGCAGCAAATACCAACTTCTATGCTTGGAGACAGTTTACAGACCCAAAATTATAGATTGATTTTGTCTGTAGGTATGTGCCAGGTAGGTGTCATGTCATTTTCTATTCTTCTCACTACTGTTTCAGAATAAGAGAGTAATTTAGGATGGGAAAGACTTCTTGAGGGCATCCAGTTAATGCCCAGCTCAAAGAAGAGCTGCGTCTGAAGTTGCTCAGGCTCCTGTCCAGTGAGTTCTGAATGTCTCCAAAGATGGAGATTCTTCAGCCTCTCTGGGCAAGCTTGTCCCAGTGTCTAATCTCTGTGACTTTTCTGTTTTGTTCATTTAGAATTTCCCCTATTTCAATTTGCGAAGGCTTAGTCTCTTGCTGTACACTTACTCAGAAGATTCTTTAGCTTTGCCTCTCTGGACAATTGCTGGCAGCAATTAGTCTTTAGTCTTTTTTTTCCCATCTACCTTGAACAATCTGTTACCTCGGACCTGCCTGGTACACCACGTATACACACCAAAGCCTTAACCACCTTGGTGGTTCTCCGGTGTATTTGCTCCAGTTTGACAGTCTCTCTTGTGCTGGTGGGCCCAAAATTGTACAAAGTACTCTAGGTGCTACCTCCAAGTAACAAGTTGAGGGTATTAATCGCTTCTTTTGTCCTGCTGACTGTGCTATTGCTAGTGCAGCGGGTTGTATAGTTGGCCTCCATTATCACAAAAGGGCACTGCTTTCTCACGTGCAGCTTGATCACCAGGACTCCCAGGCCTCTTCCAGCAAAGATGCTTCCTAGCCAGTCAGTCCCCAGCCTGTTGGTATTATATGAGGTTATTCTCACCCAGGTGCAGAATTCTACATTTGTATTTGTTGAACAATGTTAAGGTTTCTCTCAGCCCATTTTTAATGCTTATCAGGGGCCTTTTGAAGGGCAGCCCTGCCCTCCAGGGTTTTGACTGTTCCCCTAGAACTTGGTGTCATCTGCAAACATGCTGAAGGTGTGCCACCCAGGAATTGTTCAGAAGAGTGATAACAAAGGCCAGCAGCTGCCTGTATAGTCCAGAGTTCTTGGTGTGAAGGCAACTGCTGTATTTTATCACTCTGTATCAGGTAGCTTCAGATATCAGGGCAGAATGTAACACTATGATATCATTGTCAGAAGCTTTTTGGGGATCTATGAGGTTCAGACTCACTCCTGTTTTCCTACTCTATGCCAGAAAATGTTCCCTGCTGATGATGACCACAAGAAGATGCTTTGTTAACATACTGGCCCTCTGTTAATCAGTCCATGCAATTTGCAAGTTTTTTGACACCCTGTGTGCTAGGATGCTGTGAGGGTATCCGTGTTTGAAAGCTACTCCTATAGCAATGGCATTGGCATTTCTATTATCTCAATTAGAGAAGAGATTTCTCTCAAGTGTCATTAAGATAAGAACATATGATGCTTAACATAGCTACAAAGGTTTATGGAGACACAGATGACAAAGTGAGAAAACTATGCCTAATCTAGTTATATTAAAATAAAATGCAGAGACCTACCAGCTAGTGGGGATTTTCCCCTCCTACTTGTTCAGGGGCATGATTATTGTGCACACCCAAGTTGGTTCACAAGAAACATACTTCAGCTAGAGAAACTAGCTCTTATATTCCTGCCATTGCTTAGAGCGATCATATCTAAGTGTTAACGCCCCTGCACATCTTGGGATTACTGCCATTAAAAGCTGCAGGCCAGACATACCCCAAAGTCTTTGGCGTCACCATCTTACAGGATGGATTTTTTCAGGGTCTAAAATCTAGTTCAGATGTTACATACTGTTTGAACATCTCTGGATGTTACTGTGACTATTTGTCTCTTCTGCTCCCAAGGATTACTTTTTAAATTATTATTGCCTTGGGTTTTTTTTCTGCCAAATTGGGAGGTCATAACAACTTTTGAGTTGGCTCATAGTTTACAGTGCAGCTGTAATAAGGTAAAACAAAGTATGCGGAAGCCATTTGTGAGAAATGGAACATCTTGAGGCAGTAATCCCAACAGCTGATGCAGGTTAGTCAGCGCTCAAGGGATCGCATTATTTACAGCCCATCCAAAGAGCAGAAAAGTTAGAAACAAGTTCAGAGGATGTTATTTGACTACCCACTCCAGAGTTCCTTGAGCAGTTCACCTTGTTTTCATCCCTGCTACTATGACTTAGTACACAGTGAAGAAGGCTAGGTGATTCTTTATACCACTATTTCTCACTATTTCAGGAGTAGAAGCAGGGGAAAGCAGTCAATATGGCCTAAGCTCTTTAAGATATATGGAGCTATTCTGTTCCTACATGGTTTTGCTCAGTTAAATCCCTTGCTGTGCATCTATACTTTGACTCTCGGTTGACAAGGTAATATTTTTGTATGTTGATAAAAAGACACTGTCAGGTAGTTTAGGACTAACACTTTGTATTTTCAAATAGCTGCACTTCAGCAGGGAAAATATAAAGAGCTCAGATACGCTTGGTAGAGGCAATTCTGTGTCAGATGGAAGCAGCAGGAGATGAAACAGAAAAGAGTATAAAGTCTGACAGTTCTTTTAGGCAAGCTGTTCATTTGACCAAAGGAGTGGGCAATATGCCCTTGGCTTATAATCGAGACTGAAAAGCTTCAGTCCTCTACATCTGCCTGTAGAAGTATTACCCCTGTTTCTCCTTGCCTGTGTGCAGTACAAAGACAGGAGCGTAAATCATCTTCCTCTCATCACGTGTTGGTTGCAAGAAATCAAAATAATGCCTTTTCTCCCTAGTTTTAACCTGGCAGCCATTTGTCTGCAAATACTGATTCTGAAAAGAGTTTATACTATAGATTTTCAGGAATGTTATACTAAAAATAATTCATAACTGAATCTTCCTGCCAATATCATATGGGTTTAAATAATTTCAATCAGTTCTGAACCTAGATAAATTTATAATCAAATTATTTTATTTTAAAAGTAATCTCATAAAGTAAAACCAGAGTCAACACTGAGCTTCCAAAAGTAGAATAGGAAAAGAAAAAAAAGCCAATGGTCTCTTTTGGGTTCATTAAAAAGAGCGTGGCCAGCAGGTTGAGGGAGGTCATCCTTCCCCTCTACTCTGCCCTGGTGAGGCCACATCTGGAGTACTGTGTCCAGTTCTGGGCTCCCCAGTTCAAGAACGACAGGCAANGGAAAGGTTGAGAGACCTGGGCCTGTTTAGCATGGAGAAGACTGAGAGGGGATCTTATCAATGCTTATAAATATCTCAAGGGTGGGTGTCAAGAGGATGGGACCCAAGTCTTCTCAGTGGTGCCCAGGGACAGGACAAGGAGCAATGGACACAAGCTCCAACACAGGAAATTCCATCTCAACATGAGGACAAACTTCTTCATTTTGAGGGTGGCAGAGTGCTGGAACAGGCTGCCCAGAAAGGTTGTGGAGTTTCCTTCTCTGGAGACATTCAAAACCCACCTGGACAAGTTCCTGTGCAACCTGCTGTAGGTAGACCCGCTCTGGTGGGGAGGTTCGACTAGATGATCTCCAGAGGTCCCTTCCAACCCCATATGATTCTATGATTCCTGTCCAGCCTGCTCTAAGTGACCCTGCTTTGGCAGGGGGGTTGGACTAGCTGATCTTCAAAGGTCTCTTTCAATCCCTACAATGCCAGGATTCTGTGAAAATTTTCTAATAGCACATAGTTGAATGTTACAAAATATTACTACCAACTTAGGGATAATAAGGTCCTTTCCACAGGACTCTGACAGTCTGAATTCCTTCTATGATACGATAGCTCAGTATAGTGATTTTCAGGTAGATTGGATAATCTTGTAGGAGGGTTTTTTTAGAGATTAGATATACTGTAGCTAGAACAAAGCCAAAGAGGGGCTAGACATTTAGGACTGCAGAATGAGTAAAGCCAACATGGTGACTTTGCAGGGAGAATAAAGAGCTGTAGAGAAGATCTGAGGATGTTCTACGATCTAGTCAGTGAAATTTAATGTTTGAACCAATATGACAAGAAGGAAAAAGTGGATTCTGCAACTAAGCTATGATCCTGTGGGAGGGAGGGATAGTCAAGTTATTGACTGAAGTGGAGGAAAAGAAATGGGAAAGGAGGTTTCAAGCAGGGGAGGGAAGGAGGGAATTTAGATTCTGGATTCACCTTCCAAAGGATTCCAAATTCCAAGTTGCATCTCTCCCACAAACGTGTTGATTTACTGTTGCTGTGTGTTTTAAACCAACAATTTAAGAAATATGAACTTGACAAAGCTGCAGCTATATGTTAAGTTCTTTATGATACATGAATAATACGCGAAACCATTTTAAGTTTCCTTCCTGCTGTTTCATTGAGATTAAGCATTTCAGAAAGTAAGCCACACCTGGAATCTAGCAGTCCGGAGGCAACAGATTTTCACTGATGCCTACAAGAATGATCTAATCAGAAATTTCAAGATGTGGTTTATAAGGGAGATTGAAGCACTGATTGAAGCAGCATCTAAGTGGCTGCTTTAAGGCACTCTGGGAATCTATGTCAAGTTCCACGGTCTGAAAGATCTCCTGTTTCTCATCTGTGGCTTACTCTGTAATGGTTCAAAGACGGTGAAATACCTGTGTACTCCCCTGAGTGTATATACTCTGCCTCTTGGACAATCCTATCATGAGCTCCAGAAAATATGCTACATAAGGTATTTTCAGTGTTTCTGTGCCAGATGACAGAGAGGAGCTGGCATTATTGGCCCGTAGGAAAGGAATCATCTTTGATCCATCTTTATAGCCTGTTACAAATCTGTGACTGATCACTTCATGCCCAGTTGGTTTTTTTCTGGTCTTTTTCTAAAGAGTGTGTAATCTAATAACAGTGGTCTCAATCATGAGAAATTGATTGGTTGAACTCTGTCCCCAGGACTCTGCTACAGCCCCAGACCAGTTTTCTGTAAAGCTTTGACTGAATGCCCTAAGACTTACCTCAAGATGAGTTCCTCAAATTTAAACGAAGAGCAAGTGCTTCCTTATTAACCCAGAGAGAGGGTCAATTCAGCCTATACTGTGGGCTACCACAGGGGTTGACTGGAGCTGGTCTTGCTCGGTGGTTTGGTTGTCGGGCTTAACAGCATGTGTGTGCTCTGGTACTGCAAATTTATCCATTCTTCTGAACAAGATGGGGCAAGTCCCAGGCCAAGTGTCACTTGACTGAGTCATGTCTACAGCCAGCACTCAGGGCTCTCCCCACTACTGCAGATTTCTCCCAGGGAGAGCTATTTAGAGTGGTCCAAACGGGACAAGGGAGTGTAGTTAAGAGCTGAGCAATGCAGGCGATCAGAGCTCCCAGGCTCAAGCTCGCTGCCTGGCATGTGACAAATGTAGCTGTACTCCCATGGTGCTACCTGGATATTATGATGTTAACGGAACTATCATTGAATTACTGTCTTGAGTAGCTAAACGCTGAGAAGCTCAGTTTCCAGATGTGTGCTGTGGTTCAGAAAGTAACTGTGTAATTCTGAACTCACTTGGGTTGGTTTTGCTGACTTCCGCGGGATTATTCAAGGCTAGAAGTTACGTCCCTGCTTATGTAACTTGCTGAGCAGGAGAGAGGGGTCAAACTGCAGCAGCCTGAGTAAAAGCTGGGACAGAACTCAACTCATGTGATTAATAGGGCTGCCTCTGCCGAAAAGGCTTCCCCACCCCATCCATTGCAAGAAACCGTACAAGTACACTGTCATTCTTGGATTACTTAAACATTTTTCAAATGGCTATTATAACAAAGTAGTTCCAATCAAGTTCTCTAACTCAGTAATTGCTGTTGTGTCTGATTCATAATCTCTCTCTACTACCATAGTATACGTCTCCCAGAAAAGCAGGTGATGGAGCCATCAGAGCATCCTCCATCTCTGCTGGGCTGCCTGTGCACAAAGGCAAACCACCCTTGAAGCACACACCAGCCTGGCCAGTCTCAGGTGAACATTGTGGTCACCCATCTCTGAACTTCTCCCACTGCTCCCTTTTTCTCCGACGTGGCAATCTGAGCATGTTGTTCTGAGCTGGAAAGGTTGGCTGTCCCTTTGTTTATGTAAAGGAATGGGTGAGTAACACATTAGCCCAAATGGCAAAGTTGGAATACAAATAGAGTTTGTGCAAACTGTGGAAATTTATCTTTATGCTTGGTAAAATATAAACACTGGCCATAACTTCAAGCTTATTTCTCCATTGAGACTCCAGATTCTTCGCTTTCTTGTAGCCATTTGATTCACGAGAAACGTTAAAATACTGACGGTGGGTCTATGGAAAGGTATAAGGACTTACATTTACCATATGAATGGTCCTATTGATTTCTTGAGTGCTTGTGCACATAAAGTGTTTTCAGGACCAAAATAATAGATGAAAAGTTGTCCCCATTCCAATCACTGACAGTTCTCAGTTGATGAAACATTGCTTTGTCTCTTGCATCAAATTTCAAAACTGAGGTAAATCAGCAAAACTTCCACAAATCCATAAGAAAAAACAACCTCAGATATTCTACAGGCCTCATAATCCCACAATTTATGATACAATACTAAATGTTAGTAACTAAAATGTAGTAATTTGGATGCAAAATTGCTGCATCAATTGCTATTATAAATATATTGAAGGACATAGTCATTTACTTTATTTTTTTAATTACTCTTTTTCCAGAAAGTCCAGGTTTACTTTTCATTCTGGAAAAAATGCTGGTCTTTTGGTTTTTTTTTTTTCCCATTAAAAAACTTAACCTGTGATGAATAATTAATTTTAAATGTATAAAATCGTATTAATATCTGTAAAAGATATCCCACCAAGACAAAATAAATTTGATATACATAACTTTATGTGTGTATAGGTATATATATCTGACAGGATTTCTTTGTATTTGCCGCCCCCTTGTTAATCTGAGAGGCTGGAAGCAAGGAAGCTTGGTGGTGTTCTGAATCTCTGTGTTTCTTCCCAGAAAGTTCATTATTTTCATCCTTCCCGAGATGGAAATTCTCAGTGGGGTAGTTAGAACAACAAACAAACACAATCTGGGTTTGTATGTAGAGTAGAATTCAAGGAAAAGATTTATTTCCTCCTCCCAGCCCAGAATGTAAAATTTAAAATAGTTAAGCGCTATTTTTCTTAACAGTTGGAGAACATTAGCTTTCATGGTAGAGTTCCATATTTCTGGGGGGGTGGTTACAATGAAATTTCTCTTACATTTGTGGGAAACCAAAACATGGATTACATCTCAGCAAAAGGATGTGGGTTCTTTTGTCTTTTTTCCTTACTGACTTGCTGCGTGGGGAAACATTGGAACGTGAATATATCTTAACCATTTTGAAAGTGAAAAGTGATATGTTTATCCCAGCTGTTGTGGGCATGATCTTTGTGACGTGAATATTTACGGAAACCAGCAGAGAACAGAGAAATGGGAGAAAGGGCAGGAAATGCTGCTGCAGCTTATAAGGGAAAACAAGCAAATGCAGATATATGTGTTATGCAGAAGGATTTGCACCTTTTATATTGTTATAGGTATAGAAATGGAAGGATAACTTAACGCTTTTTTTTCACCTGGTAATAAGCATGCACATAGAAAAACATAGTGTGAAAGTTTCTATTTAATTTGCACCAAAATTATTATTCTTGAGGCCAGTAACTTACTTAGTGAAGCAGAATGTCAGCAACAAGCCGTTGTTCTGTAAGGTGAGTAACAGGCTGTGGTTGCTCACACTTGTATCCCATTTTCCCTCTCTCTTGAACCTCCTGCAATATAAGGGAGGTAATAAATACATAAAGCAAGCCTAATACCCCAAGGAAGTCCGGCTAATATATGTTTCTCATTGAGATAGCAGTAAACTTCACACTTTCCTTTAAAACTATGTTACAGCGATCTAGATGTGCTTGTCTGAACTTGCAGCGAGAGCGAACATTTATCACTGTGAAAATATTTCCATTCATCTTCAAAATCACCTCTCTGGCAAACTTAAGGTACCCTGTTGTAAGTGCTTGATCTGTCAGGATAAGAATGCAGTAGATCTAAAAGCTGTAGAGATTTGAGGAAAGGTCCGAGTTGCGTCCTATGGTGTTGGCCTTACTGGATTACAAATATGGGAAGTTTATGGCTGGCATGGATGTTGCACAGTTTGTCTCCAGTATTTGATGGAAAAATGTGTACGTACAGACCTGTCTGGAATTCATATCTATGTGTACCAAACATCTAAGGAATGGGTACCTCGGGACACCAGGTGTTACGCTCGAAATCGTGTTTAAGGGCAAAAAGGAAGCACTTCTTTTATGTAAGGAAAGCCAAGAATTTCTTGTTATTATAGTTGAAATGTGAATGATCTAATCATTATTAATACAGATGTAATTGTGATGGAAAAAGAAAGTGTCAGTGCAGTGAAAATTTTATGCACGCTGCTGGGTTTCTACACCTTTTCTTGGTGTTAGGCTCCAACCTTCTGGGGCTCTCCTGGCCCTGAGGGTTGGCAGTTTCATTCTGGGGTGTACAGGGAGCGTTGCAGCAAGTTGTCAGCATGTGGAGTCCTTCACTGGGACAAATCTGATGTTCATGTGGGTGATTTCTTCTTCCTCGCTCTGGGATCTACTTGGGGTAATTTTTTGTTTGCTAATACATCTGGATTTTCTTTGTTGGTCTGCGTCTCTGCATTACATCCAAATTTACTATCTATATGGCACCTTTTGCATGTTAGCTACTTTGTGCTCCCTGTTACCCCTAAAACCCCTTTTGTGCGGCTCCAGGTCTGCATTTCTCTGACCAACTCTGGGCGTGTGGTTCATAGCTGTGGAGTCTCGGGTGCCAGGGCTGTGCCCCGCTCCTGTCCTTGCCCCAGCTCTGGGCTGCACCCCATCTCTCTGCTCCTGGGGTTACGGAGTGGCTGTCTGGAGGTGTAACATGCTCTTTTGGGGGAACGGGTTGTGAGATGGGATGTGGGGATGGGGTCTGGAGGTGTAACATGCTCTTTTGGGGGAACGGGTTGTGAGATGGGATGTGGGGATGGGGTCTGGAGGTGTAACATGCTCTTTTGGGGGAACGGGTTGTGAGATGGGATGTGGGGATGGGGTCTGGAGGGGTAACATGCTCTTTTGGGAGAACGGGTTGTGAGGGTTGTTCTAGAGATGAACTAGGTCGCTTGTGATTGTGGACCAGGTTCCTGTCATACTGATGGGTATAATTTGACTGGCAATATTTATATTTGTTTGTGAGAGAAGAAGGATGAAGCTATTAACCAAAAAACGCCTCTTTTGTCTAAATTGGACAACCTGGAAACCTCATTGGAGGACTTTTTGCGGTCTTAATAATTAAGCATGAAGAATTAAAGCCATTATTAATTGTTTTTGGCAACAGATGCTGGGTGATCAGTAGTGGTTACGGAGAGCTATGCTCACGAGGGTTATTTTGGGCTGGATGTCAGGCCTGGAGCNAGGGAAGGGAAGAGCGGGAGGGAGGGAAGGAGCGGAGGGGAGGGCGGGCTGGCCGGCGCCGGTACCGCCACCAGCCGGAGGCCGCTCGCCCGCGCTCCTGCGGCAGAGGCGGGCAGCCGGGCGCACCGTGCCCCTTCTCCTCCGTGCGGCTCGGCGGCCCTTGTCAAGATGTCTCGGGAGCCCGGCTGCAGCCGCTGGCTCCTTTTCGCTGCGTGCGTTCACCTCTTCTTCC
>VXAK01013774.1:0-13184 GCA_013399435.1 Arenaria interpres | reverse complement strand
GCCCCGGCTCTGAGGCGCCGGTGCCGGCCAGAGCCGCGACCGTGTCCCGCCCCGCGGGCCCGGCGGCAGGGTGCGGGGACGGGGGGGCCGCCCTGTCCCCCGGGGCGGTGCGGGGACGGGGACAGCCCTCGCCGCGGAAACCGCTCCTCACAGGGCCGGGAACGGAAACCTCCAACCGGCCAAAACCCGCCGCCAAACTCCCCCTGCCCGTGTTTGAAATGGCCCCTTAGTAAGGACCGGGTGCGCCGAGGGGAGGCGGAGAGGTAATTCCGCCCGCTTAAACTGTCAGCACAGAGGAAAAACAAAACAAAACTCTATTTTAGAGACGTTTTTAATGTGTCTGGGCAGGTGGGAGAAGATTAAAAGAGAAGGGTTAGTAGTGTGTCAGCAGTTGGATCGCTACAGGCTCTTGGAGTTAGGAGCTGTTGCCGTGAGTGCAAGAGACAGAAATAAGTGTTTACATCTGTTCTGTTTCCCGTTATTTCTGTTCCTGAATGTTTCCATCTCTGTCAGCATAGGCTTGTCAGTTTGCTCTGAGCCGCTGGATTTGATTCTCTTCCGCTAGTACGGCTTGTGGATCAAAATCCTGCAGGGGAAGCCAGGTAAAAATATGTTTTCAGCGAAGTAAAACTGTGATATTTTGATTTTTCCCTAGTAAAAGACTTTTCCTTCCACCTATGCAGCTTGGTTTTTGGAGTCCTAGTACTCTACTGCTTTTCCTAAAGCTGCATTTTATTCTTTCTGGGGTGAGTAGTTTTGCTCCAGTGCTTCAGCAAGGGACTGTAGCACTTACAACCTCGAACAGATTGTAACCACAGTCAGAGAATAACAGCCTCAGTTTTCCCCATGTGTGTATGTGTATTTATTGGACGTCCATGCATACATGCAGGTAGAAGGCAGAAATGGAAACACTTGGGTTCTTGCTTGTGCAATTACTGCTTGTTTAGGTCTTGATTAATGCTTGTATAGAATTTGTTCACCTGAAGCTTGTTGCAGTATCATGGCTTTCTTGTAGTTTTTTTAATACCCTTTTATACAAAAATTCTTTCTTTCGTAAATATCCCATGATTTTGAGATGGCCAGGATACTAAGTTTGCAAAACAATCAGCTTTGCTCTTGGAAAACGGAAATAATTTGGATTGCATTTCACAGAAGAAAGTAATTTGTCTGTTGCTGGTTAAGTCCTTTCATAAATTCCAGCTTGCAGAACAGGAAAAGGTATTAATGTGATTTTGTTTGGTCTAGCTTCTAGACAATCAGAAGGGATAGTCATGATGCTTTTTCTTCTGCTGTTTTTCTTTGCTCGCCTTGTATAAAGATACTGGTGTACACAGCAGTCATTTAGACATTACAGTGGTGATTTCAGCTGCCTTCTTCCCATATGTGCCATTAGCTTAAAGAAATTTAGTAAAGAAATAAAATGAGTTGGTTTTATTTTATGAAAAGCTTCAGATGCTGGAAATTTGTTTGCATCGCCCTCTCCTCTTCCTCCTCTCCCCTCCTGTCTCTCTCCATTTTGGGTTGCTAAATCTGTAAGTCTTCATTCTTACCTGGCTAGACCAGGGTCTTATGCTGATAGGGTAGCCACAATGATGAAATTTTATAAAAGCTTGCATATAAATACATGAAACTAATTTATTTTGCTTGCTAGTGCTCCCAGGCTGTCTCATTGTGGAAGATCCCTTCTCTTTGACAGACAGCACCAGTGCAGATTTTCTCTGGAATCATGTCAATCCACAGAATCTTATGTTCTTTGAGAACTTAGGAGGGGGAGGAAACCCAACCAACCTCCAACCAAAACAGAAATAAGGCTTCAAATTACAATTTGAAGTATAAATAAATTCTATTTTAAATGTATTGCCTACATTGTCTACAATCATCAGCTTTTGTTATTTGAAGTGGTTATTGTTAGTCATGGTTTTGCCGTACGTAATTCATAGAATCATAACTTTTTCGTAGCTCATTTAAACTGATCCCCAGGCCTGTGAGGTGATTGGAATGACTGATTGAAGGTCAGTCAGCCTTGAATCAGACCCTAAAAGAGGAAAATAGCAGAAGTGTTGCCTTTCTGTGTCAAATGGATTCTGTCTGTGAAAGCAAAAGAATTAAGTCCTCGGTTTTAACATCCTTTGCGCTTAAAGGATGTATAATTGTAAGTGTTTTGAAGTTGTCTACACTCAAAAAGGTAGCACTGAAGAATGGATAACTTCTAATTTATAATGTCATATTATATCATTACGTATATTTATACAGTATCCTGTATTTTAACACTACAGTTTTAACATCCATTTTCCTAGTAGTTTGTTGGCACATGTTCCTGCAGTTCAACTGCCGAACAGTGAAAATAAATGATTGAGTTTTACTTTCTAGTGTTAGAAGCAAGCCTGTTTACTCACCAAAGTTTTAATGGAAATAATGGAACACTTTAGAAAGAATAAACAGGAAGTGAAGCTGCTTACATTACATTCTCTGATTAAATTTCCAGGTTTTTAATGGCTCCGAAAATGCTCTCTAGCTTTTTCAGTGGATTTTAGTCCTGCTTTCAAAAGAAGATCAGACTGATGAAAATAAAGAGCATTAAAATAGTTCTAAAATTTCTTTCCTTTTCCTACTTATCCTCAGTTTTTGAGCATTTAGCAAAAGGAGGGGAGGACTGGATATCGACATGTTCAGCTTCTGTTTGTGCCAAGTGATGTGAATAGCTACCGGTGTTAACTTCAAAGTACATGATGCCTTAAATAATGAAGTGACAAATACGGAATTGCAAGTTGCATTTAAGACAGTACCTTGCTGGGTTTTTTTCTGCTTTAGATAGCTTTGTTTGCAAGAAATGGTACAGTTAATCACCTTGGCCTTTTTGGTAACTGTGATGCCTGCATGGTTTGAACTTTTACCAGTTTCTTCTTGCAATATTTTTTTTCCTGTGCTTTATGGCAAATCAGTCGTCCACATGAGGTGTGCTTGCATTTGCATCAAAAAGGACTAGAGGAAGCTCTTGATTTTTTTTTGCTAGAGCAAAGGTGCCTCTAGCTCCAGAGATTGATGTATGTCTTTGTGAGTTCTATACAGTAAGAAATCTGTTGCAGTTGTCTGAATTTCTAATGACGTTTGGACATGAAAAGTTACTGTTTTGTTATACTGGTATCTGATAGCCCCCAGACGGGTCAGCCGTCTTTGTGCCTGTGTACTTTACACACAAGAAGAAGATATCCTTGCCACAGAGAGTTTACAGTTTCTGCCTGTATTGTACAACTGATCTGGTCATGAGCTGCATGTGTAGTTTGGATTTTTCTGTCTGTGGTCCACTCCTGGGCGCACCTTTTTCAGAAACCTCTTGGGAGTGAATTGTGCGTGGGTCAATTAATCTTAGAGATGTCCATCTGCACCCAGGCACTGTGTTTCTTACCTACGCTGTCGTCCATTTGTTGGTAAGTCATATGCCAGCTAGATTTACCATGTTCCTCTTGTGCCACCCTTTTCCCAGTAAATCCTTAGAAGAGGATATTTATTTCCAGGCTGAGAGATAGGTTGCTTAGCCAGAACAGCCTTGGACATATATTAAGAAGACTTGAATTTACCCCACAAGTGGATCAAATTATGTGTGCATAACAGATTTGCTAATAAGGTTATAGAGGAATGAGGTTAGATTTGTTGCTAAAATAAATTCATACAGTCATGCTGAGTGAAGAGCTTGGTTGCTGCTGGGTGAAGACTCCTGAGGCTTTTTTGCAGCATCTTCAGGGGTCTGCTGGTCTGTTTAGTGAATGGTTCCTCAGTAGTTTAAAAATAACCTGAACAGTTCTCGTCTTATCATTAAAATGTATTAGCTAGAAAAAGTCTTCCTGGAATATTTAATGTAAAAGATATCCATTCATTTAAATATATTTATTTGTTGGAAAGGAAGGGGAGGCTGCATGTCTGAAATCACTGGGAATAAGAATAATGTTATATAGAGAGACTTTAACATTGATCATAATGTAAATGTTTGTTTAATAAATGATGTGTGTGAGTGTTAAAGTTGCACTGTATGTTAGGGCAGCTGCAACACAATTCGTTTTTAGCCAGGCATATTCAGTCTGCCACTGTCCTCAAGAATACGGAAAGGTTGGTATGGGAGGTGGTCCAGGAGAGCTGGTTGATTTTCAGTGTTTACTTCCTACAACCTCAAGAATGGTCCATCCCCACATGCAGGAAGGAAGCACAGGCGGCAGGAGGCCCACATGCATGAACAAGGAGCTCCTGACAAAACTCAGACATGAAGGACACAAGAGATGGAAACAGGGTCAAGTGACCCCAAGAGTAGTATGGAGACACTGTCGGAGAGTGCCGGTATGCTGTTAGGAAAGCCAGAGTCCACCTGGAGTTGAATCTGGTGAGGGATTCAATTTGTGAAAGGCAAGAAAAGAAGGGTTTCTACAGGTGTATCAGCATCAAAAGGGAGACTAAGGAAAATTTGGTCCTGCTTCTGAATTGGGGGAGGGACCTGCTTAAAAGGAGGATATGGAAGAGGGTGAGGAACTCAAAATCTGTTCTGATTGAACAGTGGAAGAGGTTACTTAGAGAGTTTGTGGAGTCTTTGTCCTGGAAGATAATAAAAATGTGACTAGACATGGTCCTGAGCATCCTGCTTTGGAGGAGGGTTGAACTAGATATTTTAGAGGGGTCCTTTCCAACCTCAACAATTCTGTGGTTCTATAATGTGAAGATGAAGTAGGTTGTTAAAATAATTAACCAAAGAGCTTATCTGTGCTTTCAAAGACATAGTATGAAATTACTTCAAGGATCGTGTGCATTAATATTTTATAAATCTTGGAAGCAGCGTGGCATGGGTTATTGAATGTTACAGTGAGAGACGCAGTGTCTCTTGTCAATCACAGTTGTTTCAGGTCTCATGTGTGCTGTTCCTCAACTGCATATTAAGAACTGAAAGTCATGAAAATTCTGCTTGCATTCAGTTTTGCAAATAAGCTGAATTTATGAGGTTATTCATCTTCAGATTAATACTATGTAATTAATGCATTTCCGGCAATAAGGGTGTTTTGTCCTGATCTTCTTACTAGGATCATGTCAAATAGAAGATGTAGATCTGGTTTAGGTAGGGGAAGATACTCCTTATCTGGAGCTCTAAGTACTGTTATGTTGGAAGAGGAGGAGAAAAATGATCAGGACGTGCTCTCAGCAAGGAATACAACAGATGGATGTATTCTCTGTGCACTTTTGGGATGTCTGGATCTAGTGGTGTGATTTGAGATTCAACTTAGGACCTGAAATGTCATTGTGAAACTCAACTCTTGGACACTTGACAAAATTTGGTCTCCAGTTGATAGATCTTAGGGCGATAGGTAATCAGAGATGGAGCAGCACAGGCTTTGGACAATCTCGTCTTCTTGCTTTCCTACATTCCAGGTTTCAAGCGTGTCAAGGGAATTGACAGTTGCTAGCAATTCGCTTTGAAATCAATTTCAAGCAATAAATAATTTAAACTTGCAGTGAGGCACTCCACTAGAATCTATTTTTTTTCTGCCCCAGTTTTTAAGAAAACCATAGTTTTGACCATGCTATAGTATTTTGAGTTCCTTCCAAATTATAGCAATTTACTTTCATTTGCATCTCTTTAGTACCTTTTAAGAAAAAGACTCCTTGTGAAGAATCTTAGCAAAGCTTTCTTATGTTAAATGGAACTACTTTTACAAATAAAGAAACTGAGACAAATTGATTAGATCGGTGCATCAATGAGCAAAAAAAAAAACCAAACAAGCAACCACCCCAGAACCCTTTTTTCTGATTATTTTTCTCATACAAACCAAAAATATATGCATAGGGTGGTGTCAGTATAAAAGGTTTAAGGTAATGCTAAGTCTGTGCAAATCAGCTGTTTGGGGTCTCTGTTCTTTTTGTAAGTGTTTATTTAGGTCTCTTTTACATTAGCTAGCTTGACCCTTGTTCGAAGATGGCATTCAAAGTGCATGACAGCCATCTTCAAGTTTGATAGAATTTTTCATCAGCTGCTGTCAGTTTTAGCAGTTCCAAGTGAAGCTTTGGGAACCCAAACTTTAACCTAAAGATAGAGTGGAATGCAGGTCTTCTGTGTGATAGCACATTATGCTGTTGTCAAGTGAACTACTGGACTGAACAGATTTGATTTTTTTTTTTTTCTTTTAGATGGGATTTATTTGCCTTGAAGCCAAGATGAATTGGCTTCACATCAAAGAGTGATCTTTTTCAGCACTGTACGGGAATAGAATTGTCAGGCAGCAAATGTATAAATCCTACACGAACGGACTCTCTTATGTTCATAAAGATTATACTAATATAGTTTCATTTAATGTGAAAATCTACATAATTTTTTTTTTCTTTTGCTGCAAAACTTTGTCAAGTGTGAAAATGAGCTCCTATAATCTGAAAAAAGTCTGCTTTTGATTTCAGCTTTTGCTTTAAGTGTAAGTGCTGAAGGTACAGAAGATGAGACTGAACTACCAGCGCTGCAGGTAATAAATTTTAATTGCCAGAGCAGGAACATTTTACAGACATTATAAAATCATCTAGAAGAAACCTGAGCAGAAAGCCTAACATCTGTGACACTGATTATTTTGATCATTGACTTCAGTGGTACTAAATGTCATATGATGTCTTTCTGTTCTGTGTGGCATATAAAAGACTTTTAATGGGACACAAGTTGCATACTCTTCTAGTATTACCAGGATCTTAATTTATCCTATGAATTCTTAGAATTATTTGAATAAACTTAGCACTTTTGATTTCTTTCTTATGCTGGAATTTTCTGACTTATACTGGCATTTGTATTAAGAGAATTAGTTTTTTGGGGGTTTTGTTGTAGAACAAAGTTGTGATTTAGAAAAAAATGTCTTTTATTTTTTCCAGCATCAGTTGATGCTGGAAACTTACAGTAAAAAAATAATTGGCAATTTTGCATAGCCTCTACAAGTTGGTAGTGCTATTGCTGTTGAAAATATTTTTTGAGTATATAACCTTTATTAGTTCAGAGACAGGTTTTCCTTTTTTCTGGTTTTGTTAAATATATAATACATTGAGAGGGAAATGGCTGCCTCTCTGCTTAAATTAGCATTATTACATATTGCTACCCAAGTCACAGCTCAAGTAAAGCTTGCATATGAAATTTCAAATTAACAGATTAGAAGAACTAATGGTCAGAGGTAGCCCTACCATAAAACAGCGTAGAGGGTTTTAGGTATCTATGTCCTTTAACAGACTTCTATACTAATTTTTTTTTATATATATACTTGTACCAGGTATTTGTGTATGTATAAAAGAAGTCTAAGGGAGGAAAATCAAATAAAAGCACTGAAATGAATCAAGAATTAGAATCTATAACTGCCATTGAAATCTAGTCATCTCACATCAAATGCAACAAAAGTATGGTCAGATAAACATACCTAAATAATTTCTGGTTTTGATGATGGTTACTATATATACAGTAATTTTCATAAATGCAAAAGATCCCTGTTGCAAACTGCTGGCCTGCTGCAGTGTTTCTAGGAGAGTAGGTATGTCATTCTCTTTTTCTAAGTCGCTGCTCGTCAAATTCCATGACTGTCTAAATCCAGCTGTTTAATGTTGTCATTCTTACCTAGGATATAATTTATGAAGGCTTTCCAACTATTTTAGAGTTTCAAAACCTTCCCTCGGATGAAGTCAGAGGTACCTCCTAGAACTCCTCAGCCCAAAATCTTTTTTTTTTTTACAGGAATGTAACAAACAACAATTATTTTGTTCTGTGTTTTAATAAGGGTAATTCTAAAATAAACTTGTTTGTCACACGTTGTACCACAAAGCACACACATTTTTGTTTGCATAGAAAATAAATCTTCCTGTGTCATTTATGATATAGGTAACTTAGAATGTGGTGTATATGACACTGTAAGGTGGCAGTACTGTGTACAGTCATCAAAATAACTTAGTCTTATAAGATTTATTTTTTTTTTTGAACTTTAGACCCAGTCAGCAAAAAAGGGTCAAAAGCATGGGCGTGTCATTCTTGAAAAGGTTTTACAGATAGCTACCAAGGAAATGGAGCTTTTGCATTTCAGTATAAAAATCAGATCTGGACAAAGGGGAGAAATCATCTGATGCAAGTAGCACTAAAAGGAGTAGATGGATATGATATTAAAAGAAAGGAGGGGGAAAAATGTGTTTATAAATAGGAATTAAGTCACAAGGGTAGGAAAAACTATGTATGAGCTTATTACTGAGGAGTGCCTTGTATGGTGTTTCTATCTGAAGGTCTTAAAACACTTGAACAAAGATAACTCCTACAACATCCTTATGCAATTAGTAAAGATGATCTTGATTTTATATGTGGAGAAACCAAAGCACTGAAGTGCTGTTACCAGGGAGAAATTGTGCAATAAATGAAGACTCTGTTTTCCTTCCTACAGTTTCTGTAGGAAGCGCAGAGCTATTTCCCTAAGTCATGTCTCTCTACCAGTCAGCGGTTCTTAAACAACACCTTTCCACCCAGCCTCTGTTATTTAGAAGTAACTGAATGTGCTCCTAAGATATTTTGTGTGTGTCTTGGTTTCCTAGTTAAGGATGCAAATGCAATGTCACTGTTGCCTGTTCCTCAACACTCTTTTAAAATTCCATCACAAATGTATGTGACACCAGAGTAAATCCCAGTGAAATCACGTTATGTATAACAACCTTTTCGTATTTACTTGTCTTGATATAAATTGCTTTTGAGTCTTCCTTTAAGAATTGTGTTTCAATAGGTGCTTGCTAGTGGATCGAACAAGTAAGCGTGTGTTGGTTTTTGTTGTTTTGTTTTTTTTTACACACCAAGGTGGTGTCTGTTTATTATAGAGTTCCATATTCCAAACTTTTTGCTTAGGAGATGCATATTTAAAAAAAACCAACCAAACAACAATACATTGTTAGTATTAACTTAAAGAGCTCTGGTATAAAGTGTAATGGAAAAGCATTCGCTCTTTTTTTTTTTTTCTTTTTATTCTTTCACTGCATTGTCTAAGTAATAGTGTACAAATGTAGAATACCTACATCAGTTCTCAAAGATGAAAATCTTTTTGCATCAGTTTTTTTATTAGTTCTTAATGTAAAACCTCTGTGTATGCATTTACAGTCTGAATGCTTTGACTCCCTGTGCTTCTCTATAGAAATATTTTGAGTTTTTGCATGTATCCTTATTTTGCTTTTTCTCCTTTCTTCTAGAAGTCTGAAAAAAGGGGAACAATTAGTAAAACAAGCAGAGGTAAGCACTGTATAGTCTGTATTTGTTTTCACTTGTGGCTGCCTTTTTAGTGTAAATAAAATATGGTTATGTTTTGAAAAGTGACTGTGTGAATAGTCCTTAAAGGCTCAACAGCATTGTTAGTTAATTGCCGATTCCCAAATACTTTGTATGTTTTTTCTTTGCTTATGTAGTCTCATTAAACAGAAGCTTCTAGGTCTTTGCATTTGCAATTCTTGTCATTATTTTCTGAAAATGTGCACTCGAACTATGAAACTGATGCATTGCTTTTTGTAGTACGCAGTATTTTAAAATCAAATTTCATGATATCTAGTAGCAAATCTTGTAAAAATTTGACATTTTTAAAACTGCATTTTACCGTTCTGCTAGGCTTTCATGTAATAACTAGGGTTATTATAAATTACTTGTAATAATTTGTAATAACTTTGTAATATCTGGAAACAAGAAATATGTCAAACATGAAGAGTGGTAAAATACGTTTTTACAGGACATGTGAGATAAATTATGAGAATAAAAATTCTGCGTGCTTCTGCCTTTCTTAAAACAACAATGATGTCCTGCAAGCAATAATGTTACAGACATTAGATAAGGACCTGCAATCTCTGCGCTGTGACCTAGCACTGCCTCTGCTGCGCTGTGGTTGTTCAGTTCTTAAACCAACTTGGGCTGTTGTGGTACTTCTCACTCTTCTAAACCATGAGCACTTGGCTCTCCTTGTTCTGAAAAGAGCCAGCTTGGCCATGTTTCTGTTGCAGCAGTTTCTGAGTGAGTTCATTCTGACATCTAAGCTGAATAGCAGGAAGACTTAGCATGCTTTTAGTGGAGATGCTAACAGAACTCTGAACAGAGCTGAGGATATCTTTTCATTTGTTTGTTTGTTGGCTTTTTTTGGACTTAGTTGCAAGCTCTGTCCCTAACACAGATAACCACTTTTGTGGAAAATAATGAAGTCCCTTGTCTCATTTATCTCCAATTTTACCACTGAAAGGTCAGGACTTGTCTATGGAAGTTTTATTACTCAGTTTATCTCTTCACCAACCTTTGTCTGGTGTCAAAGTCTGTTTTCTCTTTGTGTTCTTTCATCTCTTTCAGTACAATCTCATAACGCATCCAGGTGCTAGTTGCTGCCTTTATCACTCCCAGCAGACCTGCTGTGTCTCACTTCATAAAGCACCCGGGGACGCATTGACAGATTTTTTTTTTTTTTTTTTTGACTTTTGACAGTGCTCCGTTTTCATAAGTTTTAATATAATTGCATTACTTAGGAAAGTCATATTTAGGAACATTACAGTGGTACATTAGTGATGTAACTACCATCTGTCATCTATTGTTTGTTTCAGTAGGAGATCACTTCAAAGCAGACAAACTGAAGTATTTTATGCAGCAGGTAGCAAAACATAGGAACTTGCTGCCAGAGGAGGTTGTGGAAGCAGACCATACCTGCAGTTGCAAAAGGAGACAAGTCCATAAATGTATGGTAAAATTAATACTCGGCAATGTATCTCCTGGCATTTCCTAATATAGTAGTTGTGGATGCTGTTAGAAGCTGTGAGGAGCACTAGAGAAAGTGAAGGTCTTATGGTGTCCCTAAATAGCGTTTCCCTGTTGCTAGTGATTGAGACAATACTCTGGACTAGATGGACCATTGGTCTGATGTAATACGTCATTTCTTGTGTTCCCTATCTTTTTTTAAACGAGATTCTGGTTCTCCTTAAGAAAGATATTTATTTTTTTAAAGTCTCCTTTAACCCATTTCTGTGGGTAAAATCAAGGAAGGACTTGAAACAGAGAATGAAGTTCTCGATGGTTCTTAGTTCCTGTGATTTTTTTCATTCTTCTTTTTCAAACTGTTACACAAGGAAATTCTTTGTCCTTTATAAATAAGCTGTACCTTTGTACTAAGGAAGAAAGTTACCATCTGTAGTTTTCCTTTCAGAGTTTTAAGACATCTTTTTAAGTGTCCTTAGCCAACCCTTTGAAGATAGGGATCAACCTCTTGATATCCCAGTCACTGGGAAGACAAGTGTAATACCAAGGAGACGGAACTTCATGTTCTCAAGTTTGCTTTGCCTGCCCAGAATGTGATGTAGTCTTCTGGGCTGGCTGGTGTGCCAGGAGTTTCATGCATGGATATGTTATAGTCCAGCCAAAAGATCAGTTGATGTGACTTACCAACGTTGACTCATCAGTGCCGTGTCATGGCAAAAAGTCTTGCCCTGCGGGTGGATGTAGAAGTACTCTATTGGTGGCCATATTTGTCCTCGAATGGTAGGCTGTATTGCTGACCAACACTGTTTTCTGCTTTTAGAATATTTGGATAGAAAAAACCAAATCTTTTCTTGAAGAGAGGCACTGGTATTTCAGGCTAGTGTATAAAATTTTGATTTTGTCTTGTTTGGAAATTCAAGGAAGCATTAAGCTTGGGAGCGTGAATTTTCTAGATTTCTTAAGTGGTCTGTGGAAAGAGAGGGGCACTTCCAGAGGGTGACTGAGATGCAAAGTAGGTTGAGTCATTCTCCCTGGAGATACTACTCTCACCTCAAGACTATGATTCTGTGATTATTGACTAGCTCTTGGCTGTGCAGTGAGGTTGTATTTGGTTAGGGTTTGGTTTTTTTTTTTGTTTTTTAATATGTGTGTTGAGAGAAGAATAAAGTAGTCTTGAGGCGCTTTTGTTTTTTCTTGAATTTATTTCTTGCAAATACGGTGATGTTGTACTTCCTCTGAGCTGCAAATACCTGCAATATTCTGAAAGGATCAAAAGTATTTTTCACAGTTATAGCCTTTTAATATCCTGCCTGGCCTAGTTCTGCATTTTGTCTAGTCTTTCTAGGAGTTAGTGAGGGAAGATTGGGTGGAAAGGTTTAAGTAATTTTTTTTGTGTAGTATCAGAGGAAATGAGTAGGTGATGAACCTTTTTTTTGTTAAGTAAGTGTTAAGACATATCATGATTTCTGAAGGAGTAAGCAACATACTTTATGTATTACAAAACTAAGAAAGGGTGCACAGTTTGAGGAACAACTGCATACTATTATTTCTAATTTCAAGAAGTAAACAAGTGTACTGATATGTGGTGCATTTGGAACTGATTTAAAGGGGTTTTTTGGATGTTGCTAAGGGAAGTAGTTTATTAAAATTCAGGAAATAAAGTTTCAGAAGTATTCAAACTGTGTTGAGAGAGAGTGACGTTAGGATGGCTTTCAGTTCTTACACTGCAGGCCATAAACAGATGAAACAGTCATGACAATACTTATTGCAGATATGATAAATAAATAAGCACATGCAGATTGTGTCTCTAGCTATCTTTGCATCTCTCTATACGTATACACTCCCTTTAATTCAGAAAGATCCCAATAACTTTTTGTAAACACGTTTAGAAATTATTATTCTTAGTGTGAGAAAAGACTGGTCTCTGCTTTTAACTGTGGAAGCTTTATACTAGGCTACAATAATCTGCTCAAAATACAAGAACTGAAAGATCCTGATCTGGAGTTTCAGATTGATTTTAGAGTTGGCATAAAAGGAGGGGAAAGCCTACAGAATATGCAAGTGGCCTAATTTTTCTAAACCCAAATTGAAAGCTGAGTTTTGTGACCTACACAGTAGAATCTCTGGTTTGTCGGTTCAAGCACCAGTTCAGTTTTTATCTGTTAGGTAATTAGGAAGCTCAGGAGCCATTTTCACTCTTCTCTGTTTCTAGAGCAATAGTAGAGAAGGAGGGAAAGCCACCTCAGAATACACTCCTGGAAATTAAGAGACTGACTTGGAACGGCAAAGATCTACATTTGGGTCCAAACTACCTTACAGATGAGAATTTGGATTTCTTGCATCCTGGGTGAATGCTTTATCTTTTGGCTAGCAGAGGAAGGCTAGCAGGCAGCGTCATCATCTTAACGCTCTTCTAGGAGCTTTCGTCCTCCTTTTTCTTTTTTCTTTT
>VXAK01013773.1:356190-377572 GCA_013399435.1 Arenaria interpres | reverse complement strand
TAAATATGATAGATTTGCTTTCACAGGGAAAAATATTTAAGTAATTTAGCATGCATAGGAAATTAGGTGGATACAAAACTTAGATGGTTGCATTGAAATAGGAATTTTTGTGATTTATAAATACTCCCAGGGAATCTCCTCATTTGAATCTGAGTTCTGTTTAACTTGGTGATTAAACTAACTTGACAAAACCTTAGACAATCTCAAAACAAGAGTATAGTTCCTCAAAAAATATTCGGTCATGCCTTGATGCCTCATAACTTATTGTTTAATGATTTTCAGGGTGTCCAAAAGTTTAGCATTGTTCATGAAATCTCAGGGATGATAATATTTAAATCTTAATCTGTTCCCCTCTTCATATAAACTCAATTAGTTCATTTACAGTTATGATTTTTCTATCCTATTTTGCTGAAATAAACTCTTCACATCATTTTTCTTCTTTCCTTTTCTTAAAGATTATTCTCTTTCATTTCATGAGCCTTTCTTTTAATATTCTCATATGGCCAAAGAAAATTCCTATTGACTTTGTGGGATAATATATGAACTCTAATATATTTGTCTTTTTTTCATTTGAAAACTTATGGTATTTATGGCAACAATGTGATCAGAGGTAGCAGTAAGCTTTTAAGTCTGTTGTCTATATAAGTTTATTACAGTGCCTAAAACAATGAAAACATGTTTTCCAGAGCAAATTTCTTTTTAATAAATGCAGTAAATCCTGGATACCCTAGAATGTAAACAATACCACTTTTTAAGACTAACAAGTAGAATATATTTGGGGGGTGACATGTGTGTAATAACTGTGTAACAGTTCTAAAATTTGGGATTTGCTCTATAAACACTGATGAGGAGTGTAGGTCAAGGGAGGGATTTACTGTTTCAGTCTCTCATTTAAGGTGTTCAGTTAGAAGATGAGCCTCCCAGGCAATTCTCAGCAGAAAGACAGTCTAGTTTGAGAAGAAATCTGACTCAGGTGCCATAACTAACCCTCTCTCTATAACACAATATACCTTAGGTTTAATAATATGCAAAACCTCTCCTGTAATTAAGCCAGTTGGCAAGCCTCTGTTCCAGGGCTGAATTTCTCTATGACAACATATCTAAGACTGAACAAAGTTTACCTGTGATTTATGTATTGAAAGTCCCGAGCAGCGATCACATCTGCTCACTTCTCAGGGCTGTTCAGCACTGTGTAAGATTTAGTGAGGGCACCTCCAGAGGCATATTGGTCATTTAAGGGTCATTTAATGGTCATTTACCATGTCTAGTCTTCCTGTGGAGAACTTAGGAAGCCAATGTTCCTCTTGGGTTTTGATACCTAATTTCAACTGAAATTGTTTGTTGAAGCTTTCCCTCTTTTGCCCATCTATTGGTTAAAACATTTGGGAAGCTAATAATCTGAAGGGGGTTAGCTCTACATTACTCGTGTTCTAGGAAGGTTCCCTACATTTTAATGAATCCCAGGTACCTCCTTTCCTTACTGTTCTTGTTAAAGCTGAACCACGTAGAAGCCTTAGAGGGAGAATGGGAAAGAGTGAACCTAACATTAATCTAGTAGTCAGACTTTTCAGCTGCATCAGAAGAGTTCAGACTAAGTTTGAGACATCTAAATTTAGTCTCCTACCTGTGTCTACATGTGAGCTGGGTGTCTTAGCTCCATTATGTCCTAGAAAGCAACTAGGCCATTGCAAAAGGTCTACTTTAGAATGAGATGCAGTCTTCAAGGCTCCATTGCTTGTACCGACTATTTCTCTGTAGACTGCAATGGGATTTTATATTCCAAGTGCACATGTAGGTGTTATAACCATGTTATATTATTGCCATTGCTAATAACAAATCACCACTTTTGTACCAAGTTTGCACTGCCTCAGGACTGAGGCTTGTCAGGCTTGCCTTCTGAAATTTTCTTGACTGTCCATCAGCTTTGTCTTACCTACGTTACCTGTCATAGCAATTTTTCTAATTCACGAGATCTAGGTCTAATTTCTTTTAATTTTTGTTTATGGTAGAACCACAGTAGCAAACACTTATTCTATGCAGAATGAAGTATTTTCAACAATTACAATATAGAGAAATACATAGGCCTGGTATGATAGTGGAGAAACAGGACGTGATACAGAGCAGTACAGGCATGGGATAATAAGAGGTGGGGCACAGCCTCAGCACTGGAGACCTCCTGGCTATAAACAACTCACAAATTGTCAATTAGAGAAATGCAAACATGATGTTTGCATGGGGCCAGTCTTTTTTCAGTGGTGCCCAGTGACAGGACAAGAGGAAATGGGCACAAACTTGAATATAAGAAATTCCACCTAAACATGAGGAGGAACTTTACTTGGAGGGTGGCAGAGCATTGGAATAGGCTGCCCTGGGAGATGGTGGAGTCTCCTTCTCTGGAGACATTCCAAACCCACCTGGACACGTTCCTGTGCAACCTGCTCTAGGTAGACCCGCTCTGGCAGTGGGGTTGGACTAGGTGATCTTCAGAGGTCCCTTCCAACCCCATGTGATTCTGTGATTCTGTGAAGTTGGAGAAACCTGATTTTAGGGGTAGCAGAACAAAGAAATAATACCTAACCTACATTTCTTACATATAATGGTCAATTAATTGCTTATGCTAGAGGCATGAAACAGAAGAAAACTGTGTTGAATATGTAAGGTTTGTAGCACCATTGTATCATATCTCCACCAATATCTGAGAATTTAATTCACCTACTATTGTACTGTATCTGAAAAACTAATTTCGAGACAACCTGTCTTGGATTTTCCCAGACAAAATACCTGGATTTTTTGTAATAACAACAAGAAAAAGAAGGGCATATTTTTATGAAGATTTTATTAAACTTTCAAATATAGATAAATACCATGAGCAAAATAAAAAAAAAAAAAAAAAAAAAAAAAAAAACCAAAAAAAAAAAAAAAAAAAAAAAAAAAAAAAAAAAAAAAAAAGTAGTAATCCTAAACTAAATCAGTACTGCGGTAAAATAATGTTGTATACAAAATCTTATTTATGTCAATTACTGTCTCCTATTCTGAGAATTTTGCTATCACAAAACATCCATTTTGCAACAAATAACTACTTAGCGTACTTTGTGTTCTATGTGATGCTTCACCATGAAAATGCGGTGTATGATACGTGATCACCACTGAAAGAATACAGTCCTTAAATATTTTTGGGAATACACTGAATTCACTAAAACAGAGTATTACAGTATATTCCTAAAAAAGTACCACTGAGAAATGCTTAAACACTTTAAATATATAAACATCTGAGCTGTGTACAGCTGTTCGGTTGTACAATCTGCTGCAACACTACTGATGTATTCTTGCTTAGCTAACCTTGGTGAGTAGACAATAACTTCAAACCATTTAAAACTGTTTGGAGAGAGAAAAATCACGTCCATTTGTGACAAGCAATCATTTGGACAGAAACGCTAACTGAAAGAGTCAAATAGGGTCTGCCAACAGACTACCAAATGTCAAGATTAGTTAAAATACAATGACAAAGACCAGGACATAGTCTGCGGGCCAAATCCTGGGGTCAAAACCATTTCCCTTGGAGGACAGAACTGCACGTTCAAAGGTGACATTCCCTCAATCATGGTACTGTTACTATGCACGAGTGTTTCCTCTTTTGTAGGATTACAGCAGCCTTAATCTATGTTTCAACTAGTTTGGTATAGCAAAGATGAGAGAAATCCTTAACTACTGTGAAAGGAACAACTCTGCACATTCTACAGAAAAATAGGAAGGTGATATTTAGGCCACTCTTATGCATGTGTTTATGCTCAAACCTTTCTGATCTGCTTTTGATGCTGATCAGTGAGACACAACTATTTTCACAGTGCTATTTCCAGCTGCTGCAGGCAGTAGCCAACTATACTATGAAGCAATGTGAATTTCATCCTTGTTGGCTAGCATGGCTCAAGTACTGGAATGAATGTTTAGGCAGTTAAACTCTGAGATACTAACATGTTTCTGAGAGTCTGGAATATTCTTCTCAACATAAAAAATGTCGGATCTTGACTTCAAATGCAAGTGTGTGTTTTGATCATTGGGAAAGCAGCAAATTAATTAATAATGTCAGGGGAAAGAAAGAATGCAGTACATAATATTAGCTAAAAGCTCCAATCACCCTAAAAAGAGGAGAGACATGTCACAGCAGTGCAAGTATATGTTCATTTGTTTTGTCTTTGTCTAGAAAAATCACTTCAGTAGAGAATATTTTTGACTGCATAGAAGTAGGAGGTATTGCTTGAATCCTGTAAAAGTTTGAAGAATATCACACTTTGGTACGAAGATTAGAATGGTGTCTTGGTTTGAAAGCATCTGCCATTCATTCAGTGTCCAGTCTAGCCCAAACCATGACAAATGATCATGCCAGATCAGTGGTCCATCTGTCCCAAAGCCTGTCTTAAAGGACAACAGAAGGTGCTTGAGAAAGGACAAGAAAAGGGCAAGCCTGTGCTGATTGTTCACTCCCCTGAAATATCTTTCCAGCCCCCGGTGATCTGTGGCCCTGAGACTTTCAGACCAACAGGGGTTGTATTCTGTATTTAATACTTTCCAAATATACAATGTCAGCTATGCTCATGTGCAGCCTTGATGAAAGGCAGATCCTTCAAGGTGCCTAAAGAAAGTGTATATGATTTTGTCCCTTCCTAAATATACTTCACGTTGAAGTAACAGCATCATCTTTTAATTTTCATTAAATGCCCCTAGGGGCATTAATCACACCTGCTTCGTGTGTTGGCTCTGTAATTGTTTCCTGCTCCTCATACATCTGCAATAATGTAGGCTTAGTTCTATCTTTTTGGTACATTCCTTCTCATTCAAATGTCTTATGAATGTCTTTAATTTTGATGACATTTGTATGATTTATACTAAATCCTTGGGACACTCCCTGATTGTACCACAGACACTGGCATTTCATAGTTATCCTAACAGCTTTCGTGAGGTTTGTAGCTCTCTGAAGACACTCCTTGGGTATTCATGGTTTGAAAACTATATTGACTTTAACCATGTGCTGAACATCCAGTTCACAAACTGTGTGTGCTACAATAACTAGGAAAAAAATGAAGAGACCAAGGAGGAATTTATGGCTTTCAAGTCTGACCTGTGCAGTTCTGCTAGAAAATTTCATTTTTTGTCTTCTGTTGTTTCAGAGTTTTAACTCAGCAGTCTCCTCTTTAAAACTTGCAAAAGAATGCAGAAAAGGCTGAAATTCCAGGAGGGAAAAAATAGTGATTCCATTGCATTGTGAAGCTGCCTAATGTGTTCAGTTTTGGATTAGGTACTCTGGAAAGAAGTAGTGGCTTTGTACAAGACGGTCTGTGATTTGTTACAGCAGAGACCAATTTGTCATTTATGGTTTATCTGTTCATTCATCTTACATTTCTTTTTTTTTTCCCTTTCTGCTGGAAATATAAAATAACCAGGGAGGAAAGGCATTAAAGATTTGCTGAAAAAGATCAATTGCACTTCAATGCACTTACTTCACTTATTAAATTGAAAGTTTGCAATTTTATCAGTTTGAGATATGCATAAAAATAAGGTTTTCAAAAAAAAAGAAACAAACAAACCCCCCCCATAGGAACATTACACTTTTTCCTGATTATTACACAATGGTAGACAAAAAAAAACCAAAGAGCAGCAACAATTTTTTTCAGTGACAGAATATGTGGCAGATTAATGATTGTTATTTAAATCTACATTTTAGTTCATTTTGCTTCAGGACATAAGTTAATAGGATATTGATGGCATTTGAACTCAGAACTACGTGTTCTGTAAACAAAGATTGTGTAAATTCTAGTAGGTCATTTTGCCACCTGATCTCTGTACCCTCAAAATATGGGTATTTTCCTGAGAACTCTTATAGAAAATAGAAATACCTAAAAAAGATACATGCACTACTACATGCTTTTTCCCCTTCTCAAACATGAATTTTCATTTCTTTCTTTACAGAAACTATGCTAAGGGTTCTGTAAGGACTTAAGCATAACAATATGCTTGGTTACAATGTTATTTTGGCAAAATGTTATCTTTGGTTTTTAAATTTATTTTTCAAGTGGACCACTTCATTATAAAAATGTTACTGTTCAGCCAACCAGAGTCTACACACACGAACTAGTTAGTTGGTCCTGTTCTTTTGGGGCAAGGGATAAGACTGAAAAAAATGAACCAACCAAACTCAAAATTTATATTCTTATATAATGCAATGCTGTATTTTTGTAAATGTAAGCCAGATTCTGGAGTTTGGATCACAATAAGTTCATTTGCAGAATATATTATCCTCCCTCTGACAGTTAATGCTTAGGATAAAAATGGTACTATATGTTTACAGCTTTTTATGTTGTTAACTTTTGATGTTCGTTCTGAGCCACTAAAACCAAATTTAGCCCTATTTTTTCAATGGCAAAATTTACAGTATGAATCAGAATGCTAAATGAAAATGATTATAAAGATTTAATTTGCAAAGTAAAGATCATTCATTTCTTTTAAACATTAGCCTAATTTTTTAAAATTAATATGGTATGTAGTGAAACTTTCATATTTTTTCAAGACATAGGAAAGTACATTTATTCAATTTGCAAGAGTAAGTTTTAACTGCAATGTGCCTGAGATATCATATTAGGAAAATATCCCTATTAAATAATTAAGATAGAGATAAACCCACATTTTAGCCCTATGTATGCTTCCTTTATTCTTCTATATGTTTCTTTCTTTTTATGTCTATTTCTCTTAAAACGTATTTAATAAAAAGAGCCTGCTCTGTCAATAAGTTCATCTATTGTTTCAAATGCTTGCAATAATAAATCATAATATTTTTTAATAATTCTCAGTTTCCTGAGCTTATAAATTTAATTGGAGATCTTATTAGTTATTTAGATAAGATCGACTGCCTTTTTCAAAACTGAATGCTGCTTATTTATGCTGTACCCAGTGGAGGAGACTGTGTGCAAAAGAAAATGAGAAGAAAGAGAAAAAAGGGAATGAACAAAATCGTTGTTTCTGACTGGTATTTTGCGGCATTGCTCACCATCTTCCTGCTGCACCAAATTAAGAAACACCTCAACAAACAAAAATTCAGTGAAGCATGTTTTCAACATAGATAGGGAATATGAAAATATGTCACTTTTTCAAGGTAACATGTTTTAAGCTTTTTGAAAAGAAAAATGCAGCTAGATCTTTAAATTAAAATTGCAGTTACCGGAGAATGGAAAAGACATTAGTTATGGTCATGGCAGAATGCAAAGTTTCAGATTCAATCCTTTAGAAAGCAGTGCGGAAACAAAAGATTAAATAATGGCATAAAGTGATACAGCTGCTGTCTCACTCAGCATAGGAAAAAAACCTGATTCAGTTAAATTCATTTTTGTGGGGATTTCAAAAATACTGATGGGATGACAGAGACTGAAACACAAGCTTAGACCTGCTCAGAGATCATACTAGTAATTTTCACATTCCTAGTCCCTTCGACATTTCTTGAGGATTTTTCTGTTTTGTCTCAAACCTTGTGAAGATTAACTCCTTGCTTTAATGGGTGATACATAATGGAAACTTGATACATAATGGAAATTTGATTGTACTAGGGATTCATAAAAGATCTAAACTCAATGTGTTAGTTGAAAATTGCTGCAGAAAGGTACTTAGCTGCATGTGAAAAATATAGTAACACTTCTAGACCAAAGGTGGCAGGACAAAATGTTCTAGCAAGTTATCAGTTTGTAGTTTCTTGGTACGTCTGTGGCAATGCCTGCAAAAACAGAGGAGCAGGCTAGAAGTCTTTTTCAGTTTCATGTTCCTAAGTATACCAGAATGTTTACTCAAGGATTTATGCTAAATTGGTGTCTTCAGTCATTTATGAGAGCTGAATACATCTGACATTGGTCAAGAAAACTTACTGTCCTCCCTGCCTGCACTGCCCCAAGGCATGTGAAGGCACAAAGTGGCACAAAGACTGCTGAAATGATTTGTTTTGCTTGCCTGTAAAATCGTGGTAGTTAACAACTGCATGCGTTGTGGTTCCTTTCCCCAGCACTGTCCTCTGCCTTTTGAAGTGCCACATATTAACAGTCAATATACTGAAAAACAAACAAATTCCACCCCCCCCATCCCCACCCCCCTCCCCATGTCAAGTGTGCCCAGTGTTTAAATAAACTGAAAATACTTTAATTTTTCAAAGATTTTATTTCCAGATTTTTGGTAATTCTTGCATTTTATTCACAATAATATTTTTATACCATGTAAAAAGACTATTTTAATGGAAGATAATTAGATTATTTCTCTTTATAGTAGTCTGTTTTATAGACTTGTTGCTCATTTCTTTTTAAAATAAGCCAGGAACACGTAAGGGTGTTTTCCAGGGTTTTTTTTTTTGTTTTGCTGGGGGTGTTTTTTTTTTTGCAGGGGGGTTTTGAAGAAATTGAACTAACAGCACCTTAATAGTTTTATGCAAAAGATTTCTGTGTCTCATAAGTGACATATCGCTTCCTTGTTTCTAAGGCACTAACTAGGTGATTCACCACCACAGATGGTGAATCACCTAGTTAGTGTCTAAGATGCAATTTTTGGCTAACATTGCTTCCCATACTATAACAGACAAAGAAAAGAAGAACAAGCCCCATCTCTACAATATTTTGATTACACTTTTAAAATGTGCAGATGCTTCAAAGATTCAGGAGTTGCAGAAAGAAAGAAAGGAAACTGATTTCAATTATTCCTCCATTTGAAAAAAAAATAACTTTTTGCAGAACTGCTAAAGTTCATATATTAATCAAGTTGTACAAAAAAAAAAGACAGTATTATATGTATCTAGACTTATCTCTTCATTCCTTTACAAATAAATGTAAACTGCATTTCTTTTTTAATTGAAAATCTGAAACAAAACCTAATGTGGTACTTTAATTTAAGGCACAGACTTCCATAACAATGCTTTCTGTAATCCTATTAGTTTAGAGACACATTTATCTCAGATTATTTTGGTTTAAAATTAAGTTGACACTTGCACAGATCACAAACTTAATCTCATTCAGTGCTTTTTCTATCTCCTTACATGTTCAGTATAAATCCCATGAAATTCTGATGCCAGTGAAATTCTTTACTTTTACTTAAGCATGATGTGATCAAAATCAAGCTTATTTTGATTTATTTTAATAACTGGTTCTGATAAGATGCATCTATTGAAACGTCCAGTGAAATTTCCTATTCTTTATTTGTGCAAAGATTAACTATTACTCCTTAAGTCAAGAACCTTACAACTCACTAGTTGTTTTGCTTTGTATTTCTTTTATTTTGAAGTTGATATTCTACCTTGAAACAGATCAGTGAAAAAGTTTAGTGATATCCATGGAGCAGACTTTGCATACAACTCATGAGACAATTTCAGAGTAAATCCATCAAGGTCATATATATGGCAGACATTGTTAAGTCCAGGGGTTATCTTCTCAAGAAACTCCTTATGACCAAGTGTGCCGGGTGACTTTGGGGGTCTTCCAGACCCCATCCAGCTGCTCTCTTACTTGCCCTTGTCAACAGAACAGGGTGAAAAAACAAGGTGAAAAATCCCTGGGTTGAGATAATGGCAGTTTACGAAGTAAAGCAAAAGCTGTGCACAGAAGCAAAGCAAAAAGAATTGTTCACTACATGTCATCAGCAGGCAGATGTCCAGAGACTTCCTGGGAAGCAGGGCCTCAGCACATGTATCGGTTGCTTCAGGCCACAAATGCCATAACCCCAAATGTTCCCCCACCTCCTCCTTTCCCTCAGTTTTTATTGCTGAAGACAAGGTCATATGATATGAGACATCCTTTTGGTCGGTTGCGGTCAACTGTCCCGGCTGTCACCTCCCAGCCTCCTCCCTGCACCTAGCCTTTGGGGTGGGTGTTGGAGACAAAGCCTTGATGTTGTGCGAGCCCTGCTCGGCAATAGCCAAAACGCTGGTGCATTATATCAACTCTGTTTTAACCACAAATGCAAAGTAAAGCACTACATGGGCTGCAGTAAGGAAAGTTAACTCTATTCCAGCCAATCTCAGTACACCAAGGAATACAGATACATATTATTTATGTCTTATATTCAGATATCTGACCTTTGTGAGATGTCCTCTATTGTCTCTAGTTCAAATGAATCGTAAACTGAGGCTGTGGATCTGAAAAACTTCAGGGGATAAATTTGCACAGTAAAATACTAAGTTCAACTTAATTAGATGTATTAATGATCAGGCTTTTGGTAAAAAGCAATAGGGATTGTTTTGCTAATTTTTGTCATGCAAACAAAATGCCAAAGATCTTGAAAACAATTCAGAGGAGAACTTATTAGGGGGAAAATGAAAACATTAAAGGGATATTTTGAGGGGGTGAGAATTAAGAAGAAAAGAAGTTATTGCAGGCTTCCTGGCAGTATTATTAATTTTAGTTCTTTGCATTGTAAATTTAATTAACATAATCCCATTTGAAATGCAGTGTTTTACATGGAAGGAAAATATCCTAATGACTGATCTTAAAAGAGAGAGGAGGGAAGGAATAAACTATATTACAAAAGGTTAAGTAACGTATGTTCACTGGCTTTCCAGTGAGCTAAATAATAAGATTAATATTTAATTAACACACATTAAGGAACAACTAGCTTGTTGGCATTTCATGTCTCTGTCTATATTCAATGACATTGATCATATATTTATTTTTTTCTCATTGAAAAGATGGAGTAAAATCAAGCATCTGTTACCATAATCTTAACATGATTAATTTTTAACAAGACACTGCATTGATTGGGATATTATTTCAATCACAATAGTGTTCAAGGTCATGGGACATATCTACCAAACAATTTTTTGCTTCTCACCTTTTTGAACACAGTGTATGCTAACATACTTTTGTTTCACTCTTTGTTTCGAATGTAGAGTAACAAGTATTCAGACTGGTTTTGCTATTTTTCTGAAAGAAGAGCGAATGTGGAATTGTTCGTGTATATATAAGTATTTACTTGCTTTAAAGTTTTGTTCTGAGGTACTTATTTTTTAAGCAGAAATTTGAGTGCTTAATGGGGGGAAAAAAAGGAAAAAAGGAAAAAAAGAAGAAAAAAAAAAGGAAGGAGATGTGGGGTCAATCTAAACCCACACTTTTAAGAGCAAGAACCTTCCTTCTTTTTTGTCTTCTGAAGGCGATGTTCACACTGTTGGTACAGCTGTGTGGCTTTCAGGTCATACAGTGTATATGCAAGGAAGGAGCATGGAATGGGTGATGAATAGGTATTAGTGCTGGGATGCTTCCAAATTCTGCATCATGGTAACAGTCTCCAGACCTGCCTTGTACAGGTCAGCATAAAAGGGTATGACTTGATTCGTCCAATAAGATAGAGGAAAGCTTAACACTAGGGCTTAAGGGACTAGTGGTTGAAAATCTGCAATTCCTAGAAGAACATTTCTGAAAGAAGAACTTAGAAATTGTCTCCATTCACTCGTGTTGAAAGACACATATTATTTCTTTAGAGGTACCTTAAGAGAAATGTATTATTTCTCTAGTCCTTGTACATTTCATGCATATGGAATACTGTTACCAGTTTTCAGCTTTTAAAATTTTTAATTCACTTTTGCATTTTAAATACATGTATGGATACATTCACAGAATATCATTTGAACATTGGCATGCCATTAACAAAGCTTCATATTCAATCTATACATTCAGCAGTTGCTCAGTGTTACAAAGCTAACAGGAAAGGCACGTATTTCACTGGAGATGGAACATGAGTTCATATTAATTAATTCATCACTATAAATCACTGGAAGAGAGCGTATCTTGTTAGCTTCAGTCACTCAGATACTAATCAGTGGCTCATTAGCTTTAAAAATATCAACCTGGTTGAGCTATCATTGCCCTGCACAGTAGACTGATGAGTCACATTAGAGAGAATGCTACATAGCACACAGAAAAACTGCTTTTACCCATTGTTCAAGCAACATGCACAAAATCTTATGGGAAAATTGGTGGTAAAGACACTCACTTAGAAAATGACAAAAAAAGCAGTGTAACTGACCTCAATTTTTGTGCCTTATTTTGCTGCTAAGTGCTACTTAGCCCAGTCCTACATGCTTTGTACATGCAATGCTCTGACTTGTTCTAAGCAAGGGAGTTGAAATTACTTCAGAAGACAAGAATCGGGCCTCATCCATCTTTGGTGTTACCAGGAGAAGTTGTTCAACCACTCCCAAAGGTTAGTTTCATGTTATAAATTATAGACAAATAGAATTAACCACAAATCCAATAGTATTACATCCTTATAATGCAACAATTTAAAGTCTATGATATGTCAAAGAACACTTTTGAAGTGTGAATAATAATACCACTAACTAAATGAGTCCTGTGTAATTAATATTGTCACATTAGTGTTAATGTTAGCTGGTTCAAGTTGCTTTTTGTGCTCCAAAAGGACTGCAAATTTCTGATGAAACAATGTTTATTCACAGTCATTTCTGCAGAGGTTTCCAGGTACCTAAATAAATTAAATCAGAAAAGCACAAGCAGAGTTAAGTAGGGGCTCAGCATTCATAAAAGGTACTCTGAAGTATCAGCATACTCAGCCAAATGTAATAGATGTATTTTTCTGAAAGACAAAATTATGCCAAGACTGTAAGTGTAGGCGTAAGAGCAACGAGCTTTCACTACTTTCTCAGCACTGAGCATCAAGTTGATTTTAACAGAGCAAACATGTAAAAGAACTATACACTTCTAAATTCGGGGAGATTTGCAGAGTAGGAGAGTTAGTTAAATGTCTAGCTCTGTTCACACAATTTGCATACTTGTCAAGTCATAGACTGAAGACATTTGCTGGTCCTCTACCTCATATTTCCTCACGTGGTACCCGGAATGAAATGCAGCCAGGAGCATTACATTTGTGACAGAGGAAAAGAAAAGTAACCAGCAGAAAGAAAATCTGTGGCAGCAACCTAGTACTTTGTACCTATGTGGTTGACCTGGTGTGCCCTCAGGCTTGCCCAACAGAAAGCTCTGTGTACCATGCACCAATATCTGCATATATCCACCCATCTGCATATGATGTCCTTCAAGTCATGAATTTCTCACATTAATTTTCTGTAAACTCTAAAGTCTGTATTTTCAAATCAATATAATTTATAGTGCTATCATTAAGCAGCTATAGATAAATGTTTAATGTTCAAACAACGTTAACTGAGCTATTAAAATTTTGAAAACTTGAGGTGATTTGAGTGCACACCATTGCAGTGAGAATCTTGGTGTCTTAGCAGTGCTTCTGGTCTTAGAGAAGCATTGCAATTTTTCAAGGTAATTATGGCATATTTTCTGGAAGCTTAAACTGCTCTTCAAATTGAATGTAAAGCCATCATCATCAAAATAGATAGATCTGCTAACCTCTCCTAGAATGTATGCCACTATCACTGCTCGTTTTTAATTATTAGATTGTTTTTAATTACTAGAATAGGAAAAAAGATTATTTTATAATTGAGTGTTTGTGGTGGCATCCAGATCAGCTTCCAAATAAAATTAAAACAGTTAAGGAAATTAATGCGTAGATTAATTGCCTTCTCTTTGATCGTATTTAAAAAATTCTAAATGTATTTTTTTTGTCTTTGATTAGCTCAACTTGGTGGAGTGTTCCTTTGATCCCAAATGGTCAGCACTGAACTGTGGAACCTGAACACAAAAAATGTCTGGGTTAACGTTCTCCAAGGCCAGAGTGCAGCTGAGTGGAGAGTGCCACAGACCTCAGTGTCACAGAGTTCAATGCTTCACGAAAAGGTTAACCTTCCCCTTTCGTAACTCTTTGTTTTTCTGTTTCACTATCAGGGTAACAGGACTGGTCCTTTTTGTCCTAAACTATAATCTGTATCTACCTGGAGTTAGATTAAGATGCTCGCACGATATTCAGGCTCTTACTTCAGATTTGTCAACCTGTAATCACAGTTTTGGATGTCACTTGACTTTCAGTGATACTGTTCCTATTGTTGTTAAAGATGTTATTTTGTAGTTCAGAAAGTGTTCTTCTTCGGTGTTTGACACTACATTTTTCATGCAATGTGAACCCAGTGTTTGCAGGGGATGTGAAGTGAAAGCAGCAATCATGCAAAGGATCCTGCACTGATGGAATGTGTGAATCACAATGAGTGGTGGTACCTACCTCCTTAAGTACTTAAGTACTTATGGCACCTTTCTTTGGGTGGCTCGAGTGCCTTAGTGTCTTATCTTATATTTTGTTGTCCTTTACACTTTGAAATTATGCTCTTGACCTTTGTGTCCTTGCTATATCAGCCAACCACAGAAGAGATGATGAACAAAACAGAAGGAGAATAGATTAATACTATTCTGACAGCTCTGGAAAGTAGTTTCTATCTGAATTTATTTTAAAGATGTTGTATCTCACCTTGAGTTTAAAAAAATATGAGTAATATTCTTAGGATATGTAACGGTCATCTCGCCCACATGCAGAGCAGCACAGAGGCAGAGGGCAGTGAGGGACCACCAGTGCCTGATACAGAAGCACAAGCTCCTGCCCTGACACCACCACCACCCCACACCTCCCCTGGTGCTGTCCCAGGAGAGCAGCATCAGCCCCATGGGCCCTTCAGGATGGAGCTTACTGTAGGATGCAGGGGAAGATCATTCTGGAATTGTGCGAGACTTATTATGGGATGCTTAAGGGAGAAACCAAAGGTGGGGAAATGTGAAGGACTGGCTGGCTGAGAGGCAACGTAAACATAGTCCAGCTGGCCGAGCAGGAGCTTGATAAGCACCGTACTCAGCTCTTTTAATTGTTAGAATAACGAGGACACTCTGCCCTTGGATGTAGTTGTTATATGATAACGGGATGCCTGTGGTCGTACAGGCGTGAGAAGAAAGGGGAAAACATGTAGCTGTAGATAAGGGATTAGGGGGGCTAGATAGTTATGGAACTAACCAATCATGAGCTTGTCTTTTGTAATATGCATGAGCTAATTATAACAAGGCATAAAAGACTACTTTGCTATTCAATAAACGAAGCTTGTTGATCACTTACATGGAGTGCACCTGTCTTCCCTCCGCCGCGACAGGGAAAGGGAGGGATTAAAATAAAATGGGACAGAGAAGAGTGAGACAACAGAGGGATAAGGAAATAAAAGGTGTCAGTTGCCTGTAAACAGTTTGCTGGTGAGCATGTTGGTCTGGCCTTGCCCCGTGCCTGGTCAGCATGGTCTGTCTTGTTATCTCTTGTTATCTCCATTTCTAACTCTTCCTGGGTGAGGTGCACTCTATTCTGTGTGGATATGTGCATCTCAGGACAAGAGGTACCAGGCACAATCTGGAACACAGGAAATTCCATCTGAACATGAGGGAAAACTTCTTTACTTTGAGGGTGATAGAGCATTGGAACAGGCTGCCCAGAGAGGCTGTGGAGTCTCCTTCTCTGGAGATATTCAAAACGCACGGGGACGCATATCTGACCAACCTGCTCTGGGTGAACCTGCTTTAGCAGGGAGGTTGGACTAGATGATCTGCAGAGGTCCCTTCCAACCCCTAATAGTCCCTGACTCTGTGATTCTGTGATGTGTGTGTTTGGGGTCTGAGTGCAGAAAACTGGAGTTTTCATGTGATGGGCAGTGAATATCAAGCAGGACTAGCCAGTGAGTAGAGTAAAAGCTTTGGAACCAGATACTAAAGCTGGATCCTGGAGATACCAGAGGGTCTGTGGGCTGACTACTGGAGGGGCCAGAAGGTCTCAAACAGCTCCCAGAAACACTGGAGGTTGATTCAGAGACCATTTGTGCCTGTGTGTAAGTGAGCATGAGGCAGGTGTGGTTAGAGCATCCTTGCTGGGAGAGCACTGGCGGTTGAGCCCAGCTGCTCCAGAGATCCATGTGTGTGTTTGTACCTGTGCTGCTGTGTGCAAAGGGGTTTGGTCTCTGCCAGCAACCAGTGTGTGGCTGCAGCCTCAGGGGCTTTTGCATGCAAGTGCCAGCAACTGGGGAGACTGGAATCCAGAGGCTAATAATGGGCAGACTGGGTGACTGAGTCCAGCTGCTGGAGGCATCCTCCTTGTACACATGTACACATATTTTCCCAATAGTGGACCTCCATCTTGCTCAGCCGTAGAAGGGAGCAGGATCAGGCCATTAGCACTTTATGTGTTCATGTGAGAGCTGCATCTTCTGTCTGCATTGGTCTGTGCTGCCAGCTGTGTGTATACTTGTATATGTACTGTGTGCATGTGTGCCTGTTAGGAACACATGCTCAGCCTTGCTACTGGCTGGACCTGGGGACAAGAGGCAGTAGCCTCACCTCTGTTGAGCTATGGGATTTGGCAGCTACTAACAAATATTAAATAAATCTGACATATGTGGTGAGAAAGGATCAATGTGTTGGAGGGAAAATTTCAGGCTCTTCGCTTTCCTGTACCAGTGTCTTAGGTGCAGGCAATAAATCTGACATCTTCCACCTCAAAGAGTAAGAATATCACCTTTGTGAAATCTCTGGCTTCTAATCAGTGGATATGACTCATGTGATTCCTTGCCATAGAACAGGGTACACCTCTAGCAAGCCCAGTGACAGAATCTGATTCTGTACACAATCAGGCAATAGCACTAAAGGCTCACAGGAACCCAGACCTTGGCCTCTTCACCACTGTTAAAATGTGCGACCTCATAAAAGAAAGTGTCATCCTCTGTGCTTACTGTCACACTGAGAATAAATGAGGTAAAGCTGCAGCAGGTTCTACTGCTACCCTTTGCTTGTGCAAGTTGTTTTGTTTTGCAGTGGAATTATTTGAAATTGTAATGGTGCAGGATGTCTATGTCTGTCAATAGGATTATGCACAATCATGCTCAGGTTAATGTGTTTAGCCAGTGTGCTAGAAGGATGGTCTCCTAATGAGATGCTCAGGTATCTGAAGCTTTTTCTGTCTGCTCGCATGTATTACACTACAGAATGCTGCTCAGCATTGTAGGATTTTTATTTTTTCATATAAGACACAGATTTTGTTTCCTGCCTATGTAAACACACTCAGTCTATAGGAATCGAGCAGGTCAAAAGAAGAGGATTCAGGGATTTGTATATTGAGGTAAATTAAGAATGCTATAAAATGTGTCTGTTTCATTGGTCCTAGGAGACCAAAAGTGTAGTGATGTATTATTCCGGCATGAAGTCATGCTGTATGGTGCAAAGAGTTTCAACACATGCAAGTTTTAAGTGTAGTCACAGCCCTTTCTCCAAGCTGCATTTAGCAAAGAAAAGCGAAAAGAACTATGTTAACATTATCTCAAATAATTGTTATTTTATTACAAGAATGATACTCCCTGTGGGTTATACTCTTCACTTTTTCACACAATCCTCAGAGATTTTGTGCAAATTATCCTCATCAGATTAGAACTTCTGTAATGCTGGGGCGTATTCTGTAAATCAAAAGAGAAATAAATAAACAGCAAACTGAACCTAAATATATAAAATATGAGCAAACCGAAAATAACCTCTGAAAGCAAAGCCAAAATAAAAAAAAATGCATTTCTGAGTAGACTTATAAGCATATGCAATGTATTGCATTAATTAAGCTTTTTGAGGCAAAAAATGTTTGAGCATGGTAGATAAAAACAGAAAATGAATGCTGTGGCAGAAAGAGAACAGAGCCATCTGCCTGCTTACTGCTGTGAAATGGGCACTTAGGCAGTTAAATAGAAGAGTTTAAAATTTTTACTGGAACTTTAACACTTTGAAATAGGTTGTTTCCCTGAGTTCCAGTGGGAGTGAGAGTTTTTAGTACTTTTTTACAGTGCTGAAAATAATGCATAGGAAACTTAATATGTAGGGGTCTCTATGCTTCTTTAGATAGTGAACTTCTATTTATTGGAAAAATAAAGGGGGGAAATTAGAGTAATTCATAAAACACCAAAGATGTGTCCCAGTTCCGGCTCTATTAAAAACATATGGGCTTGAATCATATGACTCATAGCAAATCAGATGGGAAAGGAGAAAATAAAAAAAAACCCTAAATATTATTTCCACCAAATTTGAGGTCCAAGGTCCAATCAAATAATTATTCCTTCAGACAGGAAATACCATGATGGTTCATGCATTTCATATAGGAGAAGTAATTATCATTCTAAGACATAACAATGCTATTTCTTTAATGACAAATGTTTATGATGTCTCTCAAATGTTTATGTCTCTCAAAAAGCACCTATGAGAACTAAGCACATTTTAAGATCCATAATAGTTACTCCATGCCATTACTTCCAGCTTAGGGACTCCACAGTAATTCTGGCATAACCCAGATCAGGATTAGATGTGTAAAATTCTGCCACATCACCTACCTCTAGAATTCTGCAACAGCAGAGATCCGTATGTAAGATAGTTGTCCAAACTCCCGTTAGAGTCGGAGAAGAGTAAGAGCACTTCTAGAGGATGATTCATCTGGCCTGTTTTAGATGTCAGCCTTGGGAGAAGATGAATCACACTTTGGAAGTGCCTCTTTCTTTCTTCTGACCAAAAAGGGAGTTTAGATAATTAGTTCAGATGTGGATGTCTCCACTATAAATGCACAAAGTTTGGGGAGATGAATCCCATCCCTAATCTGGTAATGAGTCCTGTCTTCCTTTCTGAATTGTCCCATTGAAATCAATGGTAAATAGCAAAACAAACAAATAAATAAACAAAAAAACTCTCTAATGTGCAGATCCTTTATTTCTGCAGAATTTACAGGACCTATATAAACTTTGATTAAATGTACCAAAGTTCCAGGAAGTAGGGGGAAAAAAACACCTATGTACATTTGCAGGGAAACTGCAGGGAAATCACAGTAAGCAAACAAATAGTTCTATTGAAACTGGAATTAATGAAGCTTATGTTCCTATGGATTTGTGTTTCATGGTTGATTTATTTTGTAAGTGAATTTTAATAAGTCCGCAGTTGAAACTCACTTCTTATTAGATGTCAGAGACACTGCAGAGGCAAGAACTGTTATGACTACCTCAACTAGAGGAAAAGCTTCAGTGAGAAGACATGCATTATTGAAGCTGGAGCAGCCATGTAGGAAAGAACTCTTGTCTGAAAAGTTGATTCTCTGGTGTCTAGCAAGAGACGTGCTTTTCCCTGTGCGTTGGCTTTGTTCAGGAATTGATGGGATCTCTCTTTCTTACCTGGACACTTACTAACATGAAAAGCATGGGAATTTTGAGGCTTCTCCTGCTCTGTCAAATCTAACCAAAATTTGTTGCAAGTATTTGTCAGAAGTTATTGGGGTAAACTAACAGACAGAGCCAGAGCTTTGCACAGATACACCTGTGTATTTACATAGGAAATCAAGGGGAAATCACAAGAAGCATTTTGTTTAGGACATTTTTAAAATCCTTTCAGAAATCTTAATTGCTGAGGATTTCAGTTTTACATCTTATTTGAAAGAGAGCCCCTCTGGTTATTTTAGGTCCCCCAAATACCATACAGAGGCCATTAGTTCAGGACTAACAAAGCAAAGTGCCACCTGCTGCTCTTTAGATGTCTCATATCAAAGTTGTGAAATGATCTGACCCATGATGTTTATCCAGGAAAGTATTTAACCACTTGATTTCACAAAGGTCTGGGGAAAAATATATTTCTCTCAATACCACTGTGTTCTCAAATTAAACTAGTTTTCCAGCCCAACTTCCATCCTTTCTGTTCATGAGCATTCTGACATGTATTTGGGGTTTGGTTTTTTTAATGTTTGCCAACTATTTTCATAGCACCTCATTTCTTTAACTGCTAGAGTACAGAAATGGATCCATTTTGTCATGGTTTATTCAATGTTTCTGAGAAAACAGGCTGAATGTGTTTTTCTCTTCCCTTCACAGCTCCTTGTTCTCCCGTTTCTTAATCAGGAAAATGACATGTGGTAGCTGTGATAGTCTAATTACTGGAATAAATTCGGGATGAAGCTGTTACTCCATGCTGCAACTCTCAGCCTTTGTCAGACTCTATGACAGCCTACATGATAAACTCCAAACCACAGGAAATTTCAGGCATCTATGTGTCTAGGTGTTTTCACTACATGCTTCACTAAGGTAGCAGAGCACACAGACTGAAGGAGCAGTGCAAGGAGCAGCTTAGAGATTCATGCATTAGGCAAACTGCTTTCTCATGATGCATGTAGCTGAAAAAAAAGGACAAAGTCTTGAGTCCTGCAAAAACAGGAAAGGTACTGACAAAGTAAACAATTGCTCTTGAAGCTATACCACTATAAAATGTTACAAATACCACACTATGTAAAAGTGGTGTGTGAGAGATCTGCATTATTACCTTCCAGGCTTTAGGCTTATTGTTTGATCTGATGCAAAATAAAAGAAGGATCTATAAAATTAGGAAAAAAGTCATAACTTTGGAGAGTTGGATGCATGTTTCTAGAGAAATGTTCAGGAACTGAAATCAATTTCAACAAATCAAACTCAGTACTTCATGGTCTAAACCCTCTTAACGGTAATGATCCATACTTACTCCACATCAATCAAAACAGAAAAAGTATAAAACTGAAAAACAAGTGCATATAAGCTGAAAAGAGAAATACCTTCTGTATGTGCAGCCTACAAGCTACAATTTCCTCTGTCTTTTCCTTCATTGGGACAATATTGTTTTTACATCAATGTAAAAATCAGTAAAGAATTATTAACTTTTTTTCCTAGATTTGTTGTGGAGTATTATGTTTGTTCTGGAATTTATTTTGTGTTCTTTCTTCAGAGTTCATTAACTGCTGCTTTATTTGACACCAGAATCCTGTGATTTCAGTTTCCACTGAAATCCTTATAATAGAATTTACTTAAATGTTATTACTAGATTCTTGGTTTTATGGACCAAGACTGGCACCTTCTGGTGAATGAATTTAAATTCACTACAGAAATATCCTCAACCATATCCTAACAGACTGTGCTTTTAACAAGATGCTATTTAGAGATATTCTGGTATCCTAGATTTGATTTACCTTCTGACTTTAAACTTATAAATTCATGGTGTTTCACAATACATGTACATGAGTAGATATACACATAGCTATATGAGGATTTATCTGAAAGTTTATCACTTTACTAATTAATGGCCCTCAAAATAAACAAATTATTTCATGTAAATTGATTTTTGACTCTGACACAAGCAAGCTGGCTAATGTGCTAGATATTGGTAAAAGGTAGTAAAAGCTATTTGAGCTTCAACAATAGAAATAGCATTTAAGCTTGAAAAATAGTTAGTGAAAACATGCACTATTTATTTCAGGTATTTTTATCATTATGTTCTATGGCAGTACAGAAATCTACAAAGCTGGATTGCTGGTTATTTTTATAAGCAGGGGGTGAAAAAATGGAGCATATTGTACATACATTTGGGTTTTGTTTGTTTGAATTGGTGTCACGATTAGAGATGCT
>VXAK01013773.1:344385-356116 GCA_013399435.1 Arenaria interpres | reverse complement strand
CTGAGATAAACCTTGGTATTTTGCTGTCCACACCAGAATAACCCATTAAATATCCATGCCAGCAAACAGAAACTCTTCTGTGGAGTTATTCTGATGGATTTTTTAATATATAAGCTATAAATGCCACAAGGAGGGAAAGAAAGAACTTTTCTTGGTTTTGGGTCAGACAGTCTAGCTTTTCTTTTCAATAGCCATTGAAAATGGGAGCAAGAGACAGACCTAGTCTCCTTGAAAAGTTATACTTGTTGTCTAGCAGAAGCAGCTTTCTAACATCTCAGGCAGAGATTGATTAGTGTCCTCCAATCAACCCCTACTGCACTATGCTATAGACAGAAGATGACTTGCATTAAAAATGGAAAGTGTCTGGGGAATATTTAAAGAATCCTGGAGTATATTTAATTCCTCCCTGATGGTTTTTTGTGGGACTGGTATTCCGCATGACCTAGCATGCTGAAAAAGATGTGTAGGTTATCTCTATTCACTAATTTGCTAACCAAAATTAAGATTTTTTTTTGTCAATCATAGACTTAATTTACTACTAGTAAATTTATGAAAGTAAATAATATGGCTGTGTAAGATAGCAGCTATTGGACCTGCCTCATTGAGTTCATGCTAATCTGATATTCCTAAACTTGTACAAATTTAAGTTTTGTCTTTCCTGCAAGCACCAGCATCAGCCACTCACCTTAAAGGTGATTTGGATTAACTCAGTTCTGAAAATTTGGTCATTCTCCAAAACCACTTTACTTTTATCCTACTTTAGTGCCAATTTCATCATTGTTTTTAAGGCTTCAGATAGTTACTTGTGCAGTTGAAAATGTTACCAAATGCACCAGATTTTTTCACATAAGTCAAGGGACAGTCACCTCTTTGCAATTATCTTTGATGAATACAGACCCAGGTAAACAGTCTTGAAGATTCCATGTTCCATTTTCTTATCCCTTGTGTCACCTAGTCCCATTAGATTTCTGTTGAGTTGCATCCCGTGCTCACTCGTATGCTTACTCCTAACATCTCTTGAGTCTGTTACGCCTGCTCTCCACATCTCTTCCTAACCAGGTCAGAATAGAGAGATAAAGAAAACAGTACAACAATTTGTAGTTTTTCAGTCTCTTTCAGACAGTACCTGGCTGGGTGCCATTCACATCAAGAATAAGGCAACTTGCTGTCCTTGAAATAATAGCGTAAAAGCTGCCAACCAGTTGTGCTTGATGGGACACTATCACTGGATAAATTGTTTTCCTACAGCAGCACAATTCACTTTTAGGATTTACTGCAGATAACTATAATGGGAAGGTTGCGATAGTAAAAAGGAAGAAGAATCTCATAGTTCTAATTTGAAATATTTCTATTTTATTAACATAAAAATGCTTGATAGAGATTATACCCTGGGTTACACTACATATTTTGATGTCAAGAAGTCTACTAAAATTGAACCACGTCTCTAGAGTTGATTAGCTGGTAGATAGTTTTGTCCACTCTCTTCTATACCATTGTCTACATTTTTTATTATTATGGTTATGAAAGCTTACAATCAACAACATTTATACTGTGGAATAGTACACAAAAATTATCATGATGTACCATCTTGACAGTAGTCAGTATTTGTGGTTCCTTTTCAGTGATTACAGACCCGTCATTCCAAAGAAGGTATCGTTTTATTCTGAAAATATGACTGCACATCTTTTTATTTCTTATTAAGGGAGCCTCTAGGACTTAAAAATAAGTTTCTCCAGGAAGATTTCATGTTGTTAGAAGGTGAAATAACAATGAGTGATAAGCTTTGTTTGCTACCTAAACCTTGTTTGAGAACCTCATGCCATAATTGCCTGCAGCAAGAAAAGAAGGTTTGTCTCTATTTCTCTAAGCAAGTCAAAAACAGTCACTGACAAGTTACTAAGTATTTTTCATATCCAATTAACAAAATTTTTAACATTCATAATGGGGAAAGTAGGGTGTTTTCAAGGGGAATATCTGGTTTGAAGGTTTCATGCCATACCATTCTGGCTGGCTAATTCCATAATTATATTTTAAAATACTAAAGGAAATAGAAGTTGCTCCAGGTGTTTGCTCCTTAATTCTGCAGCAACACAGGACATGTCATTGGTACAGTCTCCATGCAACCATTCCAGATATCTAGAATGAGAAAAAAAAAATCATAGAATGACCCTTCCAAGTAAAGGAGTAGTGAGGAGTGAAATGGGGGAAAAGAGAGCAGGAGGGACTTACTGTTGTGAATTTTGATGTTACATAAGCATTGGCAGCCCTGAAGAATACAGTTCTCTGTCCGCAAAACAAATATAGCACAGGCAGCAGTAGCATATGTTTTTTACATGCTTCCTTAGAGACTACACATACTGGAGAGAGTAGGAGAGCTGTCATTAAGCGAGGCAACATGTGCTAGTGAACAGGGCATGGGACTGTGAGACCGGAAGCTGTTTCTCACTTGATATAAATTATTGCAGCTCCATTACACCTCAGCTGTCTCTGTGGGACTACGCAAATTTACAGTGGTTGAAAACTGATCCAAGAGACCTAGTTTTGTTCCTGGCAATACTTCTGAATTGCTGCATGTCAATTTGAATGGTTCAGCTTTCCATCTAAAAGGAAGATACAGCATTGCTTTGCAAAACATGAAAAAATATGAAAGGAACTCTGAGAGAAAGAGATTAGCATTGCTAGTCAAAGTAAATACATTCCACTTCTAACTGTGGGTATCTGCCATTTTTGTTATCAAGGTAAACTTAGAGCCTCAAAGTGAACTCACTTACTTATACTTTCCTCACATGAGTCTAATGGAAGCTCAGTTACAGCCCTGCCCTGGCCATGCCCAGTTGATCCCTTCTCCATTCCTAGCACTTTCTTGTCCTGTCCAGGCCAGAAGTCTATCATAGAGTTTGGGGAAGTATTTTGTGAATGCTAAATAGGGAGTTTGGAGCAGATGTTTTGTGCATTTTCCTGAACGAAATGTCTTTTCTACAGTTGTTTACAATTGTGGGAAGTGGACTGGATTTGATGGTTCAGCTAGTCCTCCTCCAAAACCGTGTTTTTATTTTGCAAAGTACATCTTTATGACTCACAATCAGATGCCTTGCACATGACAGCTCTGTGACTGTTGTGGAAAAGCGATGAAGAAAATTTCATTTAAAGAGTTCACAGTAAAGATTTTTGTAAACCCTGAGTTAATTTTCTCACAGATAAGATATTTTATCTCTAAAAAACTACGTAAGGAATATCTGCCTCAGTGGAAAGGTGAGGATATTCCGTACACGGAAACAAAGAATTTTGGTGTTATTTTTCCATATTTCTGCTGCTGAATTTAGAGTTGTTTTTATGACAAGAAAAACACAGAAGGTAACAGATAGCCATCAAAATCTAAACAAAACCACTTTAGTTTAAACAATAGACTCTGTGAATAGATTCTGATCAGCTTGTTTTACAGAGGTAATTTTGCAGACTGACACAGAACAGTCACTTATTTATGTCAGTGTAATTTATAATATAAACATGAATTATGTAACTCTTAAGCCATTCAATCTATTTCTTTGCCAGATTTTTCTCCGTTCTATATATGCACTTACATTTTTTCCAATTTCATTTACATTTATCCTAGCTATAGATATTCTATTGTTTCATTTGCGAGATCATTCCCAAGGAAAATAAATCTCTGTCAAGAACTCTTTGATTATTCAGTCTAAATTTTTCCTTTCATAATTTCATCCCTCTGCTCCTTTTTACACCTCTTTTTATTATGCTATAAAATATGACTGTGTTCCTGATTGACTGCATCTCTTAGTAACAGGCTACTAGCATGTTTCCTCCTCTTTAACCAAGCTACAGTACTTAGTCTTTCTCATAAACTAGTCCCTCAACACTACTATTGCCCATGGCTGAACGTTCTTGTGTCCATCTGCATTTTATGTCAATTAGGTGCCTTGAGACATGTCCATTAATAGAAATATTGTACTATGTGTATATAGATGTTACAATACATACCGAAAGCCCCAAAGAAAGGAAATTTTTAACATGTTCTAGTAATTTTTCTCTGCCTTTAAAGATCACTGTTCCTTGGATCTATACCTAATTTGATGGTCTCAATTGCTTCAGGAATTTTCCTGATGCTACAGTTCTAGGTGTCTTCCCTCTGTATCTTGAATTATATTTTCCCCCAAAGCTACTAATTTGAGCATCCCTACTTTTAATGCTTACTGACTCTTTGCATTTTCTGCTGCTATTGATGATTACATTGCCAAATACTGTAATAGCATTGCTATATTTTTTTAAATCTTTATTTGTTGTCTTTCTGTAATTAATGAGATAACTTCTACCACTCACTTAGTGGTCCTTATCTTCCATATTTGGGAAATTCTGTAGTGTGACAGCAGGGGGATTGGAACTGGATGAACTGTAAGGTCCCTTCCAACTGAAACCATTCTTTCATTCTATGGTGTTATGATTTTGCAGTATTTATCCCGTAGGAGCCCACCTATATGTAATCAAAATTGAATTTTGTCAAAGATAGAAAACTCTACTAAATACATTATTTTGATTATTTATTGCATCTATTTCTTTTATTTTATCCATGTTTGGTTTTAATTCTGTATTTTAAAAAATCAAGTACAATTCATCTCCAGATCTTTTCTTTAAAACCCATGTTGTTTTTTCAGTGCAGACATATTACTTTCCAGGAGCTAGAAAGTGTGTGACTTCTGTTGGGAGAGGGGCAACACTCTTCCCAGGATGCCAACAAGCAACCACATGCGCTATATCCAGATTCTCTTGGTATGAGGAATTAGCTTTAAGGTTTTACTTAGTTGTTCACACTTAAGAACAACCAAAGAACAAGATACAATTGTAAGCCAAATAAATATAACCAGAATATTTATTGATAATATGTTAAGAATTACTGATTTTCTATAATTGATATGCCATGGAATAATAAAATCATAATCAATAATTTTCTAGTACATTGCAGAAGGATGAGCTTCAAGGAAAAATTGAGTTGCACAGCAATTCTTGTAGGTTAGGTCATCTGGTCATTAATACAGTTATTCTGAATTTCTGGATAGAGTTGGGCATTTTTACACAGTTTAGACTTTCAGACCCGTTCGGATGTAAAGAGGTTGTGAAAAGAATGTTTCCAGCATCTGAAATAGGCAGAGAAAACACTGGGAACATTTTGAAAAACTAAGCACGAACATGTGATCTCATAATTAATATTGTCTATATGAGGCCACTTGCTTATTGTTGGCTGCAGAGTTTGTCCCTCATTCAGTGCCTATGAAAGTCGATGGGGACATTCTTTGCTGGATGAGTCATCCTGACTTCATGGAAATCAGTGGAGCCATGGCAGTCGATACCAGATATATATCACTTCAGTGAAAATACTCCACTTCTTACTGCAACAGACTTCGGATCAATACCAGAGTTAATAAGTGAGCACATTACACTTGGAGCCAAAAGTAGAACGAAATCTTATAATTAAACTCATTTATTTGATCATAGGTGCATTAGAATTCATTGTCAATAATGGTAATAAACCTAATGAGCACACATCTTACTTCAAACTACTGGAAATGTAGGTTACTTGCTGTTATTTGTAAGCTGTTGCTCTTTAATCTCCAGGTCAAAAACTCAAGGGGGAAAAAAATGATTCCTTGATTTAAATATTGAAATGTTAATAAAGGTTACTCATTTCAGCAATTTCAGCTAGATAAACTACAGTATCAAATGAAACTGAAATTCAGATGAACCCCTTTGGCTTGCTTAAGAAAGAACGGCCCAAGTACATACGAAAATCTAGCAACTGCTTTGCCAGTGTAGTCAATCTGCTGCTTTGCCATGATAGTGCTCTACTTCTCAGCCTTAGTAGTAAGTAGCAATGCAGCCTACAGCTATCTGCAAGAGAGTCAGTCACTTCAATTTAACTTTAAAAAAATCTGGCTGGCAGACAGGGAGCTGGTCTCCACAATGGTGATTTTATAACAAAATGCAAGTGTCAGGTAAAATTATATCTGGCAACTAGACTTCTACCACCTTATTCATCCAGTCAGCCAAATTGAAATATTACCTACAGTCCCTTCATTAGAGGGTATTCATCTGCAATACACAGTAATTTTTCATCTGTTTCATACAGTTTACAGCATTCTGCCACACACTGTGATATTTCCGTGCTTTTAATTTCAAAAATCCCATTAAGAAATGTTTGTTCCAATTTCTTTTTATTTCTTTGTTAAAAGAAATCTATTAAGATTATTGTAGCTATTATTCCAAACTACAAAAATGCCATCTGACAGAATTGAAACCTTTGATCACTACTCTCATCCTCTTAAAAACCTGTGCCTGGGTGATCAAGCTGCTCCTCGTAAGCTCAGTCATAAACAGGCCCACAGCAGCTTCTAACGAATGAGATGGTTGTTTGCTTTGCAGAGGACCAAAGGATTCCTCCAGAGACAACAGGATGTACAGAATCAATTAAAGCAAATGCATTTAGCAGATAATATGTACATTCTCAACCCACAGTGGGTTTCATCTCACCAAATTTAGAAATCCGAAATTGTACATTGGAATCTAAGATGGTGGTCTTGAGTCTTTTTATAGTCAATAAAGAGAAACAGGCTTCTCACTAAAGAGAAATAGGCATGTCTGTCCGCAGTCATCTCATCCTAAGAGATTTCTGAAAATGCCAGATAATTGTCCACAACAGGTGTTTTCTTATGGTTGGAGTAGAGGGACATTGTTTGGTGTCTTTAGTGAGCAGTCTGCAGTGACATCTTAAGAGTAATTTGCTATTCAGGAATAAATTTGAGAAGAAATTATGAAGAGGGGGTTATAAAGTGTTAAGGAAGGAAAAGCTAAGAAACAAGAAACACCAGGGGCAAGAACATCTAATTGCCATGCTGGGTTAGAAATATAAATTTAAAGAAATAAATAAAGGATTGCATTAGTTCTACTTCTCAGGGATCAACAAACATCAAAATGGTCTCAATGTAGATTCCCTCTACACTTTTGAATATTCAACAGAATAATAGGTCCTTTACAGACTTCACAGAATCAAATTCTTTTAGCAATACAATAGAATACGCCAACCTTTCAATACTTGGCACTGACTTACGTGAAACTGAGCTGTCTGAAGCCCTGCAGCAGCGCTGAATCAATGGCAAAAAGCCTTAGTGAACAAAGCAGGCACAGCTGCCCCTGCTGACACTCTCAGCTTTTTCCACCACCATTTCAGTTCTCATCGTCCTCACAACATGCACATTGGGTCACATGCTGCTGGGTCACTTCTGCTGGGTTAACAAGCACTCTTTACCTCTCTCCTGTCTGTATACACCCTCAAAAGAATGTGTCAGAGGAACTGACAGATCAATGACCTGGTCAACAGCTGAAAGAACAATCACAGTTTTCCCAACAGGAACTTTTTGAAGCAGCAATAAAGAAAAAAAAGCAAAAAGATCTGACATGTCCCAGCTCCATATACAGTAGCAAGAATAGCTCAAATTAAAAAAGAAAAAAATAAAAGCCGTATATGTCTTGACTTGAGTACAACTCTCATTCCCTGTCCCCCTGCTCTTCTCAGGGGTAGGAGGCAGAGAAGTAGGGAGTGAAGTTGAGCCCAGGAAGAAGTGAGGAGTGGGTGGAAGGTGTTTTAAGATTTGTTTTTATTTCTCATTATCTTACTCTGATTTGATTGGCAATAAATTAATTTCCCCAAGTCAAGCCTGTTTTGTCCATGATGGTAACAGCTGAGTAATTTTCCTGTCTTCGTCTTAATCCATGAGACTGTTGTCATATTTTCTTCCCCTATCCAGTTGAGGAGGGGAGTGATAGAGCAGTGTAGTAGGCACCTGGTGTCCAGCCAAGGTCAACCCACTAACTTACCATTTACGCCAAAGTGCTATTCATGACATACCTTATGGGAGTCCTCTCAGGACAAAAATTTTAATTGGCTTCCTTTTACAGCAGGTGTTCTGGACAGTTCTCATCCAGTGCTAATTGAAGCACCCCAGGAGAGTTCTACAACGGTCAACCTTTAGATTAAGATGTGGGCAGAACAGTACAAAACAACTGCTCTGTAAACCACAGACGCCACTTGCCAGAGGAATACTTGAATGGCAAGCATTTGAACTACTCAAACTGCTAACTACTCAGAAGACACGAAGACACTACAATATAACAGCAGGAAAATGTTCTTCATTTCACTTGATCCCCTAACAGCATCACTAAGTTCCTCATTCTCCTGTTTTTTTATCTTAAAATCCTCCGAAGAAGTTGATTAGAGAGTTTTATCATCTTATCTAGATCTCTAGCATTTCCTAGGAGCTACTGTGTCATACTGTCAAGAGGCCTCTCCAAACAGTCCTCCAGAAATAGTCTTCCCCAGGTAACTGACAGAATGTCCCCAGAAAGATGTATATACCAGGTATATAAGTCTGGGTCTTCCTGAGCATATAATTGCAGAAGACACTATCAAAGGCTGGAACAATCATGATCCTGGACAATATCTAGGAAGGAAAGTAGTAGGACACAACCTGAATAGGACAACCATACGTGCCCTCAACATTAGGATAAGAAAGAAGTGTTTGATTCTAAGGTGCACCTAGTATATCACAGTCACTTTATGCCATCCTGTAGCAAGTGAATGATCATCTAGCAGCTTCTATCGTCCAGTCTTCTCCTGAGCATTAGCAGATGATGTGATTGTACGTGTATGCTAAGGCAAGGAAGGACAAGTGGGAGTGCTGGACCTTAACACCTGCATACATACATTCTGGTCTTACCTGCTGTTATATATATATTTTTCTGTTTGGGCCACAAATGAGTTATAACAAGGTATGTACTAGGAGGCTCAGGTGGTTGAGATGCCAAGGGTTGTACTCCTGCTATGGTGTATACCTGGTGTTTTTCAGTATAAATACCCTGACACGTGATCAGTTTAAGCATGAGCTTGTGGGTCCACTTGATCTGACAACTGCAGAAAACTCTTCAGGACAATTATCAAAAACAATTATCACAGGAGGAGTCTCAGAGTAACACAGGAACGTTCCTGTTCCCATCAGTAGCATATCACTTTTTCAGTTTTAATTTGAAAAGTTACGCCCCATGTTTAATTCACTGCCACCACCCAGTCTTTCCAGACATTGCTATCACAAACTTGCCAGATTAGCTTTATTTCAGATTAGCCTTCTCTCCCATATTTCATTTCTTTTCTCCTTTCCTACCTCTCCTTCATGGTCAGTATTTTCTTTCCTCTTTTTCTCCATCAACAATATTTTCATCTTATTTCCCCCTTTCATAATTGCCTCTGCCAACTGCTTTGAGGAACATTATGACATTAATAGGATATCATTCAATTTATGGCTTTGCTACATTTTACATCTTTCTCCAGTTTTGTATTTGTTTCATTGTTTAGATGATACTCTCTTGAGACTGGGACTCCTCTAATTTTATCTTTGTATAGTGTTTACTTTTGTGGAACCCTGCTCTCCATTTGTCCTACGTGTTTATGAACAGTAAAGAAAAAGTTAAGAACAAGTTTATGAAGAGTAAATAACATTATTGGGAAGATTAAGTCTAAAGAAAAGATAGAAAATCCTGTCAGCCAACGAAAAATATAGGCTTAGTTCTTTAGTCTACCACAGAGCTCCGTGGTAGCTACACCTGGTGGAAAAGTATCCATTTCTCAAAGTATGACTGGCCACATACTGAGAAAACTGTCCTTTTTAAGACTGACATCAGTGTCATTATAGAAACACAAAGGGGATCAGATGGAACTTATTTGAATAATTTAGGAAAGCCAAGTTTGAAACTTTGAAAACAAGGAAAACAACATTGGAATTTACCCACTATTTAATAAGGTAATAGTGGAAAAAATGGAAGTATTGAGGTGTGGGGCTTTAGGAGGGCAGATAGACTGGTGAGTTCAGAAAAATGGGAAGTGTGTCGGTTGGATGAACATCAGTAGAGGTTTATTGACACATAGGAAATTGCCATGATCAAGCCAGAGGTTACAAATACCAGTTAAAGGACAAATCTGACATGAATTCATTAAGTCATTTGATTTTGGAAATGGTCTGTTTTGTTTCTGGCTCTTCACCAGTAGGTAACAAGAAGTGGCAAGGATTCAACAGTGTTGCGAGGGTGGCAAACTGTATTAACGGTTTGTAGCCAGATGTCTGCAGTGGAAGGAAGTAGGAAAATGGCAAGTTCTCCCATCATCATTTATGTTTAATCTAAAATTTTCATGCAGCAACTGGTTGCATGCCAGAGGGTTTTTTTAACCAGTAGGTGCTAAAAGGATCAAAACCCAGCCTAGATAGTTGACTATAAATACGGCTAATCTACAGAATTTCATCCTCACAATGTTAGAATGATTATTTTCTGAATAAAAGATATGAACACAGTCCATTTTGTTCTACTTCATATGAAATTATCTGAAAGTCTTTAAATTCCACTAGAAATACATTTTTCTTTACTTCTTCTATGCAGACTGTCTAAACACTTACATATCTATCTGCTTTGTTGCTATTTGATTGCTTCCAAAACATGCAAAGTATGATATGAGAGGTTAACCTCATATACCAGAGCTTTAGTCTGGATAGATATTAGTAAAATGCCATCTTTTCATGTAGGTTCAAAGAAATTAATTTCACAACAATGAAATCAAGCAATCAGAATGCCCCTCATGATCATGTACACTGTTGCAAGTTTTGCTATGGAACAGGTCCATCACAAAATCCATTATCATTTGACAGTGACATTTTTCTCAGCACAGTAGTGAAACATTTTGAGCAGTGCATTTAACTGAGTCCTGATAAATAGTCTTAGGGTCAAGTGCAACTCTTTTTTTTTTTCTTGCTTTTTTTTCCCCCCGCAGCTCTACCTCTCTGACAGCAATACATTTAGAACTTGTTCCAAAGCTGAAAGTCAATCAAAGAGACTATACTGATTTGAGTGTTTTTGTGGAATTGTTCTTAGAGAGGTACTGTAAATACATATCTTGTGGGATTAATGTGTGACAGAAGTGACCTAGCACCATAGTGTGTTTTTACATTACATTTTGAAATTTATTTGATTGGAATGTTAAAATATTGTTATTGTGAAGAGATAGTGTACTAACACTGGCAATTGTATAACAAGGATTAAATCTGATATAATATACCCTAATTATCAACTAGCTTTACATCACTTCCTATTTGAAATAACATAGCAGCACTATGGATATGAGGACATGAGTGAATCCAAAATAGCCCTCTGATTTAGCCTGGGAGATATTTCAACAGAAGATGTTCTTGAAAGCTTTCTGATTTAACATGAAAGCAATGCCAGAATTTGTTTTGTTTCTGTTGATGTGTATAAGCCATGGTTGGTAGTGTTGAAAGGCATATGTGAAGTCAAAAGCAGCAGGCTTGTAATCACTGATGAGTGCAAGATGCCTGAGGCAAATAGGGGCTTTGGTGCCTGTTCTTTAGAGAGAGACTAAGGCAGAGGTGTTAGACTGTACCTGAAGGCGGACCCGAAGGAGGTGGGAAGCAGAAGAGGATGCTGGATATGTGGGCCTGTAATGAAATACACAACCAGTACCATCCACGAGAAAAATGAACTTGTAAGCTACTTTTTGATGACACCTAACGGTGAAATTCTTTCTACATTAATTCAAGCATGGTGAGTCTTGATTTATCAGTATCCAAATTAAGTACAATGTTACAGCCATTGAAGTGCTACATGTGCC
>VXAK01013773.1:280229-344345 GCA_013399435.1 Arenaria interpres | reverse complement strand
AAAAAAAAAAAGAAAAAATATCATGCCTGCTAATGCCATTATAATTAGAATATGTGAGTGCATGATTAAAGCACATGCGAGAAAGACACCAATCAAAAATGGAAACCTGAGAGAGATACATTAATGATGTCTGATAAGAGTTTCTTTTATATCTGAAGATACCTGATAAAATCTCATTATTCGAGTATTACACAATCTCAGTGCAATTGCTCTTCTCTGTATGAGGAATATTTCAAATTCCAATTCTTCCAGTGGATATGGAAAAAAAAATACAAGAAAATTTACAGTCATTAAAATGTTTTCACACATGCATACTTTTCTTCATCTTTATTTAGCAGCAAGTCCTCATCTATGTGTGATTTCATGCTTGTTCTTCAGTATGTCTGACCTAAAACAAACATGACCAAATGATGCAGAGGTTCTCTTTCAAGTCTGTGAATTACAATCTTCTTGGGTCAAAATTATTGACCTGAAATGCAGCTTCCCTTAGGTTTACAAAAATAAAAGTGTTCTGCTATTATTTTTTCTACCAGTGCTGTCACACAATTCCCAAAGTGGCACTGGCATCAAACATCTCATTCTCTCTAACTCTACAGGTCAAGATTTTTCTCTGTTATAAAATGTAATTACATGAACGGGAGTCCAAGTAAGAAAATTTTCACACTCATACAAATAATTTTCTCACCACAATTCCCATTCCCTTCCTTGACCACAAGCATCTTTAGTCTCCTCGCTAAGGAAAGAAAGACAGGAAAAACCCCAAAATTCTCTAAGGCAAAATAAAAATTACATTTAAGTTGAAGAATTTAACTGGTCTTTTGTCTTAATGGGCAAAAAATTGCATAGGAGCAGGCACTGTGTGCTTGTAGCCCAGGAAGCCAACTATATCCTGGGCTGTATCAAAAGCAGCATGGCCAGCAGGTCAAGGGATGCGATTCTGATCCTCTACTCCATGTTACGTCCCACTCAGAAAGGAGGGCGGGTAAGTGACTTAGATTCATAAATCCCCAGGGGTGCAGACTAAGGTGAGATAAATCTCAAGGTCCGTACACAAGCACTTAGGTTAGTAAGCAGGTCTTAACCAGGTCCATGATAATTACTTAGGTATATAACAAATTATAGCAAGTGGTAAGGCATGCATTGCATTAATTAGCAGCAGGTACACAATAAACTCTGGCAAGCAGTACTGAATAACAGATAGACAATTAATTATGGCAAGTGGTACGGTATGTCTTGCATTACTCCTTTGAAAGGAAAGAGAAAAAAAAGAAAGAAAAGAAGGGAAGAAGCAATGGGGTAAAGAAGGGGAGATTGAAAGGGAGAGAGATAAAAGAGATCACTGCTCCTTCTTCCAGCTTTACTTCAGTCAGCACAAGTCATAGAAGTGCTCTTTGGGGTCTCTTCAGGGAAAAATCTTCCCAGGTCATAAATATTCTTTTCTTTTCTTCTCTTCAGGGAAAGTCTTCCCCCTTTTTATGTTCACCCACTCCTCCAGGCAGTTTTATCTCCAGTTTCTCCCCCTTACCCTAGGTGACATGCAAGCAAGATTTGGGATGAGGAGGTGAGAGCTATAGTCATACATATCTAGCATGATCTCGATAATCTTCGTTACCATATGCAGGGGTGTGAACTTTAATATGCATTTCACAGATAATGAGACAAGAGTCAACACTGGGCATAGTGTCTTTTTTGGAGAAACAGCTCATCCTTCATGGGAGACAAAACAAGGTTGTTCTGTTTCTTTAAGGCTAGTTTTCGAGACGCCAGGGTTTATCCCATGAATAGCACAAAAGATAACCAAGTATTAGCCTTATCAGTTCCTTGAGCAGAAGGCCTGGTTCTATGAGTATTTGAGACATTAAACGTCTCTTCAGGCTGCTTTGTTTAGGAGAAATTACATGTAGTGCCTTACACTCTGCTCTCATGAGACCCCATCTGGAGTACTGCATCCAGCTCTGGAGCCCTCAGCACAGGAAAGACATGGTTCTGTTGAGGCAGGTGCAGAGGAGAGCAACAAAAAAGATCAGAGGGATGGATGGAACACCTCTCTTATGAAGACAGGCTGAGAGAGTTGGGGTTGTTCAGCCTGGAGAAGAGAAGGCCCCGGGGAGACCTTAATGTTTGTAAGAAGGGCTTATAAGAAAGATGGAGAAAGACTTTACCAGAGCCTGTAGTGACAGGACAAGGGGAAATGGTCTTAAACTGAAAGAGGGTAGATTTAGATTGGATAAAAGGAAGAAATTATTTACAATGAGCTTTGTGAGACACTAGTTTCTAGGTTGCCCAAGGAGGTTGTGGAATACTCATCAAGTATTCAAGGTCAGGTTGGATGAGTATCCTGATCTAGTAAAAGATGTCCCTGCCCATGGCAGGGGTGTTAAACTAAATGATCAGCCCAAACCATTCTTTGATTCTATAATATTTAAAGTGACTTGGTCCAGTTGGACATTATTTCTTTGCTTTGCTTTTCATTGCATATAGCAAGTCACACTTTTATTCAGACAGCAGAAAAACTGTAAAAGGCATTCCACAACTCCACAGCAAATAAACATTTTAGCTAGTAAATAAACGTTTCAGCAAGAACTTAATCATAGTGAGAGGACTTTTTCTGTTTAGAGTTAAAGCTAAATAACAATGTCAAATTAGGATTAATAAACCTCACAGAAATACAAAGAGCTTTTGGTCAGCCAAAAGAAGTAAATAAAAAAATAAAAAAGGAAGAAATCAAAAGGCTATGCAACACATAGTCCTTTCTTAGTAGTTGGTTTTTTAGTTGAAAAATAAAAAACAATTAAAAATTTGTTCTTAAAATTCTTACCCTCAAAGATTTAGTAGTGCTAAAACTGCTTTCAATATGTCTTTTTGTTTTCAGAATTTTTACAGAGCATCTGTAAAAGCCTTTTTAGTGCTGATTTAAAAGAAATACTGTTCTAAAAATACATAAGCTATATTGGTTAATAAAAAAATATATAAGTTGAATATAGATATAATGACTGAATATAAGATGTAACATTTTAACAGTAACATTGAGTAGTCCCCAGATCAACCTGTTAAAAGATCGACTAGTACTTGTAATCTGGATATTTAAATTATCAATTAAATGTGTGTTTAAACATATATGCTGCAGCTCCTAGGCTCATTATTGTTACTGGGTATGGTAGGGAAGAAGACAATCCAAAGCATGAGCACCAGCAGAATTCTCTGGTCTGTCTTGCCAAACTTTACATTTTTAATTTCACTCAGTGATTTCTGTTAGAGAACAGCACATTTCATTTGGAAAGAGGTCTTTAGATACATTAGACACTTTCAAGGCATGCTTCTTTGTCTGGGGTCACAAATGGGTGATGTAGAGCACTTAGAGGACCACCATCAAAAGTGTTAGCAAAGTAATTTTAATATGATGTTGCAAAGATGCAACTTTAAAAAGTTCGATGGTAAGGTTCACTCTATTAATTATTGCATGGGAAACATACACTTGAGTTGGAATGATTCACAGAGAGACTTAGGACACAAAAGGTAAGGTAGGCCCTCTCATCTCATTGAGTCATGCAGTTCGGAATGAAGCCCCTTGCTTTCTAAACTTTTTAGAGAGGAGCCTAAATGCAGCTAGATCCAGACTTAGTCCTGGACTTGGTCATTAGCATCAATTCAGCATGAAATCAATGTTACCAAGGCAAAATCAAAGTCATCCTACAACAGGGTTATGTTCAATATCAGTCACTTTCCAAAGATCTGCCATTAGTAAAAGGTATCGCTGCCTCAAGAAGCAACCCTGAGAGGTGTCCCAGCTCACAGGGAGATGACTGCCGTGCAGCCACACTGCTTAGCAGGGAAACCCCAAAGAAGGCTCACTTAGGCTGTCATATTTGTGTGATAAAGTGGTTGCCTCATAGTCAAATCACATGTGATGGGAAAGGTATGTATGAGACTCGCTGTACCCACACCTTGCTTTATTTTCTGATAAATGAGGTTTTGGAAAAGCCACCTGCTATCTATGTTCAGATCACATGATGTGTATTCCAAACTCACCTGTATTGATATTTACTGTGTCCTTTGTGGGTTTTCGGAGAACAGGTTCAACTAGAAAAGTTCTTGCCCCACCTGCTTCTCACACTGCCAGTCAGTAGGCTGGGGGTACACAAGAAATTGGGAGGAGACACAGCTGGGATATCTGACCCCAACTGACCAAAGGGATGCCCCATACCATATGACATCATGCTCAGCAATAAAAGCTGGGGGAAGAAGAAGGAAGGGGGAGACATTCAGAGTTATGACATTTGTCTTCCCAGGTAACCCTTATGCATCATGGAGCTATAGAGGTTTCCTGCAAATGACTGAACACTGGCCTGCCCCTTGGAAGTAGTGAATGAATTCCTTGTTTTCATTTGCTTGCACACTTAGCTTTTGCTTTACTTGTTAAGCTCTTTTTATCTCAACTCATGAGTCTTGTCACGTTTACCCTTCTGATTCTCTCCCTCATCCCACTGGGGGGAGGGAGCAAGTGGCTGCATGGGGCTGAGCTGCCTACTGTGTTAAACCACAAGAGGGAAGAAGAGAAAATCTAGGGTTTGGTTCTCACTCACAGAACCACCTGCACATTTTATTTTGGAAAAAAATCAGCCAGAAAAAAGAAAAACAAAAAATCAGAATAACCCAGGAAGCCTGTGGCCTGCTTCCCTTCTTAAGATGAATGTTCTGATCATCAAATAACAAAATCAGGCTCCTGCTTGCCTTCTTTTCCTCTGGCATAGGTTGATATGGCAAGTCCTCTTCTCCACTCCAAGTCTGTCCTCCCTCAACAACATTGAATGATCTACTGAGTAGGACATTCTGGGTTTGAACAGTCTGAGACTTAAGCAGAGAAATTAAACAAAACCTCCAGATTTCTAGAGGGATACTATAACTGCTTTATATAAATACTGTTCAGATAAAACAGTGTTTTATCTGAAAAGAGATAAGCAGAAGCAACAACTAGTGGACAGGCCCATATTAAACGTTCCTTTGCCCCCACTGGCAGTCTTAGTATAGCTTAGGTGGGAAGCTGGACCCAGCTTCTCAAACTGAAATGTTTCCTTTATGCATGTGGATATCAAAGCAAATTTCAGTCTGAAAGGAAAGTTTACAGTGAATATGAGTTAGCTTTTCTCATCACCTTCTTCAACACAGAAGCATATCACATCAAGTCCCGTTTAAAGTAGCACAGAGGACACTCTGGGTCTCTCCATGTGTCTTGTAAGGAGATGCTGCATTATATTTTGTGAAAAGAATTTCCAATTAACCTTCATTCACTTCATTTACAGCATAGTTATATTTCAGTGATTTGGTATTTATTTTCACCTTTTTGCCTGTGGGAAAAATTTAAAAATGTTTAAATTAAGGGGAAGAGGAATCCAAATTCACAGATTCATAATGATGTAATGCCACAACCAACTGAAGACATTTAATTTATTGAAGACAATTAATTTATTAATTTAGCAAATATTCCTAGTCACTGAGAGTTCCCTGAAAGATCTGACTGCCAGAATACTACAATACCATGGATGACTAATTTCATCTGCAAATGCTCAGATTATAATTGACATAAGTGGCCTAGAGCACATTCTCTTCTAACTCATACACAGAACCATTTTCTTTATTGCAAGCTGAAAGAAATTCCTGACTGTGAATATTGCGGGAAAGGTTTCTAGTGCTAAATTATGATCTGCACTGAGTATGCTCTATAGCTTGGATCAAAAAAACACAACCCTAAAACTGACCTAACCGGCTACTATGTGAATTCACTACATGAATGAATTCAGCACTTCTTGGGTTCCTGTGCAGAGCAGCTGTGTTAATTACTCTACTTTACACTGTCCTTTAGATGCTAGAAAAGCTTTTGTAGGCCCCTGGCAGGCACAAATTACAATAGCCTTTAGAGTAGTCTGTATTATAGCAGGTACTAACATGCCAGAAGTGTATTGGAAAGCAGCATTATCCCCATTTTCATCAGCTACTTTACCATTACAACAATTGTGAGATGTGGACCAAGCAGTTTTTCAAGCAGTTTTTCGCAAATAAACATGTCCTGAGTTAAAAACTTTATTGAAAATTCTGTATCATAGAATCATAGAAACCTCCCTGCAATAAACAGGTACATCTTCAACTCAATCAGGTTGCTTAAAGCGCCATCCAACCTGGCCTTAAATGTTTCCAGGGATGGCTCATCTACCACCTCTCTAGGAAACCTGTGCCAGTGTTTCAGCACCCTCATCGGAAACAATTTCTTCCTTCTATCTAGTCTACATATTTCCCCTTTTAGTTTAAAGCCATTACCCCTTGTCCCATTGCAAAAGATTGTGCTAAAAAGTTTGTTTACATCTCTCCTCTAAGCCCCTTTAAGTACTGGAAGCCAGCAATAAGGTCTTCCCAGAGCCTTCTCCAGGCTGAACAACCGCAACTCTCTCACCTGTCTTCATAGGAGAGGTGTTCCATCCATCCCTCTGATCTTTTTTGTCGCCCTCCTCTGGACCTGCCTCAACAGATCCATGTCTTTCCTGTGCTGAGGGCTCCAGAGCTGGATGCAGTACTCCAGATGGGGTCTCACCAGGCAGAGTAGAGGGGTAGAATCACCTCCCTCGACCTACTAGCCACTTCTTTTGATGCAGCCCAGGCATCATGGTTTGCACTGAGTCGGCCAATGATAAGACAACAGATGCTCTCCCCTACCTCTCACTCCAAGGACTGGAAGAGAAATAAAGAGATCTATGAGTTTAGAAAAAACTAAAACTACTTTAATGAAGTATTAATAATAAAATAAATAGGAAATAATGAAATAGATGTGGACCAGGGAAACTCAACTCTCTCAGTAATAGTGTTTTTACCTTCTAATTACTGATCTACAACTGCATTAATACAAACACAACACATTAATAGCCATAATTATGTCCCCTGTCTTTGGGGTGACTTCGTTAAACTCAGGTTTCATTTTCCTGTGCTGCAGTTTGCCTGAATAAGGTTGATTTTGTAGCTAGTGGTTAAAACCAGAATCAAGCAGTGCAGGTGAAAACTTCATTGATTTACATTAATTCTCTTCTATGAACAGTTCCTGTTCTTGTTCTGCATGCCTCTTTTTGGCACCTGTACACTAAAAGAATTCTACTTTTAAAGCACAAAACTTCTACAGCCTAAAATTTTTTCTCCTGGAAGTCATGCTAGCAGCTATTACAATGTCAACAGACATTCACAGACATTGCAGCATATATGCTCGCAATACTGTATATCATAAGAGCACTTCTTGCTCTTATTGTGCAGCAAACAGCGCTATGAATGCCAACATCCATCACTAGGGCTCACAGGTACTGCATCAGTGCTGATGATATGCAGAGAGCAGGAATGTCAGATTACACTGAACAGGAGATGGCTTGCTTATTAAGATAAGAAGACTCAGGAAAGGAAAGTAACTCAGACTACGTTAACTTTTCAACAAATTAACTTCTTTTTTTCTTTTTTTTTTTTTTTTTTAATCTCACTCTATTCACAATAAATTGATGTCCATACATCTATTACTATGTATTTGGTTGTATTGGCAACTTGAAGTTATTTGGTAAATGTCAGCTGGGGACTTTTGCACAGTGGATGCCAGTGTTAACATTTGTCCACTATTATTCCTTTTAGATGGCTAATTCTGGTCAGATAGCTTGTTACAAAAGACAGGAACTTTAGTCAAAATCAAACTCCCTTAATGTGAGAGGTTAGTTCTGTTCTTCTAAAGGTGAACACTTTTAATTCTGGCATTCCAAAGTAGACGATGTGCAATAAAAAGATATTTTGAGGGCATGATCAATGGAAAAAAATATAGATAGCACTTGCTCATAATACCTGTAGAAATTCAGACTTAAACTGGACGTAATAATTAAAGTAAATGTAGAATACAATATTATTAATTCTAACTGTCTCTGTAACAAACATCATGTTTTCCAGCTGAAAATAAATGTATTTACAATAAAAAATGGAGAGGATGGCTAAGGTTTTAGGTTTTTGACTCCCTTAACAAGAAGGCACCGAGCAGAGCTATGGCAGCATGAATAGAGAATATTTGTTCCTTATAAAGAGGACTAACTTTTAAGCTTTTCCTTCCCTAGTCAACTGCATAGCCTTAGTCTGAGTGATTGGTGTTAATTTTAGCACATAGATAGAGTAATAGGCACAGGCAGGGATTGCATTTCAAATCCTTGTAAATATCTCAGTTCTTACACTGAGTAAACTTTTTGCTAATACCTACAAGGAATACAGTTACAGTTAGTTCTGTTTGTTGCACCACTATTCATAGTTACATGATAGGCTAGTAATTAAGTGAGATACCCTTGTGAAGTTGTACTATGGAGAGCAGTGCTGTCTCCCGCAGCCTAACCTTCACAAGAACTTCAAATCCTTTTATCCTCCTACTTTTTACCCAGAGGCTTCCTGTCTTCATATGAAACAAACTTTAACGGGCGCTACTACTGGTCTCTGTTCTTGTGTTTCAGTCTGTTTCTAGTTGGTTTTCTGTTCAAATTGCCCAGTTCTAGCACAATACTGGAGTTAGTCTAGGAGGATGCATATGTGTCTAAGTGGATTATTAAAAACAAACAAAGAAACAAACAAAAACCCAAGAAAGAAATCCCTACCAGTCAAGGGCATCATAGATACTTACCACTAGTAGAAAAAACTACTTTTTCAGTTGAACTCAATCTGATAATGTCTTCTGTAAACTTCTGTGTAATTGCTTATAGAATGAGATTATTTTCATCTAAATTACAGCTGCAAAGACATAATTTTTATGTGTTGCAGCCTAGATATTTACACAGGACAACAGAATAACATTGCTATTCTGCAAGATATCATCATATACATCCTTAGCTTTATTTTACAATTTTAAGAATTAATCAGAAAATTATATTCCTATTACATAAAACAGAGTAACAAATATTCAATTATCCTCTTTCTGAAAAATATTATACAGTATTTTTCCACACGGAATTCTTATTATGCAAATGACATTAAAATCAATGTTGCAAGAATCCTATTAATTCAATGGCACTTTGCTACTTAATAGAAACATGAAGAGTAAATACTTCACCTAATAATGTTTATTAAACATGGGAAATAAAGTGTTTTAACAAAGCCCAATAGGATATGTATATTTTCTTACATCAAACCATGTCAGGGAATGTTTCCAGACATTGGAGTTTGATTTGTACTCTTAAACTGCTGGAATGATCCCTGACATGATTTGACCCAACTTAACTAGCAATCTTGCAAAGCAAGATCTCAGGCAGGGTTTGGGGGTCAGTATGAACCAGGAACTGTTCTCAGTGGGTATGTTGTTGGAACTAGTATTAGGGAATTTAATGCCACATACACACCTGCTCCACACCACTTGGCCTTGGTGCCAGAGAACAGTTCCAGATACACTGATGCTACAACTTCACTAGTAATTAAACACATCTGGGATTTTTTTCTAACTATATTGGACACAGTATTAAAATAATTTTCTTCATGAAATTATATGTGTTGCTTGTGTATGGACGTCATGGGCCAACTCTCACCATTTACTTTCTATGTCTACTACAGCTTTACCTATTCAGACTTTAAACAAGAATTGGAAAGCCAGTAGGCAAGGTGCAGGCTACCATTTTGTAGCTTGCAGGAGAGTTGACAGAATGGCTCTCCCTGAGCTCAGGTGAGTAACACTTTAAGGCATCAAAAGGGTAGCAGAGAGGAATGAGGACATAATTTCCCCTCTTCCAAAGACAAGTAAGTCAAAGACATTGTAAAATCATATCCTTCCCTTTCTTCACTGTGTATAACATGGAACACTGTAGAAGTAAATAAGAGTTAACTGGAAAACTTCTTATATTTTTTTTAAAATTAAAATGGCTAATAAATAATACATATTAGTTTTCTTTTTAAACTGAGGATGATTTTTTAAATGTTTCTGATTTTTATGAGAAACTTTCAGTTTTTTTATTTAGCTGCTTTGAAGGAGAGAAAAAAAAATCTCCAAAATATAATTGTTTAAGTCTCTCAGAAAATAATTGGCAGTTTTCTACCAACTCAAGCCCTATTACTAAAGCAGCATTAGTACAATGTGAAAATTAGTATCCTTGTTGTAGACACTCTAATAGGTTAATAATTTTACCATATCACAGACAGAAGTGTCCTACTTAAAAGTCTGGGGAAACTAGGGCTTAGGTTTTTTTCTCCTTTCACCAGTTCTGAACATCCATTAACCCTTAGGGAACAATCAGATAGATCCTTGCTTTAGCTGTATCCTTCTGTTTCCACTACATTTCTAAAATGGTTAAGCTATTTTCTCAAGTGATTGCTTATACAGATAAGAGTTTGACTCAGTTCTCTATGAAGTCCCCTGGAGAGAGCACCTCTGAAGCGGAAGTTTGAAATGAACCAGAGAGCCTGAAATCACTCATCAGACTTGAAATGGGACAGGGCTGAGAGCTATGGGAGGGAAAGACCTAATGGAAAGATCTTAGGCAGTAATGAAACATTTTATCTGAATCAACTTTCTTAAGTGATTTGTTGTCTATAATATTCTGGTTTTACAAGTTACTCTTTTTTTTATTATTTCAGTGTTATTTACTGAAATTTTCTGTACAGCACCTACATCATATTTTGCAGTAATTGCTCACACTGAAAAGAATTCAGGTCTAAGGCTGTCAGCATTTCAGGGTGGAACGTCTACAGAAGATTAGCTTTCTTGCCTTAGCACCTTGGTGTCACGGAGAGGAAGAAATTTCCATGAAACATTTATTAGAATCAAGTTCTTAGGGTGTTGTTTTCTGATTTCAGTAAGACATGAAATGTTTATCTTAATTTATGGCTTGGTCCACAAAGATATATTAGTGCCTAAATTCTTCCAACACCAATATGGGTGGGACATCTGCATGTTTTTGGGGGGATGGGACTCACTTTTCTGAGGACTGGGATGCAAAGATTTACCATTCCATGCAGAATCTTAGGAGCACAAGTAATTTCAGTAGACAAGAGCCTAGACTGATGCACTGTCTTGTCCTGAGCAGCAGCTAGAACAATGTCATTTGGGAGGATGAAGGGATAACGACAAGTACTTGAGTGCCCAAACTGCATGGTGTTTGGCATGGCACAGAGAAATTATGGAGTCTGTATGGCACCCCAAATGAAATGTGGCAAGCTCCAGACATTTGAGCAGGGCCATTGTTCCAGAGCCCAATCAAAGTGTAGAAGGGAAAAATGCACTTGTAGCTGGACTGAAATCCATCCCCAGTGGTGCTTTACCACCATGCATTCTGTCTCATACGAGGGAAGAGACAGGTGATAAATGGGTCAGGAGCTGAGAGACATTTTCTGCCTTATGTGCTCCAGATAGATAGCATCCATTCTCTGGCCTAATCACACACATTTCAAACCAGGACACTGTGGAGCATAACTTCCTTTTTAGATGCACAGGAAATAATCTTAATTAATGTGCTGCCATCAGCACCAAATAGACTTCTTATTTGGAAGACAGCAGTCAGCAGGTCAGGAGCTGACCAAATGTCCCTTAAAGTGCAAGTCTCTCCCCTGATTTCATTGAGTTTTGGATCAGTATCAGTCAACAGAAATGTTGAGTGAGACAAATCTGTGTACTGTTTGTGTGCCTGAAGTGCGTGTTAGCACTTGCACTGCAGTGAATGTGAATGATGATTGGAAGGGAGGCTGCAACGTGGGTCAGATTTTATGTTTTTGTTCAAAGCTTTGTAGTGAAGTGTCCTTTCTACATATTGAATCTTATAAAACTATGCACCTGGCTTCATAATTTCACCAACAATATATTGTCATGCAAAAAATAAAGAACAAATAGTATGAAAATGAAAAATAGATTTTGCTCTTACAATTTTGTTTTTATTATTGAGTAGCAAGATGGCTTTGTAATGAAGAATACTTGTAAATTGAAAAGTCCCAATGCAGCCATCTTGTACCCCATTTATCTACAGGTTGCTGTTTCACTAATCAAATGATTTCATTTAAAAATATCCATTTTCTCCTTTACACACTGTATGTGATGGTAGGTCACTGACCTACCTCTGTGCTATTGAATTTCAGCATAATGCTTCATTTACCTTGGACAACCCACGCACATACTCAGAATGCCAGCTTATATCCACTTTGTAGCACTACCCTTTGTTCACCAAGCTTTTATCCAGGAAGCAAACTGATACTACAAACTTTAATTTATCAGTTTCTTATGGTTCCTGGTGAGATAGAGTCCTTTGAGCAGATCACAATAGTTGAAGGTAACGATCTGAGGAGATGGAACTTCCTACAGAGGATCAAAACACATGAGTAGGAAATGAAGATGTGTCAATATTTTGTTATTTAGAAGCTGTCTTTCTCACATATTTCTCATAATTCCCTCCAAACCCACAGTTACATATGTAATAAATTTAAGACCACCATTTATTCACTTTAATTGGAATTTTTGTAGAGACAATATTTCAGCTCAGTCTTTTTAAAGCCTAAACTTTCTGTCCTTATTAATTCTCTTTGTAATAGCAGTGAGAGGTAGAATTCTGGTGAAGTGACTGAAAGTCAGAAGGGCCAAATTGCACAACCTCAGATTTGCCCTGAGAGTCATGCCACAAAAATGTTATTTGAGAAAGGAAAGATTATATAAATAGGCATGACTAATCATGAAAAAAAATATAATGCACTATAAAGTGTTCATAAATACCAATTTGTAAGTATATCCTGGAATCATATTGGTATATTATATGTAATTAATGTTCAAATTTTGCTTTAAAAATTATAATAAAATGTCAATATGATAAATAATATAACAATTAGTAACTCACAGAAGTGGAGAGATGTATACTATTCCACAGCAGTGGAGAGGTGTATACTATTCACAACTATAAAAAGTGGATTTAAGAAAGTCATTACATTGCAATATTCAAAATCCTTCATCTGTTATTAAATATACATCACAAATTATTCTATACTTTGGCAAAGATGCAGAGTGGAGTAGATGTCTGACCATCCAGAAATGATCAATGCCTGTTTCTCAGTTTGAATGTGATTAATCCGGATTTCTGATTTGTCCTCTCTCATCTCCTCAGAAGTATGAAGTGATAGAACATCTTAACACTAGAGTAAATGCTCTACAAAATCTAATTTTTATTTCTCCATCTTATTTATATAAATCATGCATCTTTCATTCAGAAGCTTTTGTGGATGGTAATAGCAGTTCTCATACAACTTTATTTCCTTCCTTTACTCATCACACGTTTTTTGCCACATAAGGCACCATTTTTTGCTTTAATTTACCGAGCAGGGATTTTTCGCATGAAACTACTAGTCAAATCTCTTGATTTGCAAATTTCTTATAGACTTCTGTATTGGGTATTGGGTGTCCATGACACTGTTTTGGTAATGGAGGGATGCAGGGGTGGTCTCTGTGGGAAGAAATCAGGGGCTTCCCCATGCCAGACATAGACACAGTTACAGCTGACTTTGCAATGAACTTACCACAAGACACAGCTGGGAAAACATATTTTAGAAATTGAGGAAAATACCATGGTGGGGGGCGAAGAGAAAAAGAAGACCAAGAAGCAACAGAAGTAACACCAAAGTCAGAGAAGAAAGAAGTATTCCTTGGTGCAGCAGGTACCCCCTGAAGGGACTGCAGCCTGTGTATAAATCGACACTGGAAAAAATACTTCCCAGCAGGGACTGTGGCCCATGGAGCAGCCATGCCAGAGCATAAGAAAAGAGTGAGAAGGAAGAAGCAGCAGAGAGATATTGCTGACTCTGACCTTCTCCCCCACTGTTGCCCCTCTAAAGGGACTGAGTGTAACCTGAGACAATAACAAGTCGGGAGGAGAAGCATCTGGAGTGAAGTGAATGGATATTGGGAAGGAGGGAGGAGAGGAGTATGAAGTGAATTGAGGCCAGGAAAGGGAGAGGAAATGTGTTTTTCTTTAAGCTTTTATCATTTTAAAAGTTTGTCTTTTTAGCTTGTTTGTTTGCTTCCCAATATCCAAATCAGTCATTAAATATTTATGCTAACTGACAATGTTAAAATCCTTAAGTCAAGTCTGTTTTACCCACAACAGTATCGTACTTGATAAGTGATTTCCCTGTCTTAACTCGACCCATGAGTTGTCTTACCCTCGTTCTTCCTATTCTCTCCCACATCCTGTTGTGGGGTGGGAGTGAGCGAGTGGCTGAGTGGGTGCTTGTCTGCCAACTACTGCTAACCCAGTACAACTTCCAGTGAGCAAACATTTTACTTCATTCTCACTTCCTGCTATTGGTGCATAAGGATTTATCAGTCTCTGAGCTCTTCCTCATCAGTTCTTTTTTCTCTTTCAATACATGAGATCTTAAGACAACTGCCTGTACACACTTGTCTTAGTAATATAACAATATGCTTCCCCTCTCTAGCTCATGCCCTACCTGCCATTGCTCTGAATTCTAGTTCATGTCTTAAAGAACAGTATAGAGATAAAATATAATCCTAATAAAATATAATCTTTCTCTTCAACGTCAAGGAGAAGCTCTACCAATGTTGATCTACCGGACTCAGAGGATGTATTTATGCCTTGAAACACAGCTATTGGGAAACACACAAGGCACGCATTGATCCCATTAAAGTGAGTAGGAGCTTGTCTTAAAACAACTATTCCTCGTGTTTTATATCTGCAGGAAAAGCATAAGATGGGGGGTGAGAGAGCAAGAGTGAGCAAGAGAAATAGTGAATATAGTTTTCTTTCGCTAGAAAACTAAATGTAGATGCTACATACGTATTGAATAAACAACTATGAAAAACTGCTTTAATTTCAGAAGTATTTTTTTTTCCTCCAAACAGTAATTTTTGCTGTTTTAACAGAAAATAGAGAAAATTGTCATCTTACCTCTAGTTCTCTGCTTTTCCCCCTTACATACTGGAGCAAATTTTAGTTTTATAAAACTAACTATGAATAATTCTATAAAATGCTAGAAATTACTTTCTAATATTAGGACAGAAGAAAAATGATTTTGATTAATTAGCAGCTTTATATTTTAATGTGAATTATATCTTAAACAAAATCAGATTTGACATCCAAGGGAAAACATATTTGCATTCCTACTACTATTTGTCTTTTTGATATTAGTATTTACTTTGTGCACTGTTCTATAATTGACTGAAATACATATTTATTCTTCTGGGATCTGAAAACCCCAGGAACATAATTATACACTACGTCTGGGTAGCCTGCAACCCCCTGTGAACAGAATGAACTTTTTAAAAAGGATGTAAATCTTATATTTAGTTTAAATTTGGAATAAATTTTTGATTTGCATTAGAACGTGTCATTATTGAGGTCGTGATTTTAAATTTATATAAATCTAGACAGTTTAATGAGATTGGTGCATTTATTAGGTCTTGTTCACTTGTGTAACAGGAATGTTATACACATTTTGGAATTGCTCTTTCAGTATTTGGTGGCTTTATTTTTACTACAGTGTTGATATTAATCTGAATAGCATTTTAGATTTGCAGGTCACACTCTTGTTGTATCTTCCTCATAGAAGATGCTTGCTGTGTTAAAAAGAGTTAAATGAAAATGTTTTCTGCAGGGGGCTGTAGTGGGGAAGGCCATGAAAGTTGGGGTGCTGTTCACAGCCAATTCCAGCTTATTGGTGACCCACAGACAGGGACAGCCTTGAGACACTTCAGGCATGGGTGACTCACGCTGGGGCAGGGACACTAAGATGCTAAGATGTATGGATCAAGAGAGGAAAATGAAAAAGAAACAGTGGCAGAAAGAAGCCAGTATGCCTGTGACTTCAAATTCCTGTGCCTCCCTGAGGAACTGGGGTGAAGCGAGTGAAAACAAAGGAAGTTGAGACAGAGATAAGTTTCCGGCTGAAGCTGAGCATTGGGAATTGAATGGAAAGATGTTTACTTAAACGCTTGAGGTTTTATGTTTTCTTTTTCTGAGTATCCGAATCAATGATCTGAATTTTCTGTTAATTTGCAAAAAAATAAATTACGTAAAAATTTCTGCTAGTCAAGACAGTTTCCACTCCACACTCCGTCAATGCAAGCACATTGCTCTTTAGTTTACTAAAAAGTCTGACATTTATACTGGAGAGGATAGCCATTTTGTGCACTTCCCAGCCGCTTTCCTGGGGCTGCATGGCTAAATAGTAGTTTTAGAAGTCTTATGGAAAGCCCATTATGCGCTGATAATTAATAGTTGACAGCAGAGATTAAAGAAATCAGGAAGATTACTTGGGCAAGTATATGTCTTAAAGACAGTATTACACTTTTGCTGATACTAAGTAAACAATTTATACCTAACAGAAATGTTGGGTTTGAGTTAATAGATATTAATATGAAATATTATTTTTTTAATAATCATCTATTTCTTTACAGGACATGTGGTTTATGAAAGTTTGTAAGTGTGTAAATGTCAATAACTCAGCAAAACTATAAAGATCTTGTAGATATGCAGAATTGCCATACCATGAGAGGCATTTGGACGATAAACTAATTTTAAGAAATAGCCTGCTTATTAACAGCCTGTATGCTGAGACTCTGCACTCTAAGACGCAAGAAAAAACATGCACCTTAGGTATGCTTCTAATGATACGAAACACTCCTTCAACCTAAAAAAATGTCCTTAACACAAGAATCAACAGGAAGAATAGCAATGGTGATTCTTAGTCATTCTGAATGGTAATAATTGAACCATCCTGCCCTGAAATTAGTAAAGTCATCAGAAATTCTAGTCTCATGTCCTGCCTTTAGGAAGGAGTTAATTTCATAGAGAACAGATTGAACAGCTTTATGTTTCTTGTAACATGCTGTAGCATTTAGCTGCCATCTATCTCTCAGTCACAGAACTCACTGCCTGATAATTTTGCAAGTAGCCTTTTACAGACACCATCCCGGAAAAAATGCTCACATACCTACATATTATATGCACTCAACTCTAGTGTGGTCTGTATTAAGGCATAATGGGTTTAGCCTTTAGGATTGGGAATTTAATTTCACTTAATACCATACCCAGTACTACACAATTCTTTAAATCAATTGAGCTATGCTGATTTATACTATTGGACTCCTGGCCAGAGGAACACATTGTAGCATGGCATCAGTTGCATAGCTATTTAGGGTATTCCACTCTGCAGGCACAGTAGTGACACACAGACATGAACCACTACAGCTTTAAATTAGCCAGCAGAAGAGTACTGATAACACAAGGTTCTAGGGTTATTTTACCTGTTTCTCCCTTAGTCCTTGAAAGCATCTGTTAAGTAGGAAAGCAGGTAGAATGTAACACAGTGAAGGTCTCCAATCTGAGCTGAGTTGCACACCTTAACATCTTTTCTTGTCCTCTCTGAGGTGTTTTTATGACCCCATTCTCACATGTAGACAATTACATTGACTACAGCCACCTATTTCAATAATTCCCTTCTTAAAGTGATTATTAAAAATAGTAGATCTGGGTATTTTTTCAAATACCCTCAAAAATGTCCTTCTGAACATTATTTACATGAAATGGCAAAACAAATCTTCCAGAGTCATCCACTTAACCACTCTGTTTAGCTCACAGCATTCTCTTTCACAGTAAATTTATATTTTTTTAATAATATATGTCATATATAATATGAAAATAGAATACTCTTCAAATCTATGTCTGAATGTATTTTGAGATGGACAAGACATAAGTTTAAAAACTTTGACTGGTCTCAATGTCAGTGGCTCTACTGAGAGATTACATATAACAACAACAACAATTCAGCAGGGCAGAATTCTCATTATTGATCAGTTGCTAATGTGCATGCAGGAAGGATAACATTCCCTTCCACTTTTGTGTGTTATTTATCTTGTTCATTTACATGACAAACCCATAAGGGTGAGATGGTCTCTCTGTTCATATATTATAGTGGAGTGCGATTCTTCTTAGGAGAAGAGGTCTTGCAGAAGGATTTAGGTAGATAGGAGCATTGCGCAATCATCAGTGGCATGAAATTTGACAACAAATGTCAGAATCTGTACGCAGGACAGAGTAACACTGAACACAAGTATAAACTGGAAGAGGAGTGGCTGGAAAGCAGCCCTGCAGAAAAGGATCTGGGAATGCTGGTTGACAGCAGGCTCAACAGGAATCAGCAGTGAGCTCTGGCAGCCAAGAGGGCAAACTGCATCCTGGGGTACATCAGACACAGCATCATCAGCCCATCAAATGAGGTTATTATCCCACTATATTTAGTGTTGGTGCAGCCCCACCTTGAGCACTGTGTGCAGTTCTGGACCCCGAAATTTAAGAAGGATGTTAAGGTCCTTGCATGAATCCAGAGGAGGCCAACAAAGCTGGTGAAAGAGCTAGAAGGAACATCCTGTGAAGGACTTAGCGTTGTCCAATTTGGAGAGAAAGAGGCTGAGGGGTGACCTCATTGCACTCTACAGCTTCCTGAGGAGGGGAAGTGGAGAAGGAGGAGCTGATCTGTTCTCCCTGGGATCCAGTGACAGGACATGTGGGAATGCTTCAAAGCTGCACCATGGGAGATTTAGACTGGACATTAGTAAGCACTTGTTACTGAGAGGGTGGTCAGACACCGGACCAGACTTTTTAGAGAAGTGGTCAATGCCCCAAGCCTGTCAGTGTTTAAAAGGCATTTGGAGAATGCCCTTAATAATATGCTTTAACTTTTGTTCTGCCCTAAAGTAGTCAGGCTGTTGGACTAGATGGCTGTTGGACTAGATGGCTGTTGTATGTCTCTTCTAACTGAAATTTCTATTCTATTCTATTCTATTCTATTCTATTCTATTCTATTCTATTCTATTCTATTCTATTCTATTCTTTCTGAATTTTGTCTGACTGAAATATAAGCCTCTATTTTAAGCTCACCATCTTCAGCTCATTTTAAGGTTCAATTTGAAGACAGGTAGAGGGAATCAGTCTCTGGAGATTGCTGTGTCTCTCCACTGGTTTATGGGGTTGAGGGAAGGTGTCCACACCTGTAGCTAGCCTTAGATTAAATGGTAACATTAGGAGAGGAGAATATCATCATCAGTAACCAGGTTGGCTGAGGCTTCTAGACTTCTCTGTAATAATAATGCTCATTAAAATTTCTAATTTAGGGTCATGCTATCATATATGCCAATTCAGCTTCTGTAAGGGTGTTTGTCAGTTTGCGGATTTTGTAATTTTTTTTCTTAATTAATCTCTTATGGTTATCTTGAGGTTTTTTCTATGTTTTTGTCTGTCTAACCTATCCTAATCTTCTTGCTCTGTCTCTCTTGGCATGTCTATGTTCTTAAAATAATCTCAATGATTTCTCATAAACAGAACTGCCTTGCACAGTAATTACCATTATTTTATAACCCTTGCCAGCTGCAGACCTCAGTCTCAATACATAATCAGATCAAAGTAGCTCAGCAAACTTTCACACTTATATGTATGTTACAACCACTACTTTTTCTGACAGGAGAAACTCAGCAACTATTACTTGCAGTTTCCTTTCTCTGTTTTGACATGAAAATACATTAACTCTTACAGAACGTTGAAAGAGGAAATTCAACTGTGCCTCAGTTCAGCTCCTCCACAGAATTCAGACCTGTGGAGTTAAGCTATCTCAGACATCTGCCTCTGATAACAGCAAAAAAAAAGGTTGTTGGATATACTTTTCGATATAAAACATTTGTGGTTTCTTCCTGTTCTGCTCTTTTGTTTATGCAATACACTACTTAAAATCATTATGGAAGTTCTAGTCGTAAATCTGTATATAATGTAAAGTAGGATGAAATGTTTAAGTGCCTGGAGAACTGGTCTTTTAATAGGAAATTGTGAAAAAATTAAGGGGGATGGAAATGTTGGCTGTTGCATTGGGTGGGTTCAGGATTTTTTGTTGCTGTTTGGGGTTTTTATTGCCTGTACTTTTTCTTCATTTCATAGCAATTCATTATTTGAATGTGAACTCTCAGACCCCTGTAGAGTACCTTTGCCATTGTCATTTTATCTGTCCTGATCTTTCTCTGCCTTTTACTCCTCCCCAACAATTTCAGAGGATCTGCCATGAAGACATGTGAGGAACATGAGGAATACTAGCATTTTCTGTGAGACAAAAGAATCATTCCCACCTATCTCTAATTTAACTTTGATCTTGCAAAGGAAATGTGTGGGCTGCACATGATATCTGCCCAGTCATAACTCATTACAGAATCAGAATGGAAATACTGACTGAAAAGACTGCCTGTGACCTCGTAGTCAGTAAAAGAGCTCAAGTATTTTCCACAAAAGGCAGATGAAATATATTCTGCTTGATAAAATCAGAGAGCTGTCCATTCATTTAGAAATTTAATAGAAGAGAAAATGAGGCACATATAATTTTTTATTACAGGGCTAGAAGCAAAACATTGATAATTACCTACTTTAGAAAACTAGTTACATTTTAAGGAGAAGTAATTTCATTATTTTGGGACCTTCTGTGACTATATTTGTATTAAATATAAAACATTATGTACTATAAATGTCAAATTCTGCAAGGCATCAGTTTAGCAAATGCAGAACTCAGACTTGTTGAAGTTAATAAAATCAAAGTAATCTAAAAATGCCCATGGAAAAGAGCCTGAGGTCTGGCATCCTTCTTTGAAAATATGCAAAAAAAAATTTCTTGCCTTGCTGGATGCATTTCTAAAATATATTTATTTGTTATACCACAAGATGCACACATCTTTCAAGCTCCGTGAAAGAAAGGAGCAAGCCAATCATTCTTACGTCTTACATTGCACAGCACCTAGAAATCAAGTCATATTCCAAAATGTCTTGGTATTACTGCTATATGAAGATAGAAGAAAAAGATAACCCATGACTCAAGAGTGACTTATCAATAAAACAAAAGGGTGCATATTGGAAGCTTCCAGACAGTTGGAAGCAAGCAAGTAAATATGAGTGGAAACAGAGATGTCAATGTATCAGGCATAACCTGTCACGTCAGAGAACAGTTATCCAAGAGTTTTGGGCTTCTTGCACAAAAATCTGTATTTAAAACAGACATCAAAGTGTTGTTATGGTGCTAATCTGCATGATAAAGTGTTTATTGTCATTAGCAGGTCAAGATTATGTCATCTGTATTTATAGTGACCACGCTTCTAGGGCAGTTCCACTGAGTTTATTTTCATGTCTAACAAAAGCAAAACAGAAAAGTCCACTTGAAATGAGAATAGTTTGTTTTCAGTCACAGTGCCTGAGCAGTAAAATCTGGTTCATTTTTAGCAGGCCTGGAAATTTACAGATTAAGGAGGAAGTTGTTAAGGAGCACAGGATACTGAGTAAGAAAGGAGTCCATTTTGTCTGGTGAGAGTCAGCCCTATACAATGCTTTTGTTCAATACAGATATGTGAAATACAGGACTGCTAATCAGGGCATGATGACACTCAAAAAGGGTGCATGAGAAGAAAATGGTAATGGAGTGTATTTTTGCAAATCTTACCTGGGAAAAGGGTGAAGAGGTGGAAGGTACATTTGCAGGATAGGAAAAAAAAAAGAAGTGAAGGAAAAAAGGAAAAATAAAATAGCTCTGTTGAAAATAGGAGATACTCAAAAGAGATGCATAACAGCTCCCTATTAGATGAAAATCAAGAATAAAGATTATGATAAGCTACACAATACAGATGACATTTCAGAAGGTGTCAAGATCAATTAACAAACTAATTAGGAAATAGCTGAGTAAAACAATTAGTTATGTACTTGTTAAATAAGAAGTCAACAAATAATAACAATGAGTTGTTAGGACAAAAAAAACCCCAAAAAATCAATTAAACAAGGAGAAATCTAAAAAGTTTGGAATTCACCAGTCAGAGTCCTCAGGGATCCTCACCCCATGTTGCTTAGGACTGAGGCATGAAGAATACTTGAACTATATCTTCACAGCCATGTGACTTACTGCCCCTAAAGCTTGCCTCTTCTGTGTTCTGGTCCTTAGGACACCAAAGTCTGCTGTTTATGGAGTTTTGAATCAGAAAAGGGATTTAAAAGTGGGGCTGTAATGTCAATGGTAGGTAGAGTGATTATGTCTCCCTTCTAAATAATAATAATGAGACGTAATGAGCCACTCCTTACTGAACAATATTAATGAATGACTGTGGGGAAAATGAGATTTACTGAAAGATCCTTTTTATCCAGGTAGCTAAATATTACTAGTGAGAGGAACAAAATCAAGGTAGAAAAGGAGCAGTGTGCCCTTCAGACAAAAGAAGATCAATTACATCCTGGTTTGTCTTAGCAAAAGAGCAAATAGCTTTTGAGGCAAATGATTATTCCCCTCAGGTGTGGAACCACACCTGGATGGGCTGTGCCCAGCTTGGGACACCCCACTACAAGAAAAACTTTGACACACTGGGTGAATTCAGTGATGGTCACCAGGATGATCAGACAACAGAAACATGTGTTATACAAGGAGGGACTGAAAGAGTTGGGCCTGTTCAGCCTGGAGAAGAGGAGAGGCAGAGGAAGTCATATTGCTACCTGCAGATCCCTCATTAGCAAATGTAGAAAAGAGAGTCAGACTCTTCTCAGAAGTGCACAACAAGATGGGAGGCAACAGATACATCTTCATCTCGGTCAGATTTTAGGAAAGAAAACAGTCAGTATGAAGGTAATCCAAAATCAGAACAGACTAACCTTAGAGACAATCAAAACTCAACTGGACAAGGCCATGAACAAGATCCAAACAATTGTGAACTGCCCTGGTTGGAGATTTGGACAGGAAGACTTCTAGAGACCACTTCAAATCTAGCTTATGTTGAGAATATGTTTCTATGCAAGTGATGGCTGGCTTTGAGGCTTTCAACCTAAAGTTCACTGAATTTCACTGAATTTTTAGAGTTGGAAGGGACCATAGAGTCCAACTTCCCTGCTGAAGCAGGATTGCCTAGAGCTAGAGCATGTTACTCAGGACTGCATCCAGGCAGGTCTTGAAAATCTCCAAAGAAGGGAACTCCACAACCTCCTTGGGCAGCCTGTTCCAGGGCTCTGTCACCCTCACTGTGAAGAAGTTTTTTCTCCTGAGTGGAACCTCCTATGTTCCAACTTATGCCCACTACCCCTCGTCCTCTCACTGGCAACCATTGAAAAGACTCTGGCTCCCTCCTCCTTCAAACCACCCTTTAGGTACTTATAAACATTGATAAGGTCTCCCCTCAGCCCTCTCTTCTCCAGACTAAAGAGTCCCAGCTCTCTCAGCCTTTCTTCATAAGGGAGATGCTCCAGACCTTGAATCATCTTCATTGCCCTTTGCTGGACTCTTTCCAGTAGCTCCTTGTCCCTCTTGAACTGGGGAGCCCAGAACTGAAGTATTAAAGAAAATAGCCAGAATAATGTTTTAAACACTAATGCCAATCTTTTGCAAACATATGGGCAATAGAATTGGGAGAAGAAAACTTGTAGCATCTTTCTTTTAAAAATCATGTAATGGGATGGGAGGGGAACCTGAGCAATCAAAAAAAAAAAATATGGAAAGGTACTGGAAAACATCTAAATGCAATGAGTCTGCAAATAGCTTAAAGAAAAATGTGCTATATCAAACAGACAACCTGGAGCTGTCAAAACTATATCCTGTAAATAAGTCTATTTTCTGCCTTGGACCAAGATAACTGACACTGTAGATAAAGGGAAAAGCTGTAGATATAATAAATTTAGAACTTTGATGACTGCTGTGCAATAGTCTCATTAGAAAATGCATAATTTGATTTAGAAGTAGTAGGTATACATCTGAAAACTACAGTCAAAGAATGCTTTTTAATTATTAATCACCAAACTGAGTTCACTGGACATGGCATCCCATAGAGGTCTGTCTTTATCTCATTAGTAATTTCATTAATGACTTCCATCATAAAAAAGGAAAAGGGCTGTAAAATCTGCAGGGGCAGAGTGCAAGGAGTCTGTACAATACAATCAAAATTCAAAATTATCTTAATAAACTAAAGAGATGGTTTGAACCCAGTTAGATGAAATTCAGTAAAGGCAAATGTAGTAAGAGCTACTCTGATGTGTGATTCACAAATACAGATGAAGGATACACAAAAAAGGACAAAAAGGAAAAGGAAATGAGTGGCCAGGCAGCAGCATAGTACATTCAGAGGATTATGCTGGATTACAAACTAAACGTAGTAGTATGATGCATTTTCAAAAAGTATAACTTCCACTCTGAAATTGCTTGTTCTAGTTTATTTGGCATTGGTGAGGCCTTGGCTGAAGTAACAAAGTTCATAGAACAAATATTAGGAATAATAGCAAGTTGAAAGAAACCATAGGAAATAAGAAAGAATGCTAAAAGGTTAGAAATTATTGCCTGCCTGCAAAGAAAGATTAAAACTGCTGGGTTCCTTTGTCTTAGAAAAAAGATGGTTGAGTGTAGATATGATAAGCAGTATAACATGTAAAATGCTAGCATAAAGAGGATGATAATAATTTTTTCTCTACTGACAATGCTGAAAAAACAAGGAGTTGTTAACCTAATCTGCAGAAAACGTAGGTTGGATGTTAAGAAAAGATATCAAAATGCTGCAGTGCTGAAACACAGAGGCAGACTTTGTAGGAACCTTATGGATTATTCTTCCTTTGCGGTTTTAAAAATAAATTGGATCTCTTGGCATTTAACTGCAAAAACTTGATCCTACCTCCATATCAAGGATAAACTGGAAAAGCAGTGGTGCACCTAAAGCCTCAGAGTTGGATAGGGCTTGTGACTTCAGTTCATACAGTCCACATCCGCAGGGCAGCACATTAGACAGTGATAGGAAGTGTGTTTGTATAGAGCCTACCAAGTGATTGCAGGAGTTGAGTTCGGTTGTCAGCAAAGAAAAAAGCTCTTCACCCTCCAAGGTTTCTTTACTGTCCTATTTTTCTCTATTTTTAAATTCTACAAAGTGTGACTAGAGTTATAAATAGATGGTCTCTAATATTTTTTTTTATATTCCAGTGAGTTTAAAGTTCAGTTTTGTGGGGTAAAACTCAGGGAAGCAAGGAAATCATTTAGGACTGAATTACACAGATTATATGGTTAAGAAATGCATTAAGAATTTTTTTAATAGAGGAAAATTAGACCAGCAGGTAAAGTGACTCAAAATTAGCTCAGCAATTAATCTGATCAGTAGACAAACCATTGAAGAATGGATTAATTAAGCTACCAGAAAATTAATTAAGTTATGAAATGAGTCAGATAGGAATTATTAATGAATTAATTAAGTAGTCAGTCCTGTGACTTGTGTAGGAGAGAGTGGGGTTGATCTGCTGTGAACAGGATAGATAGTTACCAGGATAGAAAGTTAAATAATGAAGTTATGAAAGGAAAACAGATTTATTACTAGCAACAGTAACCATTGCAGCATCTGAGATGGAAAGGTAGAAAGAACTGATTATTCTACTCTACTAGACTGGGTTTCTGGAGTTCATGCTGGATGTTCACAAGACATTCGTAGTAACTTTGTTCATGGATTGTATTTTGTCAAATTAAAATGAATTTTATCTTTTAACATCTGAAAAAAACCTTATTACGTGGGGACAATACTATTCTTACAGTGTTGAAGGCTTTTGAGTACATATTTTAAAGATGTACCTTGAAGACTTTTTGCAAATCTACAGTTTCAAATTTAGTATTTGAATAAAACTGACATAAAAAGAATTCATGAAAATATTAAGTTTTGTTCTGAATTTGTATTCAGTTCAGCTGCTAGACCATCTATAACTCCTGGTACGCATAAGTACCTAATTGATTCAAGACCATATGGAAAATAATCTGCTCTTCTGTAGGGATACTTCAGATGTATTACAAAGGCACCAGTGATAGACTTCTGCTCTCTACATAATGGAAAAGTATGAAGAAAAGGTGTTCAGATATCACCATGGTGGCTATAGAGTAGTGTCTGTTTAGTCCCAGGCCGTATCAGTCCTTCTTTTCTGCTCTGTTGTTAATTTGAAACTGTTCCAAAATTTCAACAGACCAGTCAGAGGTGGAACTGACATTTCTTGTGAAAGGAAGAACCAAAAAGACATTTTCTGCTAACTGTTGGCAATGATGCTCTAAACTCTAGCAAGTAAACACATTCTGTGTTAATCTGAATTGCTGTCTTCACCCTCAAAGCCAAAAATATGTGCTCTTGCAGTTCTAGCGAGAAAGTTACTTTTTTCAGCTTCTACTTGCTCTGTTTCAGTTCTGTCTTGAAGTAGACAAAACATTTACAGTGCTCTACAATATTTACCTGTGAGTGGTTTGACAGCTACTTTTTTAATCCTACCTCAGGTGCTCTATTGTTACCAAGATTTTTGCTCACTTTTACCCTCATTTTTCTCAGCATGTTTTACATAATGGTTCCAGTTTTTATCTGATTATGGAATTTGATGATGCAGACACCACACATAGATAAGAACTGTAGAAATTCATTCATATCTTTATATGATTATTTGCAATACAAATACATTGGTATCCAGATCACCTTTCATGAATTATTCGTGTCAACCCCTGATGTGCTTTATTTAGGAACATGCATGTAAACAAAAACAGAGGAAAAGAGTGGAAGGGGATAAGAAGCTACTGCTTCATTTCTTTCAACTTCTAATTATTTGTTCAGGTACTTTTGCATGGCTACTTGCCAAGTCCTAACCACTGTACCTCAGTATTTGTCCCTTGATGCGTAAACCACACAGCAGTCCATGCAGGGGTTGTACAAAGCACAGTGCCTGGGTGCCTCAGACCACTTCAGATTCAAAGTTGCCTTATATTTGTTTTAATAATTCCTTTAATTTGAGGATTTCTTTCCTCTGTTGGAAGAACAGTATAAATAGATTGGAAAAATTTACTTTTATACTATATATATAACTATAGTCTATCCAGTCAGAATTACAGGAACCATATCTATTAAAAATATACACACAAAAAATACTGTTATTGATAATTTTCTGTAAGTCAAATATGATCAATATTAATACTCTTGACATTTTTAAACTCAGTCTAAGCATAAATCTTATGGATTTTTATTTTATTGGGCAATGTTATGCATTTTATTTCTGAAATGAAATCTGCCACATTTGTGGTTTTAAAAGATCATAGAATTGATGAAAAACGTTAAAAATTTAGATCATCAGTAGTACACCTGATGTTCATTGCTCTGGTTTTCTGCATGTAGTTATGTAATAAGCAAAATTATGAATTTTAGAAAAAAGTTGATTCCAGTGTTATTATCTGTTTGTCTGTGTTCAGTTACTACACTTTTTCAAATGTGCACTATGTTGAACAAAACACTTGAATCACTTAGATGTCTGAAAAATTAAGAAAGTGTGCTGGCAGTAAAAATTGTTCTCATATCTCTAACCCTTTTTTGTGGTCATACATTTAAAATGTAATCCTTTAAACACTTAACATGTAGGTTTGTAGTATCATGAAATAGAGCACATGCATACTTAGTTGCAGGACTCCTACAGGCTCTAAAAGCCATTGAAAGTAATTGAATTGTTCCTATTCATTTCAGTGGCCATTAGATTATGCTCACAATGATTATTACAATATATATATTCTGTAGAATTAAGCTACAAACCAACAACAACCAGAGCTGTTACTCAGAGCTTAATACATACGGTTAATCCCAATTCAATATATGCCATGTGTATAATTTATCATCAGAAATATACATGTTAAAATTGCTATTACAGGCATGCCACAAGGATATTTATTTAAATATTTATGTTGATATGTTTGATACCCACAGAGAAAATAGTTCCTTTATGCTGTTAATGTCTTTGTTAAATTTCGAACTGGAAGAGGGTAGATTTAGATTGGCTATCAGGAAGAAATTTTTCACTATGAGGGTGGTGAGACATTGGAACAGGCTGCCCAGAGAAGTTGTGGATATCCCATCCCTGGAAGTGTTCAAGGCCAGGCTGGAGCACCCTGGTCTAGTGGGAGGCATCCCTGCCCATGGCAGTTGGGTTGGAAATACTTTATCCATAAGGTCCCTTCAAACCTAAACCATTCTATCATTCCAAGATTCTATGATGTGATGATTTAAGGTCCAAGATGATCTTAAGGTCCTTTCCATCCTAAACCATTCTATGATTCTAAGTTTCAGCTTCAGAACATTTTTTCAAATTTCATTAGAATGAGAAAAATATATCAATTCTCATGTGCATATGAAGATATATTCCTTCACCAGTCCTACCTCTCACAAAGAGAGTAACAATAAAAATTTCAGGTTTTGTTCCTTGGGACTTATGACTTTGAGTCATCAGTGCAACTCAGATGGAGTTTGGAAGAATGTGACTCCAAGGTGATATCATGGCATTGCCCTGCATTTCATGGGCAGCCACATGAAAGCTGGTGAGCACTCCTTTCCCAGACTTTCAAAGAAACACATCCAGATTAGAAAAATTGAGACCAGATGGCTGTGTGCTTCTAGTTTGTCAGATAAAGCAAGAGTACCATGTACACCGCAAGTAGCACAAGATGGAAAACATCTGTGTCAAATCTGTGTTGGATGTCAGAAAGGTAGTTGTGTCTGTCAGCTTGCATGAAGTGTGAATTTGGAATATCACAAATCCTTATATTAAGAGAGGAGCTATTTTGTATCTTTTCAACAGCTTGCTGCCTTTCCTGTAATATTGCCTGGTAGCTGATAAGTAGGTTTTGTAAGTAAAACACAATTTCTGAAGTTAATCTTTTCAAGCATCTTTTTACAAAGAACTATTGAAATGTTTCTCACCTCTTTTGGCAGGTAAATAATAGCACTATGAAGGTATTGAGAAGTAGGGATAGTATGCCTGTCACAAATAATATGAATTCATCTATCCCTATGATTAATATTTGATGTGAGCAATTTCAGACTACTGATTAGCTCTATTAATAATTAATGCAATGTTATTCTGGATAATTAAGGCTATTTCTTTTAATGGGATTCTCAAACCACTTCTAACACCTCACTATAAATTCTTTATGATATCTATCCATGCATGTGTTCCAGCAAGCTTGCTATGGAAAGCTTTGTAATTACAATGCAACCAACCCTGCAATATCAACAAACAGAAATTGTATTCCAACTGCTATATAAGAAACAGTTGCAGAAGAACGCTTTAGGCAGCTGAATATTGTTTTTCTTTCTTTTTTTTTTTAGCTGGCACCACTAACTTTATTTCATGAACTTTCTTTTCTATTGCCTACTTTGCTGGATTTCTACATAAGAGTAGTAAAATCTTGGCTAAAATTAGTAAGCAACAAGGAAAAAAAATTCAATTCAGTAGGCAAGGTATTTAAAAATGTGAAAATGACAGCAAAAGTCAAACTGAGAAGAAAATATCTGTCACATACTTCATTGAAAAGATATCAGAAAACTAAATTTAACCTTAAAACTTTGCTTTTATCTCAGCTCAGATTGATAAATAGGCCATTTTTCTTGCAGTTATTATAATTGCCATTGCAGATCATTTCTGTCAGTTGGTGGTGATATAGTTTTAGGTTAGTTTTAAGTAATTTTATATCATTTGGCTGGTCAGGGAAGCCAGAAGGTAAGTTCTGCCTAAGCGTGATGGAGTTGATAATTACAGCACTCTATTAACTCATCTGATTTCTGTATATGAATGTTACAGCTTCATTCATTAAAGTTTATTAGGTTATTGGGTGTGCTGACACTGGCTGGCAGCTGAGCCCCCACCAAGCTGGTTGTTCAGTCCCCCTGGTAGGATGGGGCAGAGAATGAAAGGGCGAGAAAGCAAGACTTGTGCACTGAGATCAAAACAGTTTAACAGGTGAATGAAAGCTGTGTGCAAAAGCAAAACAAAACCAAGGAATTTTTTGACTGCTTCCCGCCATCAGGCCAGATGCTTGCCCATCTCCAGGAAAGCAGGGCCTCAACATCTGTAATGTTTGCTTGGGAAATCAAAGAAAATCAAAGACGCATCCCATGAATGTCCCTGCTTTGTCCTCCTTTCCCCGAACTTACATTGCTGAGCACAACAACATATGGTGCGGGATATCCCTTTGGTCACTGGGAGTCAGCTATCCTGGCTGTGTCACCTCCCATCCTTTTGCCCACCCCCAGCCCACTTGCTGTGGGGGTAGAGTGAGAAAAGAGAAAGTCTTGATACCGTGCAAGCCTGGTTCAGCAACAGCCACAACACTCTTGTGTTATTAATGCTGTTTTCATCGCAAATCTAAACATAACATCATACAGGCTGCTTTGAAGAAAATTAACTCCATCCCAGCCAGACCCAGTATAGTCATACTTGGAAACTGAAGCATTAGCCTCATCTTTGCATGTTCCTAAAATTATGCACAACATTAGTTCGTAAGTCCAAAAATATTTCTGTAAAATTTTGCATCTTTAACAGTCTCGATCATCCATTTTATTCTGGGTTTATAGAAAACCTACTCCAATCTGCTATCACAATGTAAATATATGACATTAAAATTTATGGAAAATTCATTGTGTTTGTATTGATAAAGAGAGAAATAAAAGTGTTTCTTGGTAGTTATCAGGAATCAGATGATGTTCTGCATAGTATCAAGATCCTTGAAAATTCTTCCCCTTTCATACTCTTAGAGGTTTGCACAGACTCTGTGTTGTTGATGATGCTCATACAGCACTAGCCTGAACTCAAAATGCAGTATCAGAAAAAGAACCAGAAAAATAAATGAACAGGATCAGGCAGAAGATTTGCAGGAAAAGGGAAGAAATAAGTGAAGCAGGAAATATTCAAATTCTGTCTATTGTTTCATGATTTCTTACTTTGGATTCTCAGAGTTAAAGATAAGAGGAAACATGACATTCTAAAAGAGGATAGGTAACCAATTAAAAGGAATTAAATCTCCAAAACCCTAATTATTGCTGGAGGTCCTGAAACTCATGTTGTTTATCAATTAAAAATGTAGAAATAGCGGTGCATTTATAGTAGTATAACAGACCCAGCTTTTTAATGGTTTCCAGCTCCACAAGAGCTTAAGCCCCTTCATACTGATTTTTACCACTGCCATTTTAGAATATAAGCCTTTTTAAAATTCATTCATTATTCATCATAAAAATGAAATGTAAAACATATGATCTTAGGTCTAAGACATATACATGTTCAGCTGACTTAAATGCACTTCTGAAGAGCTTTTACAGTTTGATCAAAATGAGATAGCCTCAAAATGGCAAAGCCATCTGAATGCCATCCAGTGGAACTGGTAAGATGCTGTATGAAATTTTATTATAGAGTTCGACAGTTCTCAAGAAACATTACAAAGAAAGAAATAAATAACATTACTTGTTATAGCAACCTCATATCTCTTTGCAACAACTCAACAAAAAAATTTATATTTCTTTTTAAAGAGAAAAGTTAAAATTCTGATAACCTGAAATATTGTAGTAAACATTGATTATGCTAGTCCTGAGCAAGTATATCTTGATTTTATATGCATTTAGCAACTTCTATTTTCGTTACTGAATGTGATATTTTTCAATAAACTATTCTAATGAATGTAGCTCCAGAGGTATTAGAACCTAACATACACTATAAATAAATTTATACTGCAAATACCTAGGATGAATGCACAGCAAAATAGGGAGCTAATCTTTTTTTTCAGCCTACACAGGTTATTTCCATAGCACATCACACGTTTTTGTATCCCTTGAAAGGGTAAGAAAACAAAGCCTAATAGGAAAGGAGACCAACAAATCAGCAAGCAAGATATGGGCAGGGACACAATTAGATATATGTATTCATTACAAAAGGTTAATGCAGATTGTAAAAAGAAGTTGCAAAACCTACAAGTGCCCAAAGGCAACTGTAACTTCTGCATTGAACATTTAGATGGATTTTTATGTGTTCATTAAATCTCTTCTGAAGTGTGCAGATATTTTAGTGGCTTTACCTTCATTTGAGCAATTGGCAGTCTCAAAGGCACAGAATTTCTCTTTACATCTACTTGTACCACAAATGTCACTTTTCTTTTTATATTTTCTTCAATAATTGAAGAAGCTTCTCATATTAATTGCACATGACTATTTTCTATGCTAAGCTTGGTTAAGACATTTTTATTTTCTTGTCTGAGACAAGGGACCAATGAATACTTAGGCAAAAAAAGAGAAGGAAGAATGGAAAAAAGAATTGAGGGAACATACAGATTTGCGTGTACTTTTCTGGAATAATATCTCTTCTGGTACTCACAAAACTTATGCACAGCATTAGTTCAAATTCATACAGACATCAGCACTCAGTGAATTAAAACTGGATGAAAGACTATGAGGAGGAGGTGGTAATGAATCTGGTCAAATGGAGAATGTGTCTGGCAGGTTTCGAATTAAGTCATGTCTTATTTGGTATTAATGGTCATGTAAAGAACAAAAAACCTGTTAGTATTCATTGCAAATGTCCTTAAAGTAGAAAAAAATGCATTTGCTAGTGAAGGTAGAATTAATATAAACAGTGAAATTTGACAAAAATGCAAAACGAAACCTAGCATACTGCCTGGAAAATGACCTGCATCGTACCAAATTAGGGTTCTGTCAAGCAATCACTTACTACATCAGTTGGTTGAAATACATGCCAAATTGTAAAGGTTCTCTTTTTAGGCTGATCTCCAAATTGTTGCCTGAAATCCAACAGATTCGCAAGCAGCTCTGGAGAAAATACATCTGAGAAAGAAAGTTTTCTCCATACATAAGACTTGTTTAAAGGTCAGACAACTACAAGGCAGCTCAGATATAAGTTCTATTTTTTTAAATATTAAAAAAAAAAAAAGGAACCTTTGAAAGAGGAACAATAAAAAATACAAATTCAGTGAGAACACTTCAAGAAAAAATCAGGAAGAAATCAGTTCTTAGATGGTGGTAAGAGGACTATTGATTTAAAGGGAGGAGAATGACAGATAGTACTGAAATTAACAACAATTTGCCATTTTTTTTTTCATAGACTGTCTCCAGAAGATGAATGTTCCAGACATATTAATGACTATGAAAGCTAAGTCCATGTGTTCTTCTCCAGAGCCCAGGTCCTTTTAATTCACATGCTACAAATTGCTAAACAATATTTATTAAATATGGTCCTGATTAAACCAACGTAGTAATATAAACAGTCCGTCAAATTAATTTCAGCATGCTTCTCTAAACTGAGAATACACACAATTATATATGTAGTAGAAAAAGACTATATATTTTTTGACAACTACATTTCAATTATTAGACTCTGTTTTCCTCCTCCATACAGCCCCAAGACTGTTTTTGTAAAGCTGGTTCTGATGACCTTCCTATAAAGAAAAATGTTCTGTCCCTCTGTTTATTAGCCTGTGGTTTATATAAAAATATTTCTAATATACATAGAGTTCATAATTTTTTAGAACACTGCGTTTTGCACTAGTAAATGCTTTGTTACATCTAGTTATATTTAAATACGTTACTCAGGAAAATAATAGTTATAAAACTTTCCTAGTACTTGTACTAGGAACTAGTAGTTGTTTAAGGGACTTGAAAGTCATAAGCCATACTGAGTGCTTTAAAAACTTTCCCTTCCTTTGAAAATTAAGATGCTATATAGATGACAATTATCATGAAAGTCAAAGAAGTCTTGTCTCCTACAGAGTACACAAATCAGGCACCATCAGTGAAAGCTCCTTTTTGTTGTCCCACTAAAATTCTGCCCTCACCATTAAGAACCACATTTCAGAGCAAGAGAGGAAGTGTACGTCCATGACTGATGTGTTCTTAAGCCATATGATCAGAAAAACAGCAAGACTGCTTTTTAACTGGCATTGCCATATGTTGAGTCAAGTATCTGCTCTCCAAGTAAATCTTCTGAAACCTTGCAAATGAGAAAATTTCAGATGACCAATCTGTAACAAGGTCTTTGTTACTGTACAGCAGTGCAGTAGACATGCATGACCACTGAGACACGTTGCAGCCGTGCCAGGAACTGAAAAAAATCAAGGTTAGAAACAAGTAGTTCTACCAAGCCAACTTACCTTAAATTTTGCCATATGCAGTCTGCTTTTGATGATTGAATGAAGTAGGTATGTCTATATTCATTATTGTTGTCTGAAAACAGTGCTTTTGGTGCCTTCACTGTAGGCATAATCTCTATCCTCTACCCCAACCTTCTTTATCTGAACATGTTAGTTTGCCTGAACAATTGTGCATGAGCAGGCATCTTGCCTCATTATTAACCTCTACAGAAAGACCTGAGAGATCTTTGTGCAGAAATTAAACCATTTTGTCATCCTCTTCTCTTTACAATATTTTTGTGGGGTCACTTTTAGGAGAAAAAAGAAAAATACATTTTTTTAACAGGTGCCCAAAAATCTCTTCTCCTGGTGGGAGAAAAAAATCTCAAAAGACAGATTTCAAATAATAGCAATGGGATTTTTTGATCAACCTTCTTTTGTGAGAGAGAGGGGAAACAACTGGTTGTTTTCAGCAATCATTACATATTAACACAAAAAACCCCCCTTATCTTAAGAAAACTGCTTAGTATGGGATAGCATTTTGCTGTTTTTATACTCAGTTTACAACTATGTCATATGATGCTTTGCCGAGAGACTCTTGAAGTATATCCCTTTGAGGAATTACCTTTATATCACAAGTGAACTGCGTCCTCTCTACAGAAAAAAAATCACATAACATTATGTTGGTAATGGATCACATTTTTCAGCTAGATACAATGTAAAATAAACATGCATTTTCTTCAAAATGATATTTTTGATGATCCTGTACACAGGTTGGATGTTCTTGCATTATGCTGCAGTATAATTATTCCAATCTGGTACATTAAAAACATTTAAATTTGTGATTAATAGATTTTTTTGTCTAGATTTGTATTCCTTCATTGTAGTTAAACTTTCTAAAAATGAATTGAATGCCAATTATTGTATAGAGCTTATCATAATAATAAATATTGAACTTTGTCTCTCATTTGATTTTCAACATTCTTTATCAGGTACCTTGCCAAAATGTACCTTTTTCAAAGACTTCATTTAAGTTACCAAAGCTTGTTTCTGACAGCTATTGTTCATGTTAGTGAATAAGTTTTGAACCTTATAATTAAAATACAGTCCCTACATATGTTGCTGGTATGCAAAAATATACACGGCTATTGAAGAAGGAATAAACTTCATTCTGTTGCTCTCATTATCCTGCAAACACTGAAACTGTTGTGTATTCCAGAGCTGCATTCCAGGATGTCTCCAGACAGGAAGTTGGCTCAATCTAAAATTGTAATTTCAAACTCCTATAAAGATGGTGCAGTTTGGTACTGTACTATGATCTAAATTTGTTTTTCTACCAAAATTAGTTGTAGTTAGCTTTATTAACAGTTAACAGATGGAAGACTTTTCTATATGCCTCCAAAATAAATGTTGGTCAAAGTTTGACACAAGAAGAAGGAAATAATATAAACACAATTTGTGGGACACATTTTAAACAAAGCTCTAGCCATGATTCATAGGAACTTGAAAGTCAAAATCTTAGGGAAAAAGAAATAGAGAAAGAGCATCGCTTAAAATCGTCTTCCTGTTCTAATTTTACCCAAATTTTATCTTTTCAGTAGGCAGAAAGTTGAATCAATAGAATCAACAGAAGTCATAGACCCTTTTCAATTAGTTCAATATGTTGAACTCTGAATTCATTATATTTTAGTTGTTGATAAAGGCATCTAATCATATTTCTTTAGGTATTTTGCTCAACTAGGCTTAGGCCCCAGTAAAAATAAATGAAAAAAGCTTAAATGTAAATGAAAACAGAATTTGGTCAAGTGTCTAGTAAACATAAGTCATGAAGTTTGAAACAACTAAAACAGACTTGGTACTTTGTATAATGCCTACTGTGTGAGAAAACAAATCTCACACTATGAAATAAAAACAAATTATTTACAGGAATGATTAAGAAGCACTGCTTTATTCCATTCTATGTCTTATAGGTCTGTTTTGAAAACAGGCAATGGAAAGCAATTTTATTTGCAAAACTGAAATATTATACATATTAACCTTTGAAGAAAGCTAAACTATTGAAAATGTGATAATGGGGAAAAACCCACTATATTTCAAATGGATAACTAGCTTCTTGTCTTGCATTTAGTATATTGTTCTGTTTTCTATCTTCAGTAGTTTCATATGATTCACTATGTATTTTTAATGAACATATTTTGTCTTGTCTTTAATCTCCTAAACTCAGAAACAACCTTAGTGTGAAATCAGCATTTATCAATATCGATCTCTTTAAACTAAGAATTGTCTTCCTGCTTGCCCAGAAAATAAAAGACTAATAATTCACTTGCCATTTTATTCCCCAAGGTATTGCTAGCTTCTTTCAACAGCATCAGAGATGGTGAGTAATAGCAGTCACTGCCTTCTCTGGTGTGGGCAATTATCTTACCAGCCATATGGAAAGGTTCACAATTGAAGATTTGGAAAGTATTAAAGATTAATATTTTTTTGTTCACTTGATGATTCTTTGATGTTACTTTGAGATAATTTCAGCAATTTCTTTTTCTCAGATAATAAAAGCATAATATGTCATGCCTATTGAACCAAACTTTAATCATCAAAGCTTTTTTTCAAAATATAGAGTCTAAGTGTATAATACCAAGCAGCATCCCATAAAGTGTTGCAGAAAATTAGATGTCCTGAAGGCTGCTGTCCACTTGGGCCACTGTGCCTAGTGGGCCTCTGGCAGTCCTGTGGCATTTAAGTATCACTTAGTGTCAAGGGGATATACTTCATTCGACTGCTGATACCCAGTTGACTCTGCTGAGCCGTAGAGAGTAAAAGGTGTGATTTTCCATCTCCGTGACAGGTCAGCTTTGCAGCTCCCCTTACAGCTGACTATAGATAGGCAAATACCCTGGAAGGTATTCAGAGTTTGTCCCGAAGGCAACCCTGTTTGTGTTTTTTGTGGGGAAGGAAGTAAACTTTAAGGCAATGTGTCCCCTACCCTTTCCAAGAGGTGCTTAGCTTTTCATTTAACCCCATCCTTGTTATCCACTCAAACTTCTAAGGCCATGTTGCTTTACATTCAAGAGCACAAGGAAATCACTTGTAAGGAAGCCAAACCTCTGGCCATGACTCTCCAAAGGGTTACAGTTGGACTGGCACTGGAAAGAATACCCACAGCTGTGTGTGTAGATGCGTATCTGAATTAAACATATTTCACATTAAAATCAAAACAGTTTTAAACTTCCTCTTGGCTCTGATGAGATGCAATCCCACAGTTTTGATTGATTTCGTTGATGACTAGAGGAAAAATAATTAATTTACAGTTCATTTGCTAAGCTGTCTCATAGTTCTGTGATTCCCATTGGTAGCCTCAGGTACACTTTCCAAATCCTCCAGCTGTCTTTCCCTTCATGGAGTCACTCTCTTTAGTGACTGCACTTACTCCTCTAATGACTGCGGATGGGCAGCCAAGCAGGGAGCAGATGTATCAGCACGTACGGATAAAGCCTGTGAAATCACTCACAGGACAGATTCACTCACAGAGCATCTCCAACAATCATCTTCGTGGTAGGAAAAGAAGTAAAATACAAAAAGTTGTGCATCACTTTTTCCAGCTTTTGAAGGCCAAAAATTTACCAATGCATTCTGTATTTGCCCCTCTCTGTGCCCTGAACTAATAACCCAAACATTTTTCTTCAAAGGAAGTGTTAAATGGGTGTTTCAAATGATGAGGCAATAAATAGTGTGAGGAGACTCAGTACAGTGTCTTTACATTCAAACTTGACCTTAGATGCTCGGTGTCCTTAATCCAGGACCTTCAAATTGCACTCAGCAGTAAATGTTTAGGATTACGGAAATGGTTCTGCAGAAGTGGAAATTTAGATTCTCTGTTTGTAGAAGCTGCTGGATCAAAATATAAGAAAAGAGCAAAAAATACCAATGACAGTATATTTTCTGAGGAAAGACAATACAATGCCAGTGAATCTCTGCACAGAAACAAAAGCGTTTTATTTTGAGTAACACCTAAATAGATACAAGAATTCAAGAAAAGCCATAGCCTATTGCTAAGGATAAGAAAAAAAAAGTCTGAAAAATACAGCAGGTTAAATGTAAACAGGAAATTAAGAGAGATAAAAAAGAAATAGAAGAACACCTTGAAAAGGAGTCTCAAACCAAGTAATAAATTCTTTAAATACACCTAAAGCAAAAAGCATATTAAGGACAATGCCTGATTACACACTTTTTGAAAGTTGACTCAGGTGTGATAAGGATTTAGCACAGAAGCTCAAGGATTTCTTTGTGCAGGTTTTTAACTGATCTGTTGGACAGATTCCTCCATGAAATGCTTTTTTTTTTCTTTTTTGTAACTGATAGGAAAGAGGCACCAGACAACTTGAAGAAAATATGCAGGAATTATAAATCAAAACAAAATAAAAAGGTCATAAATCCCCAAACCCTTAAGTTTGGAGAGGATATAGCTGTGGGTACACATGGTCAGGACTTAAAAAAAAGAAGCTGGAATTAAACACTACTATTATTTATCAAATCCCATAGTTTGTGAACTGGGGGCAGTTGAGAAAATGAGGAGGTAATTTCAAAACAGATCAAACAGAGCACTTCCTTACACTGTGAGTAGGAAACCTCTGCAAACTGCTGCCATAAGTGGCAAAGAGCAGCAGCCAGTTCAAAAAGGATAAGAATGTATGGACTACCCATAAATTCAGGGTGGAAGGTGGAAGGTCTGGATGGAGATGTACCCACTGACAGCCCAGCTACATCGCTTCTGATTGCAGGGACAGAAGGAGGAGGCAGGCGATAGGAAGTGGCCAGGCTTTTGTGCTCTCTCTAAACAACATCTTCTTCTGCCACCATCAGAGACAAAATATTGGACTAGAGGAATCACACTGCTTGCCCAGAACATTTCCTAAGTTCTTACGTAGATTTGTACGATTCAACTGCGCAAAGTCTGAGCATGAAAAACTGCCAATGGCAGGAAAATTTTGTGAAGATGACTCATACATCATGAGAAAATAAAGTGGAAATGTTATCACTTATTTTTAGCTTTAATTGTAATGAGTTAACTCGTAAAGTGATTATTACTTCTTACTGAAAGGTAGTTCACAAGTTAATAACACTGTGGTATTAAAACCATCAATTCATCTCTGTGAAATATTCTTAAATTCTACAATATTCCAAACTCATGTGCTCTGTAGCTTGGACAAATTAATCTTCTCTTGCTCATAACGTTTGAATGGAGAACATCCATAAAAGCTATTCAATTGCATGTTATGCCATGAGTAGTCTTATTGTTGCTGCTATTAAAAATGAAATAGTTGTCTGCTTTTTCCATTAATTTTTCATTTTTTAATTATAACTTCATTCATTTCAATTTTTGAAATGATCTTGATCCTTCAGAGACAGCTGACCCATGTTCTTTAGCCGAGTGGTCCCATTCTACTTCAGGAAAATAAAAGGTGAAATTGTATTAAAACACAACTTCTCAATTCTTGAAGGAATGATCCTAAAATTGCTATTTCTTTGCTTCCTAAAATAAAAGTGTCATATATTTTATTTATTTCTATTTTACTCCAAAATTTAGTTCCTGGTTGAATTTCTGTATAAACTAGTCAAAAATTAGAATTCTAGACTGTACAAAAATAAACAAATAAATAAAAGCCTTATTTAGATGAAGGATTATTATTCTGAAATGAGCTATTTTTCTCTTTTTGTTTGGGTTTTTTTTTTTTAGCTACACAAGAGTGCAAAGTGACCTCAAGGTGAACTTTACTGTCAATTTGGACAATTAGATACTAACATCTCATTATTTTTCAATTTAGTCCTATACCCAGTCTGAAAAAATAGCTTCTAATGATGTCAAACTGCTAAATTCAGTAGTTTTAGTGCTACATTATTAGCATTGATGCACCTGGGACTGAACAATTGGGTTTTTTCTTTAATGATATCACATTTACAACAATGGAGATTGTATATCTGAGATTGTGACACCTCTTATTGTACAATAATCATAGGGTCCATAAAAAGAGCATTTCTGTTATTCAGTTTAACCCTCTCTAAGCATATTTGTCCACAATATAGTACTTTCCACTTCAGGTAATTACAGTCATTTGAAATTTAATATCTTAAAGTCAGATCCTGAAAACTCTTGACCTGGGGGTGTTGGTCAACAGCCAGCTGAATATGAGCCAGCACTGTGCCCAGGTAGCCAAGGTGGCCGACAGCACCCTGTCTTGTATGAGAAACAGGGTGGCCAGCAGGACTAGGGAAGTGATCACCCCTCTGTAGTGAGCACTGGTGAGGCCGCAGCTCGAATACTGTGTTCAGTTTTCGGCTTGGATTGAGTCCAGAGAAGAGCAAAGAGGGGGTGAGATGTCTAGAGTACAAGTTTTATGAGGAGTGGCTGAGAGAACTCCAGACTACTTAGTCTGGAGAAAAGGAGGCTGAGGGGAGACTTTATGGCTCTTTCTACAACTACTTGAAATGAGGTTGTAGCCAGGTGGGGGTCGATCTCTTCTCCAAAGTAACAAGTGATAGGACAAGAGGCAACGGCCTCAAGTTGGGCCGGGGGTGGTTTAGATTGGATATTAGGAAAACTTTCTTCACCAAAAGAGTTATCAGACTTTATAACAGGTTGCTCAGGGAAGGGGCTAAGTCACCACCCCTGGAGGTATTTAGAAGATGTGCAACTGCAACACTTGGGGACACAGTTTAGTGATGGACTTAGCACTATTAAGTTAAAAAATCCAGGGTGATCCCATCTGTAAAAGTGCTATACATTCTTAAAGAGTTAGATCAGTTATAGATGTTTCATGAATGTCTTAAAGGAAAAATAGAGATGTTTGTGTATCCTAAAGAAAGAATAATACCAAGGAATTTCTTTTCAGACAGTGGTACTACTGTAGTGCAGAGTGGAGAATCAGTCAGGCATGTTCTACCCTCTTGTAGTCAAAAAGGAAGCTTTCAAGACCCTGGGAAAGACCTCGGGAAAGACCTCTACCAAACATGCAGAAAGAAATGGACAACACATACTGCCCAGTGGGTAATCTACTGCAGAAATAAGCCTTTTTTTTTTTGTCAAAGTGAAACCAACCAAACAAAATTATTCTTTTATTCTTTAGATAAAAATATTAGAAATTATATTTACAAAAATAATTCTTCTTCCTTAGAGGGCTGCAGGTTTGGTTTTTTTTCTCTTTATCTCTGCATTTATTAATGTCTGGTGAAAGTCCATTTGTCAGTTCTGGAAAAAGAAGTTCTCTGTGAACCTATAAACCAGGCTGGGTGAAAGCTGCAACAGCTCATATATTACTTCCATTCAATGGCCTAATTTTACTGAAAACAGACAGGCTCAACCCTTTTATAAGGTTTGCAAGCAATGTGATTTGATTCAAAACACACAGATAAAGAGATCTAAGAGAAGCCACCTGACTTAACTGGGGCCATATATTAGATTGGATACTTAAGCCACATAAGTAAATCGGTATAGACCATTCCTATCTAAATTACTGTAGCTTCAATGAAATCAATCAAATGAATACAAGTAGTCCAGTTTGACAGTAATGTCTGTACTCGCTACAGCCAGCATATTTCAAAATTGTAGCTACACTTTCAGAGTGGACAGCAGCAGTAAATGCACTCTCTTTTGTTACTGATATTATATGTTATGTTACTGATACTATAAAACATGAAACAAAATAAAGGTTTAATTTCATCATGAAAAAACCAGCCCAAAATGTAAACATTGCTTTGCTTTTCCTTTCCAAAAAATTGCTTTAACAAAATAAGTGCCTGAGTTGTTTAAAGTGTTTCCACAATGTTTATTTGATGCAGCCAGAAATTCCATCCAGCTTGTAAAGCATCCCTCCAACCTAGAGCCTTTTATGCTCCTCAGGCTTGTGGTTGGGTCCCGGTGGACAAGATGCAAATGAAATCCTTCAGGAGTGTTTGCTCTGAGGAGTGTGGCTAGTGAACCAATCGATAAAAGGCAAGTTCTTGGCCTTTTGCCTAACCATTAAGCAAATGAGAGAGAAAGATATTGAAAGATGGAGATAGATAGAGATATTTAGAGAGTAAGTGTGAATTTGGGAGCCAAGAGAGTTGCTTGCTAGGCAACTACAGCTGAGCAGGAAACAATATGGAAGCTCATATTGAAGTTCAGATGGAGAAAAAATGATGGAGTAAAAGGATATAATAAAGGTGGTGACTTTGCTGATGGGCTTGATGTAAGCTTTGGGATGCACAGAACAATAGAAGTGATGGGGAGAAAAAAGCCCAAACTGTTAGACTTGACTAGGGAGCAAATATCAGCATATAGTGTCATCTGTTAGAAAATTTATTCTCTCAAGTAATTTCATTAAATATCTGACTAATTAGCAGGTATGGGAAGGCATGGGAGATGTCATTAAAATGTCTTTTAATTTTACTGTAGTTACAGATTTTATTTGTTTCACTCACTTTAATGCAAGGGGGGCACAATATATTATTGCTAATTACCTTTCTTCTTAAATTTTAGGTGATTATTGCTTAAAAGAGCTTCCCCAAAAAATCTAGAAATTAAAATTATATTACAGACCCTGTAATTAAAAAAAAGAATTAAAAAAAGAAAAAACTAGTTCATATCTGAATTCATATAGCCTCTGATATGTATACATTTCTCAGAAGAACTTGGGTGGATTTCTGCCTCAGTGAGACAAGATAGCTCCAAGGATGTAATATATCAGAGCTAAGGACAAACAGGCTGTGACTGCAGAAGTGAAAGATATTAACAGATCTACAGCGATTTTGGCCTGAGGACTGAGAGCGGTTGGAGACTAAAGAGTCCCAAAGATCTGCTTGTTTCCCCATAGTCAGCCTGAGAGGGGGAACGGAAGAACTGAGCAAAATACAAGAGCTGTCTGAAATGTAAAGCTTTAGAAAGGAGACAGAACTTCTAAACAAAAAATAAGAAAAAAATGAAAAAACAAATCAGTAAGTGAATGGGAAAAAATTTATTTATAAAAAAGGTATTTGTTTTTATTATTTTGAGCCACTTACAGCAGACGCTTAGAAGAGGCCTTTAACTTGAGGTGAGCAATGAGAATTTTCTGAAAATCAAATCCTTTACCATACTGCAAAAAAAGCCTCTAAACTGAGCGATTACTTCAGAAATTATTTCTAACAGTTTAAGTAGATAGTGAATAATTTCAGTAAATCTGGTTGGCTTTTTGTCTTTTTTAAAAAGGAAATCAGCCAGAAACAAGTCCTTCTGGGGGCTGTAGCTTGCCAGGAACACTTCCCTGTACCAGGTGGCAGGCAGCATGACTGCTTGTTCTAGCTTTACAGCTGTATCCAGACTGGAAGATCAAGAAGAAGAATACTGGGATATACACAGAAAGAAGGAAATAAATGCATCACCAAACACCAAAAACACAACATCATATTGATTTCCTGGATAATTTGGGTTGTCTGAAATTTCTCAATTAATTTATACAAGCCAAATTCTATAAGAACAACTGATGCTAAGATCAAGCAGACATATGTTTATATGAATGACAGCACAATTGTATTGGCACAGTTGATAATCTGCTTGTTTTCTACATGAGGTTTTCCTATAGCATATCTGCAATGGGAGAAAACTTGCAGCCATTGGCATGGTGATACAACTGAAAGAATAAAGTTTTCCTGTTTAATAGGGAGGCTGAGCTTTCTCCATTTTTCTACTGCTCTTTCCATCATGTATTGATTGGCTTTGCAGTTTGAGGGATAAATTATGTGAAGTAAATGAGCATCAACTTCTGTGAAAATAAGTGAAAATTTTAACAACCCCTTTGGACTGAGAGGGTGGATTCTGGTGTCTGGATTCAGACTATGTATTTGCTGTACATTGCTAAAGCATGGAGAAAGGGGTAATGCCAAGGATGATTCAGGTCTCATGTGATGCTGGGAAAATTCTTACTCTCCGACTTGACACTGTTGGCAAATGGTTCGGCATCAGCTGAACTCTTGATTTAATCTCCTCAAGTTAAGTGTCAAAAGTTAGGTTGAAATCCTGGGATTAATCCAAGTTTTATATTTTTAGAGACCAAAAAAGTACCAATTTCAGCAGAGTAAATGTTTCACATGTTTGAAGATCTTCCATGTATATGAAATAATAATGATGAGTTAGAATTTCCTTTCCTTATATTCATTAGCCACTGCTCCTGGCAATACTTTAAAAGTAAAAAAAAAGGGAAACTTAATTCAAAATTCCATATCACCTTAAGGTTTCTGGCTTTACTAGTAGGGTGAATGATGGCTTTTACTGAAACCTTCATCTGTGTTGAGTAAGTTATCATGCGCTTATTTTTGCTTCGTCTCTATGGGAGAAAAAAACTAACCAACCAACCAACCAACCAACCAACCAACGAAACCTAAGCTGTTTTTATACCTGTTCACAGATGGAAAGTTATGAGAAATGACATTCAAGTAACTTGTCCAAAATCACAAAGAATCTATGTAGCAGACCTGGGACACAGAGCCAAAGTAACTGGATTGTAAACCTATTCCTAAACTCTATGTAGCTTTTCTTTTAAGTCATATTTCCAGGGTAGGTCTAGAACTTACAAGCTAATGCTTTAATAAGAAATGCAATGCTAATGCAAATTATATAACATTCTTTTTCAAATCTTATTCTGTGGCAAGAATTGCAAGAAGATATTATCATGGCCAGCCATTCAGCCAGTATAGTGTGAAAAGTGTATCTGGGAAGTTTTGCAGGTGCTTTGCATTCGTATGGCATTAGGTATGCATTTGCATGATTAAATTATTATTAATTAGGCACAGTTTATCATTTGTAGATATTTACATCTTCAAAGTCCAAAAGGTCCTTCAGGCCACCTTGTTCAATCTCCAGTATAAATCAGGTCAGAACCTACCAGGTCTTACCATCATTACTGCTCATTATATGTACCTTTGTAATTACAGGAAATATTTCAATTATGGTCCTACTGATAGATCACATGAGAGAATAACACAAGCATGTATTCCACCTTGCTTGCCTTTGTCACGTTTTGATGCCTATGACATCTAAACATGAGGTTTCAAAAGTAATTTAAAAGCTCATAAGATAAAAGAGGAGTTTGGGGGAAGGGTTCTCATTAGTATATACTTGAACATTTATTTGACTTCCTGGATATTGAACAAAGATTGTCAAATATTTATAAAAGTTAATGAAAAGTAGGTAGGCCAAACATGGTATAATACTCTAATCTGCCATCCTCACATTGTACTAATTAGATTTAGTAAATTATTGTAAAATTAAAATGCTTCGCAAAGAATACATTCTAAACGTCACCAGACTTGCCACAGATTTCAATCCATGTCCATTCACACAGATTCACAAATCTCTGGTCCTCATTACCATAAAACCTCTGTTGACCTGCTAAATAAAATTGCTGTAAGAGACAAATACCTATTAGTTGAGCTTTACAGAAGTAATACCAGTTAGCATAGACAATATCACAATGAAGGACTGAGGACCCTAAGGTTAAAATCTAGCTGAAAGTGATTATACTATAAGCACTTATTCTATATTTTCAATAGTACATATACTTTATACACTAAAATATGGTATATGTATTTTTACATGCTGTACCACATTTTGCATTACAATATATTTCAGTAATATTTAATGTTAGTTAGAAAAAATTACCTTTCCATGTCATATTATATGCTTCCTTATGACAGCTGATTACTCAGTATTATACTGGAAGCACATACACCCTTCAAGAATTATAAACTAGAATATTATACTGTATTAAATACAGTAGAGTAAGAGAGAAATCTCCCTTTTAATTTTTTTCTACTTAATACTGAGTACAATAATAGCGTTCATTTCTGTCACACTTTTGCTCCAGGAATTTAAAACATTGTTAACACGATGGATTTTTCTTTTTTTTTTTAACAAAATAGTGTCCAAAAAAACCTGAATAACATCACTAAGGTTACACAATAAGCAACATATGCAACACATTTGCACTAAATACAGGACAATGTTGTGTGACTAGATAAGTGTCCTTATATATTTCTTATTGTGAAGACAAGCTAAAATTCACAGCTCCTCAGCTCACACTCTCAGTGAAATGACATCAAAATCTACAGTCTTCATGTCAGCTGAAAATATTCAGTTTCCCACAATTGGCAAGACACTATGCATCTTAAAGATGAAGATTATTTTTCTTCTTGTTTCTTACAACAGATCCAAAACATTAAACTCCAAGCATAAATTTTGGGGTAGTGAAATTTCAGCACAACATTTGAGTGGTATTTGCAGGTGATCCATATACTTGTTCTGTACTGAAAGGTCAAAGAATTTGTGGATACACAACTATTGCCAAAAGAACTTTGAGAGCAGAGGTCAGTTCAGGTAAGTTTATAATACGATTTTCTTGCTGCTAGGAAATTTACTTATTAAAGTGAATATTGACTGTGTATCTGTGCTTACAGCCTCCAGCAATATCAACTAAAGAAACCAAGTGATCAAAAATGTAGTCTGTGCCTGGCAAAAGCAGCAAATGTTGACTATATGAAATAAAGCCTTGTCTGCAACAAGCTTAAAGTGCCTATAGCTCATATCAGAGCATGCAACTCTGATTTTCACAATTTTAACACTGAAATAAATGAGTGAGGCTACAGAGGCTGTGATTTATTTTTTCCTTCTCACACCGGCTCCAGCAGTGTGAGTATATTCTTTCTCCAGCAGCATGAGTTGTTCATGTACCTCAGGTACAATCCTTTGCTATTTTGTATCTACTTTCTGATTTCCTTCTCATCAAAGAAATTATTAAATTCATGGTATTAATAGCAATTCTTTCAAAATATTTTATTTACAATCATACCTGAAATATTCTATGCATTATTTTCAACACCATTTGCTCAAGACTTTGGTACTGCCGATTAAATTCAGAAAGGTGGCAGATGTGAAAGGACACGGAGAACAACTTTTAAGGTGGGTATAAACTGGGCAGCGATTTGACTTAACTACTACCCACCTGAAGGCAAAAAAACACAGAGAGAAAGGGGTAAGCAGTTAGCATTTCCAGTAGTATCCCAGTCTGATGCCTTGCTGTTGCCTCAGGGTCAATATTGTCATCCCAATTGACAGCTGAGGCACAGCTTTATTTTTGTTTAATAAGCCACAGTGTAATTGCCTCATATCTCTACTAATGCTTGCAGTATAGTGGTTTTTCATATTTTAAAGTTATCAGAAGGAGAGTAGTTAAATAAATAAATAAATAAATATCCCTAGATCCATCTTCCTCTTTAGAAAAGTAAATCTCCACAAAAATTACAATATTTTGCAAAATTTCAATCCATCTGCATTTTTATGACAAGAAAAGTCTTCCAAGAACTTTTTGACCAATCCCATAAGGTACACAAATTAAGTGAACTATGAAAAATAAACAGAAAGTAACATGAAATTGCTATTCCTGCTAAATTGCTTTTGCCTTCCTTTTGTTTCAAAATGAAAAATCATTATCTTTTTAAAGGCAAAAACTGAAACTGTGTTTGTAACCATAGAAACTACCTTTAGTCACAAGTAAAATAAATTTAAAACTATACTACATGGTCTGAAAATATTGCAAGCTATTAGTGTGAAAATATGACAAACATGAACGTAATTCTCTCTTTAAATAAACTAAGTTGGGAATGTAATCACACTTGTTTAAAGACTTGCCACATGAAATGCAAATCCTTAATCTTTCTGCAACAACAAAACCACAAATACCTATCTTCTTTGCACCCTCCTTTCCACTGTGTGGCAGAAACATGACATTCCCCAATTCATAGCAGCTGGCATTCGAAGGGAGGCATCCTTCAGGTTACTCACCCTTGACACCCAGTGCTGCTCTGAATTTGATATATGGTTTTTCTTCTTTAGATTATAATGAACAGTGTTTGGACACTAATGGCAGAATGTGCAAGTACTCTTAGGTAATAAAATATACAATTCAGATTTTAAAAATGAATTATCTGGGTGTCATGGAGCCAAGGTCATGACTTAGAAGACCAAATAAATATTTAAAATATTGTCTTGTTTTCATTTACACTCTTCTGCCCTACAACTTCTTTTAGTTCACAACGGTTTCTTCCTTTTTAAATCTTGAATAATTTGCATTTTTCTCATGTCAGATATGTAATCTTTATCTGCAATTATTGTGGGCTTTTATACCTTAACTTGATATTAGTATTTCCTTAGTTCATGTGATTGAGCTAGTAGAAGACATGGGAGCCAATAGTAATAAGCATTATAAAGCTTGGGGGTTTCACTTGCTGCTTCTTCTTGCATGTCTAAAATGTTCTCTGCTCCATCTCTGCTCTCTTCAGCCCTTATTCAAGCTCTGCTTATATGCCTACCTTGTTCTTTCATCAGTTACAATAATATACATACACAATACCGTCACTTATCTGCTTTGTATTTCCATAATCTTCTTAATTTCCTAGCTCTGTTTATCCTCTCACACTTACTGTTCTTCAGACATGCCACAAATACACCTTCTGCAACCTCAGTGTCTTCATTCCAAGGGACCATTTTTTGTACTAAGTGTCCTCCAGATCGCTTCAGCTATTTGTGGAGCTCTGAAGCTTGTCTTAGGAAGGTCACAAAGGGAAGATATCTCAGGTAGCAGGAAGAAAGTCCCTCTAAAACCCCCAGGTTTAGAGAAAAAAAGATAACTGGTTTATGCTTTCCTCCATTAAACTGTCAAACTACAGGAAACCATAATTTGCTAGAATGAAATGCATACTTTTTCTTCCTCTTCCTTAACCAGCATCTTACATTTAAACACCAGTGAAATACAACTGGCTGTGGCTGGGAGCACTTTCCCTGAAAGGGGCATCAAAATTTGGGCAGCCAGGTTTCATCAACCTTACCCTCTAGGCAGTAGACCTGTGCAAGAAGAGGGATGCTGCAAGCCTGGAAAGAGTATGTCATCCACTTACCCCAGTCCAACCATCCAAATTTCTTTGTAGAACTTTGTGCTACAAACCATGCTGCTTATGGAGCATTATGTATTGTCCTTGCCTGTAGGCAAAGTGCTACAGCCTTACACTGGAGAGAGTAGGAATTGTGTCATTGGCAACAAAAGGTACTTAGCCAGGCCCTTACACAGTACATAAGCATTACATGGAAATTAAATGTTGTTTCTTCGTCTCCCTGAGTCTTTTTCTTTTCAGGTTTTGAACCCACTGAGCTATGTAAGCTCCCATAGCTGTTAACCATTTCAACGTTAATGGAACTAATCTTCCTCATTTATAGTTAATCAGAGAGAGATCAACCAAGTATTAACATGACTGAAAATCTCGCTAATGCTTTTTGACTGTAAATACCATTTAATGCCTTTGTGGGATAGACCTAAACTGCTACATTCAGTAGCTGAGCAAGGAATCTCTATGACATTTACCTTCCAGTATCCTTTACTCCCCATGAAGTCTTAAAATTCCACTTTTGCTGTTCTGGTCACTCATTAACAGAATAGAAAATGTTAAAATTTTGGACAGATATGGGTAAAGTTTGCATTTTGTCTAAACTCAGTCAAATATTTTCTCAGGAATATCTTGAAATGTCAGAGAGTACATGGGGTACCCATATCATGGGCAAAGCAGTTGGAAGGATGCACAACTTTCAGAGAAACTTAAATAGGTTAGGAGGTGGAAAAGGTCCCATGTAGCTGTGTGGAGTATTAACATGGGTGATATTTTTTCTAGATTTGCAAATGTACTGTAAAATATGTGGCTCATCTCAAAACATTCATTACTTTTAACTAATGGTCATTGAACTAAGGTCATTTAAAGGAAAAGAAAGACCTGGAAAAGGAAACCCTATATAAGAATAAGTTCTCAGGTTTTATCTGAATTTCCAAGTCATAAAAGTGGATCTTGTATGCAAAAAACCCATGGGTTTTACTGTATAGTATAAAACATAATTCATTAAAACATTAATATTAGACACTGTATGTATTCATATTAGTTGACATTGAAAATCAGATATTTTGCTGGGTTACAGTCTTATGTTAATAAGCTAGTTTGGATTTTTAGGTTAGATTTCACTTTTTTCTCTTTCCTTCTGCACCTTTTCACATCAGAGCAATCACTTGTGGACTATTAATCTTGTCTTTGAATAAAAACGAGATATCCAAGAGATAGTGATAAAACATTAATCTTAAAATGCTCAAGTGGAACATTGTACATGTGCATTTTACTTCATACTAATAGGCTTAGTGTGGGACAAATCTTGTAGCTTCAGAGGGCTGCTTGAGAACAGTAAGTGTTTCATTCCCACAGCACAAATAAAGATGAGCGTGGCAGTGTCGTAGGTGATATAGTCTTGCCCCAGACTAACTGGCTGTGTAACAGCAGGGAGAAGGCAGGAATAAGCAAGACAAATCCAGGAAGAAAGAGAGGAGAAGGGAGAAAGCAGGCAGGCACACAAGCAAGCCAGAGGATCCAATGCTATTCATGTTTTAGGAGCAGAAGACTAGGAGGATTTTCCAGATCCAGGATCCAGGCCAGGAGAAAGGCAACTGTTGCCCAGTCATCCACAGAGTACCTACTCAGCTTGGCACCTTGCTCTGTATTGCAGAGTTGCACAGTGAATTGAAACATGCCTTCTCCTGGGGAGCAAGACAAATTCATCTTTCTTATTGTTCTATTTTCCTAACTTTTCTTTGTGTGTTGCTAAAATGAAAACATAAGCATTGAGATGTCATTATATAACTACTCTTTTTGTCTTTTTCTTCCATTATCCACAGAGGCTAAAAAAATTGATGAAGTATTTTAAAGTGGTCAGCCTCATCATTCAGTATTATGCCTAACTGAAATAGTTTTCTTGAACTGGTGGATTAATCTATTGTTCATATGACAATCTGAATTCCTAAGACGCATCAGGTTTAGGGAATGCATTTACCTCTGAATCTGAGCACATTGTTTAGGTTCCTACTGCTCTTTGTATCTGGTTTTAATTGTTCAGGGTCTTTTCCTACAAAATTCTGTTTTATAAATTTTCATAGGATCAAAATTCCACAGCTTAGTTTAAAGATAAATACAGTAAAAGTAAAAAGCCTCCAGCAAAATACAATTGTGGATTTTTATTTTTTTTCTTCTTTTCAGTCTCAAAAAACTAACCACTCTGTCTTTCTATTTTACAACATTGCAATCGACCCACACTATCAATGTCACCACTTGAAAAATCAGATGAGGCACATTACATGTGATTAGCTTGCCTGGATGTCAACTTTCTAGTGTTACTTGAGATGCCCTAAAGTCTCCAAAATACTTGCATTAGGCAAGCAAAACACCTACAGGTAATAGGCTGCCTTCTACAGCAGTGCTTGTAGACCAAGTAGGTGATTTTAGGGAAACTTTGACAACATCAGATTCCTTTACATAGGAATGCACCAGGTTAAGGAAACATCCATCTCAAAGATTATAAAATCCAAAAATTATATGGAGATTCAAGCCAGAGCTGGACACTGTTGCCTGGCTGTGAATAAGTGATGCAAGTGTGTTGCCACTGCCCGTTCTGGAAGTTGTGCCTACACTTCTTGTCCTCAGTGACAAAAAAAAAAATTAAAATAAAATAATAAAAAATAATAAAAAAAAAATTGGAAGGGAACACTTGGTTTTGTTTCTGTGCAACAAAGGAAGAATTATGATATATTTTGTTAAGCAGTGGTCAAATATCCTTCTGTCCAGAAGGAGTTCTGATTTCTGAATCCTCCTCATAATTTGAAGTACATTTACTTCCAGCTTTATTAGAAGAAATTGTTGGTTTCCTGCTCACAGAAATTTAATAGAGGAAAATCAGTTTAAAAAGAAAAACTAGCATCTTGGTCTCTTCTGAGTGGTGTTTATAGTAAACATCATATTTAAATATTCATTGAAAAAGTCTTATGTGTCAGCCTTAGTGTTATTGATTTAATGTAACAAAACTGAAAATTAACAGTAAACTAAATAAACCAAAATTGCTTAGATGAAAATAATTTACACTGTTAATACCTTATGCAGTCTCTTATTAAAAAAGGCATATAACAATGATTAAAAATTGTGGCTTCAGGCAAATAAATAAAAATTGCATGCTGACAATAGTGAAAGTTCATTTTATGTTGAAAGAAATTTATATATATTTTTTGCAATGAGGAATGGTAATAAATCTTTCTTCTTTTCATTCCATGCACAAAAATCCATGAGTTAATCAGAAAGGAAACTTTTTTTCATATGCATTTTTCACCTTGATCTCCACAACCATATTTCATTCAGCATTAAAACAATTGAAGGGAAAGACTGGGTAAGTTGTTGCCCTTCGTGCACCAGCATTTTCAAAAGTGTGTATTGCACACTGTGGGTCTCTATTTTCAGATCCAATTATTCCTGCTTCTGTGGAACACGCTGACTTCTTGTTTATTAATCTTCATGTTCGTTATATCCTGAACAGAATTATTAAAATGTGAAAATTCTCCTATTTTGGTGTTGGTCTACAAGCTTTTCTATGCGCCATCTCTTCCTTCAGCAGCAGAAAGTGCTCACATTTGGAGTATGCATGAGGGGGGCATGCAAAGCACTGACACACAAGGTTAACACAAGGTTAAATTTTTATGGAGGTCATCAAGTGTTCAGATCTTGCCAGTATTACAGACTCTGACTTTAATATGGCATGTGCTTATTTCAGCACCCAGTAATCCTCGCTATTCACACCTGAAAGCGAAGGAGCCCTTTTGTAAATTTTTGAATGGCTCCATTTGGACAACCACAAACCTTTTGTCTGTTTTCAGGTGAAATATGAATCATCTGCCACTCAGAAAGAATCAGAACTTGTCCTATGGAAATGCCAAATGAATTAATTAAATGCCACACTAAAAGTGCAATAACAGTTCCAAGTGCTTTATATAAATAACAACCCCTAGGAATTTATAGCTGTTAAATTAGCTACAACCTTTGCTTGAATTATATAGCCCTGATCTTCAGGTTTTAATTAAGTTTTTCCTTATGCAATACTTTTCAATATGCTTCAGTTGAATTCAAGAACCAGTTGAAATACTGTACAAAGAAAAAATGTAATTTAAATTGGAAGATTGGGGCTACATAACTCAAACAAAGGCTATTCTCTGGATAGTACAATGAGCCCAATCACTTTCGAAGCTGGGCTCTTTCAAATAAAATGATTTTTAAATGCAAATTCACATACATAGGAGTAAGGAATACCTACAAAACTGGCAAGTACCTCCTGGAATGAGTGAATCCAGAGAGGAGTTAGCATCTAAATTAAAAACTATCAGAACATGGTGTTTTGGGATGCTGTTCTGACAAAAGGGCCAAATTAAAGCCCAGATTCATCTTTGGTAGCTTTATGCCTTTTGTCTGAGTTGCCAAAATGTAAAGTTTGTCTCTCAATGTTTACATAGTCAGTGTCAGGAGGCAGGCATCTCCAGAGGGTGAAACTGAGTTACCCACTGAGGATGTCTGTATTTCCCTGTTAATTACTGAGCTCCCATCTTCAGCACATAATTAAGTTTTGAAAAATGAGTCAGACAAATCCAGCCCCATGTCTTTAACAGTGGGGTTGACCATCAGCTGAGATGTGTGCCTCAGAAAATGGTGGATTCTTGATCGGGCATCTTCAGAGTAAGAGAAACTGCACCCAGAAGCAAGTTACACATCGGTCAAGGACAAGTCACGGGATTCACTACAAAGCTGAGAGATGAGGTATGGCCTGTGGCAATAGCAGACCAAACTCTTGGTGACTTATGAAACAGTAAACTGTGATCAGAATGGTGTGGATTTGTCTAAACTCTTTCCTTGTTCTGGCCGGTACTTTATGTGTCAATCCAGCACTGGTCTCATTGTTCTGCCCCAGCAATGTCCTTTCTCCCCCACACCAATGAAAGTAACATATCACTTCTAAGCAACATTCAAACCTAGAAAATAACAGCTCAAAAGCTGATGGCTTTACAATGGCAAGTGTCCTTGAAAACAGGAATCTGGGCTAGAAGTCTTCTGTGTTAGTCTGACTGGCTCCAGCTACAGCACTGCTGCTGTCTGTCATCTCTGCAGTGAGATGTGGCGCAGTCACACAGTGCACAGGATGAGGAGACAAGAAGAAACCTGTCAGCGGGTTATCTCCTTTGGAAATACTGTACTACTGACATTAACTTTAATGTAGTGCTAGGAAATTCAACCAAGCACTCCCCCTTATGTAACTTTTTACATTGCCTTAGTTTAGATTCATGTATTTTAAACCGAATTTATCTTGGGCTCTCAGACTGACTGATAACAATCTCTCTGTTTTTAGGGTTCCGTTATTTTCCTTTTCATGGGCTTCTCTAATTGTTACCCTAAACTCAGGAAGGAAATGTCAGGGATCAGTCACCCTAAACTCATTCCTACCTCCAAGAGTCTGTCTCAGGAAACCATAATGAGGCACATACAGTTAGCATATTCAGATGGTTGTTTCAGGTGTGCTTTTAACACTCAGCTAGAAATATAATGCAAGATCCACTGAACGACATCTTGCACAATGATCCAAGACAAACAGCAACCAAGGGACATGGCAAAGCAGATTCTACCTTTTAAGGAAAAGAATTGTTCGCTAGCCAGTTAAGTTGGGATAAGATTCTTGGTCTAAAGCAAAGTGAGGTCTGACAGCTTTTCATCTCAGGAGGGAATAAATGGCTTCTGAGGAGAAAGGCTGATGCGGACTCTAAATCTGTCTGATGGTGTGATTGCAGAGCTCTGATGGAAGCTCTTTTATACAGGTGAACTCCTTGGTGAAAAATGTCTCTTCATGCTTCAGATGCATCTTGAAATATATGGCAAATACAAAGCCATACTTCTTTGTCAGAATAGAGGAAGTCAGCAGGATTTTTAACTGGATTGGTGCTGCAAATTAAATATTGTATTTAGATTTTACCTGGCTGTCATAGGCAAAAAATAGTTTAAATTGTCAATCCTAACAGGCAGCAGATAATTGGATATACTTGTATCTGCAAGTTAATGTTTGAATGTGAACTTTTGCCCTCCCAGGTAGAAGCCTGTTACCTTCTAGATACAATGGGTATTGCCAGGTTGTAAATTTTTATAATGCCTGGACTAAAGAAAAGTAGCACATCCTGAATCCTCCTATTAATAGAGATGAGACAGAAGCACCAATTAAGAGGCTGATCAGAGACTGAGCTTCTGCACATTAGCTACTTAGACTGGGGAAACCAGGGGCTTGGGGCTGAAAGAAGCATTCCTGAAAAGACAGGGTCTCGGAAAGAAGAACGGGGCCCAAAGCTGGCGAAGATGCTGGCTGGAGGAAAGATCATGGAAGTTGGGGAAGATGCTAATGATGGGAGATACAATGAGACATATGCAGGTGGGTCTCCTAGGACCTTGACCAGTAACACCCAGTGCTGATAACTGCAAGCAGCAGCACAGCATGAACCAACAGAAGTTTGTCCCTGGCGTTCCTGGACTAGCCGGTGACAACCTTCTGGGAAGGGAAGTCAAGACCCACTGAAGGTAATGGCAGAAGGGAATGAGTGCTCATCAGAGAAAATCAAGTAAGGTAAAAGCTCCAAATTTGCTGGTTCTTGAATAAACCCCAGTACCCAGATTCTACTACAGGCTGTTGTTTACTTTGAGTTGCCCATGACACCTACCCCAGCTCGAGTCAAGTGTGATTTGAATAACACAATAATAACAAGCCAAGCACCTAGCAGATCTACAAACCAGGGTCCATGGACACCTTAAAACATAGCACAGGTCCTCAGAAGCTCCTCCACTATAGTCAAAGAATGTGTTCCCATCTGAGATGGATGGGCCAGCCCACACAGGGTGGGAGAGGCCGGGCCACTCTCCACTGTTGGTGACTCAAAAGACTCCCCGGAACATTGTAAGATAGTGGAACACACAACTCAACTCCGAAGGATATAGAGGAAGAGTTTCAAAGCAATAGAAAGCTGCAGACTCTTCCTTTTCTGAATTACTAATAACATTCTATCTTTCACACAGCCCTGCATTTATGATAATATAATATTGCTGTTGTAGTTCCAAAAATATAGCACTGAAGCAAATTATGGACAAACTTTTTTAGACTTCTTAATGGATCCATTAGGAGTCTGTTTTCTTACTGGAAGTGGATAACAGAACTGCTGGTTGGTGTCATTATAATACCTGAATTTTGGCCACATTTTCTTCAAACACTGGTCTGTGCAAATTCTGCGTTGCCTGTTGTGAGGAGTCCAAAGCCGGGAGGCAGCAGGGCATGTGGTCGCAGGCTGACAATCAGCACTGCTAATGTGTAAGAAGAGACAGCGAATTCTCAATAAACCCAGGTGCTGCAAACTACGCTTGGGAAACCATTTTTACAATGTTCAAAAGCCTCGGCTGTGCATGTCCAACACAGCAGTACATCTTAAATCTTTGAACTCTGCAGTTCTCCAGTACTACAGGCTTTGATATGCAATGAGGTCATAATATGTGTTTATGACAACAGTGATCACCGAGCTGAGGATTGTGATATCAAAGTTGAAATATTTTGACTTCACCGTATGATTAAGTGTCTTGAGGAAAAAACAGAGTTATACAGGACTATCATGAACCTTTAAAGCATATTTCTCACATAAAGATAAAGGTTACCTCTAGTATGTTGCCTCTGGAAATGTTCTGCCAGGTTGCTATAGCAATCTCTGCTATGTAAATTAGCAAGAGCTTTATCACAAGATTTTTAGATTGTTGGATTTAGAAAAAAAATTTGGGAATAAGAGTTGAACTGAAAAATAAGCTACAGAAGCATCTGCGGAGACCAATTAGTAGTTAGTCGTGGTCCACTGGCAACTAAATACTAAATGATTTTTTAAACTACTGCCCTAAAATGCCCATTCTCTGTGGAGAGCTGGAGTTTTCAACATGATTTTATTTTCCTGTTACACAGTGTAGACTGGCAAATCCTTTTAGGATTAAAGCCACTTTAAACAGCCCACTTATACCAAGAAGAAAGTACAGTATTGGTAAACTTAAGACACTGAAGAAACTAGAAGACCTGGTGAGGAACCACAGAAGTGAAATATGAAATGCTAAGAGTACCCCAAAGTTGTGTCAAACGCTCTGAACTTGTGAAAAACACTGGAAGGTCATTTTTAACACCCTGCTCTGCTTACAGATTGCCCATTAAAATAGAAATGTGACTGTCAGGGGATTCTTTTTCTAATCAGCCTCTTCATTTCAAAATGGACCATGAATTTCTGAATTTTCAGTGTCTGATCCAAATTATATTTAAAGCACCTGCTGACCTTAGTTGGTTTTGGATTAATCCCTAGTATATTTAGGGATGACCAGTTAGTCTACAGATAGTGACGACCTACTGGGTCAGAGATCCCAAGCCTCATTAGTGTTTCTCAGTGAAATTATTAGGTGTACAGATGGCATAAGGTAAAATGCCATATTTTTGTTTTCAAGAAAGAAACAAACCAGGCAGAAAGTAAGATAAAATGTCCAGGGAAAAAGAAACAAACCAAAAAATCCACCAAAATAACATTTTTCTCTTTTTCTGTATAAAAGCGATATGTCTGTAGTTCCCTGATGGTAATTTCCCATGTTAGCTGTTACTGTAATTGACACCAGTATATTACACAGCAGGAAATGGAAAAGAACATATTGGGCCCTCATGAATGGGTTAGCAGGCAACATGGACACCATGAGCAAAAGGTTAGGCGATACAAAGGACTATCTGTCTGATAATATGTGTCCATTTACAAATTTTTGAAAACTCCTGTATTTAGATCATTTGAGGGCACAATGTTATTTTTCCCAATAGAAAACATTTCAGATGGAAAGCTTATTCTGAACAACCTCATTCACAAAGGTCTGGTTTTCATCGAAAATAGACCCTTTAAAGGTATACTTCAGTGTTTTTGCCGGGAATTAAAAAATATGATGAAAAATCCACAAGAGAAAAAAATGAAATATAGCAAGAACCTTTCTAGTAAAACAGTTTGAAAAAACCCCTTGTTTAGTGAGGGCTAGAATACAAAATAAAAGCTTTGATGTGTATACATCCATGTTAATGATGCATGAAAAACCATTCAGATACAGAGTTTTGGGTTAGGTCGTGATAAATGCTAGGTTGTTTTTTACAGAGGACTTCATAGCAAATGATTTTTTTTTATTTTGTTCTTCTATTACATATACAGTTTTTGCCTACACTGTTTTTACCCCTGAAATGCTGTATGATTTAGACTGTACACTAAAAAAAATGAGATTACTAGGGCAAATGCAAGCAGTCCTTCAACACAAAATTTCACAGTAATATTTCATTCATTTATTTCTCTTTACTTTTTTTAACTTTCATGTTCAATATGCTTGGTAGAAAGATTGTATATATTGAAGATCTCTCCTGCTATTTTAATTAGAGGTTGAAAACAACATTTTCACTTTGATTATTTTATACCGCCAGGGAGACTTCTAGGAAGAGGAAAATGGATATTCCTGATATTTTAAGCTAAGAAAAAAAAATATCGTATTTTTTTACTGATCAGGAAGACACCAAGGCTTACAGTGAACCTTTTTTTCCCCCAGTTTATAGAAATGAGATTTTAATCTTAAAAGCTTTATCAACATTTATTTATTATTATTATCTATTATTGTTCTCCCTTTTGCAACTATTGTTTCTTATTTCCTACAGGACCTGAATATGTGCTATCTGTGTAGTAATAATCTAATAAATTCAAAGTCCAATTAGTAAAGATTTAATCTATTTTTAAATATGGAAGTTTAACTTAATTTTGCCTTTGTCATTAAAAAGATGATCCAAAAAGTACTCTTTTATTCTCATTAGATAAAAAATTATAAGATTGGATAGAAGTGAGATGACACTACTATCTGGTATCTGATAAGAAATTCTGATTTTTCAGGCTACTGCTTTGCTTGCATATTAGACTATCATAATAAAGAAGAGGAGAATAATCAATAAGTAAAGAAGCTTATTAAGTAAAAAAGAAAACAGAAGACATTCTTCTAATTGTATACTAGAAATGTAGTAATGAAGAGGGGGAAATTTTCATAGAAGCCCTTTCATTAGATGAAAGGGCAGAATAGAGAACTTGGATATCAAGAGAACTCAAATTACTTAAGTTATTTAAACAGTACCCCAGCACGTAAGGCTTTGGAATTTGAAAGAACAGGCCAGGAAAAAGGCAAGAAAATGAGGGGAGCTGTTGGTATCAAGGCTGAAGTTGCCGGACAGCAAGATGAGTGAGAGTCTGGAGAAGGAACTTTGAGATTTACTGTGATCCTTTAGAAAGATACTAGCATACCGAAGACTAGCATCAGAAATCATGAAAATCACATTTCTGAGCACATAAAACTACATTTATGTTTCAGTCATCAGCAAATCAAGGATGATGACATTTGTCATCTTCAGTGTCATCATTCATGACATCTGATGATATTTTTTAGGTGATAGCATTTAACATTGCTTTGATAAGCCACAAATTGAAACCCAGGTGGTCTGTTCATCTGGCTGGTCGATGAGAATCAGACGCTGTCTCAGAGCTTCAGTGACACACTACAACTTCCAGGTATTCTGGATCCAAAGAGTCTTGAAGGTAGAAGTAAACATCCATTTGGCATGAATGAGCTCATCAAACTTGGAGCATGCTCCACTGTGGATTCAGATCATATTGAAATTTTGTCACTTTTCCCCATAAACCTGGACTGCTCCAAAGCTTCTAAAGCATCTGTTTTCTTACATTCACTTAAGCTCCATGGTACAGTTTTGGTGCCAGTGACACTGGAGCTCTGTCCTGGGACAGGTGTTAGGTTCACTGGATACCACTTTAATGTCTGAAATCTCTACATTTTATTTCTCTCTTCCAATTTCCCCATCTGTGCACTGCATACATAATCATCTCAGATCTGTGATAGATACCCTGAATCTCATTATGAAGTCAGGTAAAGAGGAAATCATGGCATACTGTATTGTTAATAAGCTAAAGCAGGCTCTGACTACATCCCCATTCTCTTTGCTGTTCAGATATGCAAGTAAGAGATGTTCTCAGCTAATTATTTAAAAGCCATAGCTTGCTCTGTTGCTCAGGGTTCTCACTAAGCCAAAGCCCAGAGCAATCAAATAAAGGCAGTGCTAATAAATGCAGCACTAATTCCTGCTTCCACACTTTTGAGAACACTTCCTGTCAGCTTCATATCCTGCATGTTGCCACTCATAATCTCCTCTTGCGTTTGGCCCCGAAATCGATTTCGAATTAATGTGATCAGTGACCCGCTGCAGGATGGGCTCCTGATGTGTGACTGTCTGCCGCTTATTAGCAGAGGTCCTTATGCAGGATGGGAAGCTGAGAGAGGTCATTGCTATGCTCAGTTGATTTAAATATTAAATGTTTTGTTCGTGACATCCTCTTCTCTGACTGGAAATCAATGAAGCTTTACTGCTGCAAAATGGAAAGGCTATCTTGACAAATCAGGTCTTTTCTGTGCACAATTCAATTAAAACTGTACAATGAATTATACATAACCAGTGAACAAGATGTTTGACATGGTCATAGAGCGTCAGATGAGATTTGGTAGGTGACCTACAGGCTCAGATCCTCTTCAGTACATAGAACTCCAGCTCTTATGATAGATTATGATATCCAGCAGATCTCGCTTCTCTCTTTGGATCAGGCCCCTGAAAGCCCTCCCTCTATGTTTATAATATGTTCTATATGTAACAAAGCAACATGTAGGATTAGCAGCTCCCTTTTTGTATACATAATTGCCTAACAACTAAACAAAGCATTTATTACACCAGTAAAAGGGTAAAGCTGATAGCAAGGTGTTTTCTCTCTTTGTTTCTGCTTTGATACAACAAAGTTGATTCCTTTACATAAAGATAAAGAATAAGTACATTTAATTGCATTCCAATTAAATGTCCCATGATTTAACATGCAAACTGAATCCTGTCATCTTTGGTTTTATGCAAGTAGGGCAGAGAACTGTGACTTAACGTCGCACTCCGCAAAGTCAAATTCAACCATACAATTAGAAAATGTCATGGCACAAAATGCTAAATTTGAAAGGCAGGAGCACCAAAAAGAAGCTGGAAGGGATTATTATTAACCCCTGGTTAGAGTTTGAAACCTGAAAGATAAAAAAAAATCCATGGATTTTCTAGGATTTGTTTATACCCAGACTCAAACCAGACAGAGAAGGTTGAGAATTACTGAATAAATCTCTGTCTTAATCACAAGATACTTCTAGTTCTGAACTCCTGCAGCGTAACTCTTTTTGCATCTTTTTCTAGAAATCTAATTTTATACTTAACAAAAACAAATCAAAGTCTGGACAGATATGATGATAGCTCTTCCAATCCAGGCAACAAATAATGCAGGTGATTTTATTATCATCCACCCAGGGGTGACCGCTATGCGCGTTGACTCCAGATTTCACACAATTCGTGTTATTTTTACAATAAACAGACTTATAAAAAAACCAATACTGGTCTTTCAGATATACACATGTTCTATACTTCACACAATAGATCTCTGGACTTCATGAAGTTATAGATATTCTTACACTAGAAGTAATAAATAATATTATATTATCAGTATAAATTGGGGGGATAGAAGAACGGAATCACATAAAACATTCCTTTTTTTTTTTCTTTTTTCAGGAGACTAACATTTCTCCTTCCACTCTGAATTCATAATATATGTTATATAATTTGCTACATCAAACCACTTTTGCAGCAGAATGCCTAGCTATGCTCTTAAAACAATTTGTTTCATAGGGAAACAGTGCTCTCCAGTGATCAGATGAAGGAACTGTTTTAGTCGTAAAACAGATAATTGTGGTCTCCTTTATTTTCTGAGCTTTACCTTCTTTTTTCCACAGTGATTAGTAGGATTATCTTCTACATATTCACATTTTCACTTCAAGGATTTTTTCCCTTTTCTTAATGAAGTATACCTTAGAAGGCTAATTGTTTTATACACATAGTTCTCCTTGAAATTCCCACAGCTCTTTTTTTTTAACATGTATAAAAACACAGATTTATGAAAACTGAAAGCATTCTTCAGGCTAATTCACATGAGTATTAGCAAAGGTTTATTTGCAAAACCAGTGATCCTTTATGTTCATGAAAATTGTAAACCTATGGCTCTAATTAATCATGACAGTTATTGGAAGTAGCCAGTGTAGTTTGTCTTACATTTTATTGAGAAATAAATTCCTAGAGGATTTTCAGCTGAAGACTAAAGAGAATCTTGAACAATTTTTTGCTAATCACATGCACTTAAAATATAAAAGAAAAAGAATAGCACTTTGTTTTCATGTTATTCTCATCTCTTAGTAAGAGAAATATTAGGAATGTGTTGCATCTTTATTGCTTTATGTCAGTACACTTTTGCTTAAGCCAGAAGACAGAGGGGACAAGACTCATCTTACAATTTTATGCATCTATAAGCTAGAAGTCAGGTAACCTCAGGCTTTTGCTGTACTCAATGGAGACAAGTAGGTACCTCATCCCTTTCTAAGAGAGGTGAGATGAACCATCTACCAGAGATGACTGTTACTTCCACTAAATACAGAATGATCCTTGAGTACTAGTGCAAATGTCCATCCTGTAGATGATGATGACTAGCTGTGATGAGTATACATCGTGCTGGTAGATGTGAATAAAGATCCTAGATTCTGGATCAACAAATTAACCTATCAAGGGAGGAAAAATCCTCACTAGTACCAGATTCCATCTTGTAAAATGTGGTTTAAACACTAAAATAGAATAGATCCATTATTATACTCTTTTCTTAATATTCTCTGTTGATATTCATACATACATGCCAGTATGCATGTGCTAAGATGCAGTATTAATGATGAGACAACATCACAGCCTACAGCCAGGGTACTGTAGAAGTTGCCCTGTAAAAACAGGGCAACAGCGTTCCGTGCAGAAGTTGTCTTCTGGTGACCTTCAGTGACTGAGCTAACAAGACAATTCCTTTTGTATCTTTAGGACTAACAAAATTACATCTTGTTCCTAATCTATTAGTTATGAAAAATGTCTTTTAATTGCTAAGTCAAGACTGTATTTCCAGATATCACAAAGATGGGATTTAGAAAAGTAAAGTTCTTTTAGCCATGATGAGAAGCAAGATTTATGGGGTGATGTAAAGATATAAGGGGCAACAAATATGGTGATTATATCTAGACTTGTAATGTTCACACCTATTTTCTCCCCCAGATGAACTGGTATAGTCTAGCTACATTCGGACTTTCACCCTCTAGAACTGTGGCCACAACCAGTCTTCGAGAAAAATCCTTAGCCCCTGCAAATTCCAACATCGTATCTAGGTATTGTTTAGGGAAATGATCATGAGTCCATGGCTGAAAGTGTTCCAGGATCCATTCTAACAACAGAAATTGCAAACACATGGCAAAGCCCAGCTCCACATCTGGCACTGTTTCACTTTTGAGTATGGACTTATCTGCACAGCGATGCAAAAGTTTTAATTTCTGCATAGTAGTCTCAATCTAGATACCATATGCATATGTCACTCACGAACAAAGTGACTTGTTCTCACTTTGAAGAACAAATGCATAGTTTGAGGAGTTCTTGCTATTTCTGTCATCTCCTTAGCTTAATAGCAATAGGTTTTCTCTTTCAACATAAAATCTAGAATAAGTGTCATAATTGCACCAGCAGCCCAATCTCCTGAGATGTCTTCAGCTGAGAAATCTTTATACCTGAATATTCAGCTGGCTGATAATTTTAGACAAAACAAATCAGGAAAGCTGCTCAAATCAATTCAGAATTCTTTTCTCTGAAAGCTCTTTTCTCTCTCCCTCTTCCTCTCCCTCTTCTTCTTCTTCTCCCTCTTATTCTTCTCCCTCTCTCCTCTCCCTCTGTCTTCCTTTCCCACTTCCTCTCCTTCTCTCTCTTTTTCCCTCTTCTGGGAATATTCCAGTGAATTTAGTTCTGTCTTCATTCCTACTTTCATCTTTTTGGTGGGAATTAGCACACTTCATCTCTAAAGTTTAGTGACATGTGCATAAAATTTTCTCTAAATAGTGGTTGCAAGGTCAAAAAAGAGAAAGGTCTTTCTCTTTCACAAAGAAGTAGAACAGCAAGAATAACACTTTAAGACTGTGGGATAACATATATCATTTAACAGT